>ML675655.1:1020416-1062429 GCA_007922155.1 Mesoclemmys tuberculata
TATTACAGTGAGTTTAGTTCTTTGATACACCACATCCATTGATAGCTTGTTATTGACTCCCATCAAGATATAATTTTCCTACAGAAAGCCATATGCTAATCACTTTTCAAGCTACATGTCACAGTTCAAATGCCATCAATAAAACAAATCATCAATAGACCCCTTCTGCTTCTGAAGGAAATCCTTGCAATCCTTGAACTCATTTATGAGCAGGGGAATATGAGCAAAATATTTACTTTTGCTTTGAGAAAGTAATTCAACTGTTCAAAATATAATCAGTAGCACAGGAGGAAACTTCACACATGCTTCTCCTAGTCCAAGAATTTAAGTCAAGTACTTGCCACTCTCTTACCAAAACCAGCCAGAGCTCTCATGGTACAACATCCACACCAGCTCTATATTTATTACACCAATAAGCACTACCTGACACAGACTATGCCTGTATTCAAAGTGAAGAGGAAAGGCATGGAGGCTGGAGGGGGCTGCAAACCCACTGCTCTGAAGCTACAATGTTCACTTCCTATTTGCCATTTGTGACGGCTGCATTGCTCCAGGTTTCCGATTAATAAGCTGTAACAGTAGCTTTTTTCCTGGCATTCCAGCCCACTTGCCAGACAGCAGGATCACCCCCTAAAACACATCCACGATTTTCCCACCAAACTTGCAAACTGATTATTCACTGGTGAGAGGGGCCCCAGGGACTTACGTCCCTGACTGGCAGAACAGGAACTGTGGGTAGGCAGCAGCGCCAGCTTGCCCTTCCACTGTCCACACATCCCACAGCAAGAAGAAAATTCAGTCTTCACATCCCAGTTGATCCTTAGCCTCTCAGCTGAGGCTGCCTGCACAGGGGTGATGGTGTCTGTAATCCATCCACCAGGGACCAGACTGAGGCCCTCCAATCACCTGCTAACAATTTCTGCAAAAGAGAGACTGAGCTAAATTCAACCAAGGGACCTAGAAGTGAAAGGTTCCATCTTTCCACACCAGTCCCCTTGTTGATTCTCTTGCTCTTGTTTTTTAATTCAAGAGAAGATGAAAAAATGCTCCAGGTACCCTGCATCAAACCGCCTGGGAGGTGGAGAGTGCAAGCTCCAAGATGGAAGGAGAGGTCGTCGTCTTTTCGGCCTGAGTGCTCTGTGAGCCCAGCCATGGGGAAGCATGGCTTGAATACACGATGACTGCAGCATGAGTCTCCTTTCCCCTCAGAAGCCACTGACCTTTAAGACAACAGCCCTGCAATCTGAATGATTGAACCCTTCTCAGGGTCAACGGAGATCTCCGTTCTCAAAACCTGACATCAACATGCAAAAGTTGTGACTGAATCCTGGTCTCGCCGAGAGGAAGATTGAACGCATGTGACACATCTTTGCAATCAAAGTGTTCCATTTCCCAAAGTATCTGCCACAGATTGATAACATCCATGCAAAAAGTTAAGCGCAATTATGTCTGTCACTGTAAAACACACTTCAGCAGCAATGAGTGACATTTTGCTTGACGCTGACAAATTGTTAGAAGGCTGCTTGAGTGACGCTGGTGGAGGCTTCAGCAGCACCTTGGGAAGGAAAGCAGAAGGTACTAGCTAACCCAGGAACCACACACGCTGAGGGAACGTAGCGGTTGACAGAACGGTTGAGACACGGGTCTCAAAAAGCAGAGATGGCTTTGGGTTAGCTGTGCTTGCACAGATGGGAAGTCCGAGCTGCCTCCCAGAAGAGCTGGGGTTCGGTTTATGGAAAGCACAATAGCACTGGACAAAGCTGAACTCAGACACACCACTCAGCAGAACTGCAGGCTGGGAAGAACTTGTGATGAAGCTTTTACCCGTGTTTATTCCCTACACACCAAACATGTGATCTGACAAAGTCTCCGACACACGGGCAGTGCCCAGTGATCCACGTGCTCTTCGCACACAGCAATTAAGCAGAAGTCCTCAAAAGGCAACACTGAAATATTTATCATTAGCACCTGCTTTTGGGGAAAACCACCTCGCAAGTTCCCTAAGGGGTGGCGATCACTGTGCCATGTTAGCGCCAATTTATACAAGTGATGTTACTCACGTCAACCCTCTCAACAAAGCTGCATTTAATTACAGAGGGCTAGGAAACGGCTCAGTGGTACACAACACAAACATCTAGGAAAGCAGTTTAAAGCTCCATATGCAACATTCCTATTACAGGTGACTCAAGTCAATGGAATTGATCTTTTAACAGTCACCTCCTGGATGAGAAACTGTAAATGTATTTCTCCATGCTGCCGTTAGCACAAAGTACAGGCAGAAAAACACCGGGGTGATTTGATACGGTGCCATCCTACAATGCACAATGGCAGCTCGTCAGGTCACACTCCACAGCATGACGTCTCATCCTCAGCGGCATACCTGGGGGCTTGGTCTTGGAGACCAGAAGCCCAGACATTTATAATAGGGAATACTAAGGACAAAACAGAGCCAAAGAGATAACACGAACTGTTCCCGCAAGATGAAACAAGCAATCCTTCCCCTCCATGCTGACAGGAGGAATTGTACTCAGCCCTTTACCACTTTCTGCTCTGCGGTTCTGAACAGATGCGCCATTGAAATCAATGGCTTATTACAGCATACGAGGAAGAGAGGTATATCCTGGATGTAGTAAGCATGCTAGAGAACAGGGAAGACCTTAAGAAAGAGGGGTAGGTGTGTTTCCACTCCAGGCATCACTTTTTGAGAAACCCAGGATGCTTCTAGCTGAGAATTAAATGCAAGTTCCAGATAAGACAGAGATTTCTGAACAGTCTCTGACAAAAATGAGGAGAATGAGGCTCATGTAATTTGGCACAGATTTCTCCTCTCTTCCTCTCTCAAAAGGGCAGACACAAGCATTGCATGAGACTCACACCTAAGTCACTGGCCACCTCCATTTGAGGAAATTCAAGGGCAAATGACTTAGAAAAAGCTTTTGTTCATTCAATATCGGTACAGAACTAGAGACGAAGTTCCAAGTTCCCAACAAACGAGGAAACCCTAGTGCAACAGAGTCCAGTGACTCCTTAACCCTCTTTCACTTTAATGGGAGGGGACACTGAAATCCCCAGGCTGGGGCTACACAGAGCCCAGAGTGTAAATGGCCTAAACAGAACCTCTGATGCATGCTATGGCACAGCAAGGTGCTGAGCCAAGCCTCTCACAGCAGCAAAGTGCACGTGATGGAATTCTGATGCACAGCATCACTTGCATCAATAATTGACATGTCTGTTGAACCTACATGGCACAGAAATGAAAAGTGATGTATTAAGAAGCCCTCCCATATGGAAGGGCTCAGATCTGCAGTAACTCACTGGGGCATCCTATCAGTTGGGTTTGTATCGACAGTGTTAGCAAGCATTCCAAAGCACTGAGGATTCACTGCATATTTCCTGATTTAAAAGGTGGTTAATAAAACTAGCCAGAACATGAACAGAACCCTTTCAAATATGTGACCAACCTAACAACTAAATACCACTAGTTGTGTGCTCTGCTGCTCAGTGAGTCTGTCTTGGCATTCTCTGTTAATCAGAGCAGAATTTTGCTGCTGCTGCTGCTGGACTGTATCCACATGGAATGAAATGGCAAACTGGCTCCAAGTGTGTTCCCTTATCTCTATGGTCGTGTTAAAAAAAGAAGTTACTTGCAACTACAATCTTCCATGGACATTAAATAACTTACTACTCTATTGATAAAGTGTTAAAATAGCTTTTCAAGTAACATACGTTTCTTCTAATAAGAAATTTTTGCAAGGAGCTTCTTTATATACATTTCTATTTCTAAAAAATATATTGGATAATAAATAATCAGAGTAAAAAAAGCGAGACATGAATAGATGCCTTGAATGATTGGACTGTTTTTATTCCAGTGTAAAAGTTACCTGTAAATCATACATAGGGCATGAGAGGAGAACCAGCTACAGACAGGTGGTTTTTACTAGGAGGCATTAATGTAACATTCAATTATTCCACTGCACACTGGCTGTTTTAACTCAGCCAAATTAGAATACATTTTATATTGACTATTTTGACATTTGTTTTATTTGGCGAGTAAAACAAAACTGATCCAATTTCCTTGAAGCCATTGTAAACCATAAACTGTACAACAAGAGGATATAAAATATATAAGCCTTGTAAACACTGCTTTTCAGACTGTCGCTGATGCTCTGAGCTCCAATTCTGGCCCTGTTCCCAACAGCTCTGGAGCTGCTCTGCCGCCCTGCCTGCTCAATCATAAAGTGACCCTCCCACACTGAGTGATTAAGGACAGCCATTGACATGCTCTTGCTATGATAATTTTTCTCTTTACCATGGAAATTTGCCTGCATTTTTCTCACAGGCAGACAAGGAAGATGTCTGCTGTAAAGACAAGATGTCTTGCTTTGATCTCGCATGGTCTTTGTTATTTATGCAGCTTGCGCCTAGTGGAATCTTGAAACAATACAATGGCTCCAGATAAAACAATCTGAGAACTCCAGCAGGCCTTGTTTCTGATCTTACTTATCATATCCCCACTATGAGGAGTGACCCAATGGCTCTGCATGGGTACAAACTGGGATCTGCAGCAAGGATTTCTCTGACAGCACAAGAGGTCTAGCAAAACTTCCAGTGAAGTGACTGGTCAAAAAATAAACCACAGAAGACGGCTGAGCAGTCACCAGAATACACTACAGGACTTTTGTTTTTTTTAGGTTGGAAGAGGACACTTAGGGTCATGGGAGCATGCCCAGACATTTGCCTTAACAAAATTCAAGTTAACAGACAGCCCCTTTTGAAGCCTTTTACAGGAAATTTTAAGGCTGCCACTCTAAAATGCACAGAAAATCACAACCACCAAGGATATGGGTAGCATCTTCTACACTGAACTTTGTACAATTTACAGTCTCCATGGAATTCCCTCCTGCCAATCTCCTTAGAAATATAAATCTCAAGCATTTCCTTTAATACTCTAGATATATTTGCAATACACTGACATGCAAAGATAGATAAAAACACAGAGGGATCTCTAGAGAATATGTAGCTCAACTGGGGCTGCCTGGGCTATGAGTTCAGAACGATTCTCTTCTGCAGGAATTCTCTCTCACCACTGCATGCAATGCTGTATTTTCATATCAAATGCCAATAATATAAATCATTCCATTCACTCTCTGTGTGGGGGGTTGTTTAACAACCCCCACCCCCGTGCTTTGTCCAGGAAAATGTGGTAAATAACTGTAAGCTATAATTATACTCCTGTTACTGTGACATGTAAAATACATACACACACTTAACACACAGTGTACTGCATGAACAAAACCAGGATATTTGCAGTGGCACTAAGGCCCAACTGCTGCAGTTCATTGTGTGACAGTGCACTGCTAGGTCTGTGCAAAATGAACTGCAGCATCAGGGCCTAAAATTGCAGGTCGGCAGGGAAAAGTAAACCACAAGCATCAAGGTATAAGTGGATTAATTCTGGGGATCAGGAAAAAAATTATTCCCCACTCTTACATAATAAGCCTGCACAATTCATCAAGTGTATGAATGCTTCACCCTCCCATAGCCCCACTTTCCTAGGATGGGTGGGAATGGTGAGGATGGCAGTCTAGCGAGACCACTGGCCTGCCCCAGAAAAGTGAATTCTATGCACCCAGGTGAAAACCAAAGATGCTTTAGATATAGTTAAAAACAAAAATACAGGGGCACCTGTGAAAAGCTTGATAATGATATCATTGTTTACTGGCTGCTGACAGCATGCTCTTTGCTGCACAAGACACAAAACATAGGCAGCTCCATGCTTGGAATTGGTTACACTAAAGAGGAGCACTTGGGCAGCCCTGAGTGTAGAACAATAACAAAAATACATTCAACTTTGCTACCTTCCCACCCCGTGCAGTCTAATACGTGACATCCGCACCACTTTCCAAGGGAACTAACATGTATTCCCCCATCCTACCAGGGTGGATCATGGAATAATTTATACTATGACATTCCCCATTGGTCACAATCCCACGGGGTTGAGCATTCAGCTAAAATATATAGC
Organism: Mesoclemmys tuberculata; assembly: GCA_007922155.1. Taxonomy (NCBI): domain Eukaryota; kingdom Metazoa; phylum Chordata; order Testudines; family Chelidae; genus Mesoclemmys; species Mesoclemmys tuberculata. Next base: position 1,026,439 of record ML675655.1, read on the forward strand.
ATGGCATCCCCAAGCAGAAGAGAACCATAGAAAAGTGGCAGAACCTACCTGGGAAGGTTAGGAGCTGGCGTTGAAGCTGGTTCTTGGGAAGGTGTCACAGGTTGCGAAGAGTCATGGTTTCGTGGAACTCTGCCCATTCGGTACCAAATACCCATATTGTTAAGTTCCCTTTGTAAAAACAGAGAAGTCATCAATGCTATTAGCAAATGCAACATGGATATCAAACAGAGGAGTTTCACAAAGAAACACCTTGTGTAATAAGAATCAGGCTAACGGCCACACAGCGTCAATGAATTCACACCTAAAACAGAATAATACTTTGCACTTATATAGCACCTTCCCTTCAGTGATCTCAGAGCTTTTTCACAAACATTAACAATAACTCCCACTTAATCCCTGTAGGAAATTAGTGCTTGGGTTTGGTGCACACTGTGGTAAGGGGAATACTGGAACATATTCTGGATTAAGGGATACTTACCCTATAAATGTGTACTGTGGAGGGGCCTGCTTAGATCTGCCCAGGATTCGGATATCACAAATAGCAGCCTCTGTAGAGTCTCGAGGGATGAATTTAATGCATAACCTCCTCTTTCTGAAAGCTATTTCTTCTGTGAAAGGAAACCAGGATTAGATGCTCATTTTTATGCATGACCTGGGTATAAAAGTTATTTACTATATCTTCAGATCTTATGTAGATAGTTATGGCAGGAATAGGAGGTGGGCAGCAAATAAGTGTGCAAAGCCATGCACTGACTGAGAGTGAATTTTTTAACACAAGTCCTTTCCTGTGGCACGCAAGATTTGTTATTCAGCAGTACCTCTCTCCACAACATCATCTACAGAGAAGATTAGATACTATACACCACACAGAATTATAGCTTATGTAATAGAATTTGTCAGGCTGTTCTTTCCACATCCTATAGCTCCTGTAACAGGGTAGGGGAGTGGGTGGGTGAGATATTTCGCCCTCGTGGGTCTTGCGCTCTCCCAGCCTGGCCGGTGGTGCAGCTGGGGAAGGGTTGAGGGAGGGTCCGGGGCCCACTCTGCCCCTGAGTATTGCTACCTTCCCTTTGGGGTAGTCCGGGGTCTGCTTCCTGCTTCCCCAGCCAGGTGTCCCGCCCTCCGGCGTTACGGTAGTAACAGTGAAAGCTATAAGCCTCTGTAGGCTGCAGGCGGCAGCCTGCCAGCTCCAAGCCGCTAACTCCAACTGCAGGCTTTCGAGCTGCAAACCTCCAAGGCTATAAACTGTAACTGTGACTCCAACCTCTGTCCTCCACACCTCCTCTCTCCAAACTCCACAACCCACACTGCCTACCTGCCCCTGCAGGCTTTTAAGTGTTTGGGGCGGGGCTCCTTAATTGGCCCCAGGTGTCCTAATTGCCTAAACTGCCCCAGATGGTCTAATTAGTTAAGCAGCCCCAGGTGGCCTAATTGCCTAATCAGCCCCAGCTGAATTACCCAGGGAATAGGGCTTTTTTGAGCCTGGGGCTAATATACATGCCTTCTAGTACTTTTTCATAGCCGTCCGGCCTGACTCCGTCACACTCCCATACCATTTACTTGACTTCTCTCGTGGTAGCAGTCACCACAGCAGCCGGGATAGTGATCTCAGGGTTGCCGTTGCAAACGCTGTGTTTGGGAACACACATGGAAGTCACCAGCAGCACTGGTCAACCCCGGATCAAAGCTTTTTCCACAGGGTGAATGGTGACTTTAGAAGGCAGCATATTAAATTCTAGTAAATGCCTCCAGCAGCCAGGCTCAAATTGGGAGCATTCAGCAAAATGTTGTCACCTAGTAAGACTAGGGCAGTGGAGCTAGAAGACAGAGGGTGGCACAGAAGAGGTTCAGGCACTCAGACTCAGACCTCCTCAGGAATACCTTGCCCAAAGGCATCTGAGGCCTGGCTAGGCTGGGCTCCTGACGCCAGCGTAGCTGCTGTAAAGGTGCAGGTCCACAATGTAGATGTGCTGCAATGGCACAATTACCCCAGGAAGTCACCAGGGTATGCTGTCCTGGCAGAAACCCCACTGTGCACACGTGCAGTGTATCTATAACGGAGGTTTGCCTGGTGTAGCTACACCAGCACATATTCCCCTAGTTGAGCCAAACTCTGAGATGGAGCTAATTGTGCTAGAAGCTTCAAAGCATAAAGAAGCGAGTCTATGGAAATGCATGCTCACCCCCAGCTGGGGTTCATTTTGCTACCATATGCTGCCCCTTCTCATCTTTGGAGGTCTCTGTACGTTTCTCTGCCCTCACTGTTGTTAGTAGCTCTCCCACTTTAGTATAATCTCTGAATCTCATTAGCTGCTTGAGCTCGATTCTATACGAGCAAGATATTTAATGAAACAGGATTTCACACGGATTCTTGCTGCACACACTTCAACACAATTCAATCCTGCTTTGTACACTGCTCCTCTCCCGCTAGCGGCCCTGCTGCCCGTTTTCAGCCCACGTCAGTGGCCAAGCCAATCGGAATCATTTTCTGAATGTCAGATTTTGCGAGGAACAGTACTGACTGCTTTACAAAACCCAATCTGGTGAATTCTCTGTGCTCCCATTATCTCCTGATTTCACAATTCTACACACAAAAACCAATACTCTGCCTAACAAGATTTATTCCTTATTAGCTCCCCGTGCTGATTATCTCTCTGACTCCGTTCTTACAGTGATTTTCTCCCTCAATATTTGTTCCATTATTTTATTACGGATTAAAGCGAGATTTGCAGGGCAGGAATAACCAGGATCTCACATTTGCTTCTGAAACTCGTAGGGTTGCTAGGGTTTTACAAGCTCTTGTGCAGATTTTTCTTTCCTATCACGATGTGGACAAATTTTGCTCATGTTCTTCTCACCTTGCATGGACACTATTTCCCACTCTTTGGTAACTAGATAGAGAGCACACACGGGCTTGTGCAAGCCAAGACAGAAAGCTTTAGGCACCCCAGAGGGCAACATGTAGGAGCACCATTTCGAGAAGACTGCATAAAACTAACTCACATCTGGGCTTGAACTTCCAGAGAAGCAGCAGCTTACTGCTGGAGACTGCAAAGTGTTCCACCTACAATTTCAATGGGGCTGAGTGTGGTGTCAGTCCAGGCTCTGCCACTGTAGGATCAGGGCCTAAAATGGAGTCAGTTCCTGTATACGCAGGTGTGCAGTCCACATTCAAGTGCATGGTCAGCACAGGGACCCCCAGCTTCTGGTCTCTGGATACACATTTGTGGTGTCTTATGACTCTATCCACCTCACATGTGCCATGCAATTCCATGGACGTAGATAGTTTAAAGAGGTCACAGACGTGTATAGATAGCTGGGATGTTGGCAGTGGAGTTGCTGCATGAAAATCACCAGCAAGTAATTGGTGGGAAATAATTACCCTTCCATCAGTTCAAAGTCTGTCCTCCTTTAAATCCACTGCTAACAGCTTCTCTCTGCAGGCCTGCACCAATTTGCAATCTACGCCCAGGAGATAGATAGCCATCCTGCTACGCACCTAGCCAAAGCAACCGTAAGCCACTTCCTTCCTAGTGTCTGGCCATCAGAAGCAGCCATAGTAATCTGCGTCCCAGAGCTGTACAGACAGTGAGCCTAGAGGGCACAGCATTCGATACACCACAGCCAACGTTTTAAATGAGTTTAGCCTGATTTAAGCATTAACAGCTCCCATTCAAGTCAAATGGATTTGTGGGTGCTCAGGAACTCTGCAAATGAGGCCCCTTTGATTTAGGTGCCTAAACACGGATTTTAGAAGCCTAGCTTTTGACTCTCACATTTCAAAATTTTGCTGTGACTGGCTAAGGAGCACAATGGAGTTACAAAGGAGACTACAAATGGAAAAGTGTAACCACAGATTTTACTTTGAACAAAATGTATAGAATCATAGAATATTAGAGTTGGAAGGGACCTCAGGAGGTGTCTAGTCCAATGCCCTGCTCAAAGCAGGACTATCCTCAGCTAAATCATCCCGGTGAGGGTTTTGTCAAACTGCAGTTTAAAAACCTCTAAAGATGGAGATGCCACCACCTCCCTAGGTAACCCATTCCAATGCTTCACCACCCTCCTAGTGAAAAACTTTTTCCTAATGTCCAACCTAGACCTCCCCCACTGCAACTTTAGACCATTGCTCCTTGTTCTGTCATCTGACATCACTGAAAACAGCCTAGCTTCATCTTCCCTGGAACCCCCTTTCAGGTAGTTAAAGGCTGCTATCAAATCCCCCCTCATTCTTCTCTTCTGCAGACTAAACAGGCCTAGTTCTTTCAGCCTCTCCTCATAAGTCTTGTGCTCCAGCCCTCTAATCATTTTTGTTGCCCTCTGCTGGACTCTCTCCAACTTGTCCACATACTTTTTGTAGTGAGGGGCCCAAAACTGGACACAATACTCCAAATGTGGCCTCACCAATGCCGAATAGAGGGGAATAATCACTTCCCGCAATCTGCTGGCAATGCTCTTACTAATGCAGCCCAATATGCCATTAGCCTTCTTGGCAACCAGGGCACACTGCTGACTCATATCCAACTTCTTATCCACTGTAACCCCCAGATCCTTTGAGGCATTTATCTTACTTTCAGGATATCACAGAGCTCGTTTGATTGGATTTGTCTGCCATGCTCTTTCACACTTTGCTAGATTCCTAGCAAACTCAGAACAGCTAGCACTGCTAAAAATACACGCTTAAATCATGCTAATGGAGGCAGGGAAAATGCCCCACTTTATTTATACAAACAGTGCCTCTGCTTTAAGGACTGCCTGGACTGCAGCCGGCTGCGTTTTAAATGAATTACAGATCTCTCTCCCTCAGCCACAAGTTAAACTAAACCACCGAGCTTCAGGTTACTCTCCACCCACAACCCCGCGGGGCTCAGCCCTACTCTCTCCACCTTGCTATGCAGCTCTCCCTGGGGAGGGAAGGCGGATGGCATGGGGGAGTCAGTAATGGGTTACAGCACCTTTCACTTCCCGGTCACTCCTACTGAACAACCCCCGGCTGGTAGGGACTCAAGTGCCATCTCCATGCGTTGTGGATTCAGGTGCAGCATTCGCTGTGAAAAAGATCCATTGAGCCCCTCCCTTTCAATTCACAAGCGACCTGGATTTCATCACTGGCAAAAACGGATCCTTCGTAATGATCTGCAAGCACACACACTGCAGCCCCTCCCCGCAAGCTCCAACCACTTGCCTGAAAGTGGTTTGCAGAGCTGGCACACAGACCCCCTTTGTAGCATGCAGAGCGGTACAGCACTCAGGTCTGATTGGTGCAGAGGCCCTGGGGCTGAGTGGATTTTTGTCCCTAGATTAGGCATTTATCTGGAAAGCTGGTTTTCCCTTGCAGGGATGAAGGTGAGGCTTTTCTGGGCATTCTCCTTCCAACTCATCTCTGCAAATATGAGAAAAGCTCATGTGTATCACAGCTTCCCTAACGCATGGGCACCAATTTGCTCATATCGGAGTGCTGTGAAGTCGTGTGTGTACACGCCCACACACATATTTCTCAATACTGCACTGATCAGCAAACTGCTTCCAGAGAACCAGGCCCCCCAAAGCACCAGAGGGGATGAGGGGCTGATAAGAAGAGTGGGGCAGTGGCCTTTTAGCCATTTGGATCTCATGCGTCACCCCTCGTTTATCTAGGAGATCTAATGTATTCAGTATAGTTAACAACAGCCAGACACATCAGGACTATTCCATAGCTGCATGTCCAGGACACGTGCTGGGGAATAAGGAGCCTTCTAAGTGACTAATTCAGGCTTTGATTTTGAAGCATGACATCTTACGGTCCCTTTCCAACCCTAGTCAGAAGAGCCTCGCTCACCTTTCCCAGCAGCTGAGCTTTGTAACAGCCAACCAAGAGCGAGGTTCTGACAGGTCTTTCCGTTTCAGAACGCGCTCAAGGAGCAGGCACGGACATGCAATAGCGGCCCTACCCTGCGAGAGGGCTAGTCAGTCATCTGACCCATCACGCAGACCTTCGGGTGAGTTTGGAGCAAGGGTCCTGGTGCCTTGCCTCAGGTGAAACCCTCTAGTCCAGCTTCGCTGGGGCCACCCAGGTGGAGAGTCAGGGCAGGGGGGCTGGGAGCCTGCGGATCACGCTACCACGCTGGCTCTGGCCAGACACAAGATGCCCCGTCTTCATGAGCAGAGCCGTGGAATCCTGCCTCTCTGCAGGTGGGTGGCGCATCATTGTGATACCCCGCCCCCCCGCACAGCAGCTCTGCTGCCTTTTGGGCCTCACCTGCCCATGCAAAGGGAGGGAGCAAAATCCACCTCCCCCCTCTGCCTTCCAGCTGGAAGGCGCAACGCTCCTGTGGGCAGTTGGCAGCTGCATGGAAAAGCCCAAAGGAACGCAGCCCTTTTCTGCACAGCAGGGCCCAGGCTCGGTCCCACCCGGGAACAAAACGTCCTGTAGTCCTAGTCTGGCCCCATCCATAAATATGCACACACCTCAGAGACGCAACACTGTGGCCAGCACTCACCTCCTCACCCCTGCTGGAGCTTTGTGTGTGGGATGTGTGAGCACGGAGCCTGCCGCTCCAAAAATGGCACAGTGAAAACGCACACTTACGTGTATCAACTGTCTCCTGGATGGGGATGAAGCCCACGGGTAACGTATCCTTGATATCAATAAGCTTCACGTCGACCAGGACGTTGCCTAAATGGCTCTTTAGAGAGAGGAGAAAAACAATTGACTGTGGCTCTTAATAATTCAGGTTCTTCCTTCCTTGCCAAGGTGACTTTAAGCTTCCTGTTCAGCAGAGTATTTTAGAAGGGAGAGCCACTGAAGAAAGAGTAGGAGGTGCCAGGCCAACAACTCATAACTACCGTTTTGTCATGGAGGTGATAGAAATAATGATTTGAATGAAGTCCATGAAATCTCGGAAATGGCTGTCAAACCACGTGATGAGGCCCCCGACTGAGTGGCATTGCGACCTAGCACACAGGAGCACAGCACCACTCACGTATGGCCTGTCCACCTGTCTCCATCGATGGAGGTGTGGTTGGGTCAAACTTGAGTGGTGCTGCAACTCCAGGTACCACGTCACTGCCCGGAGCTGGGCCCAGGCTCAGCCCTGCAGGACAGGAGCTGCCACTGTGTGGTGAGTACAGGGGGTGGGGCTCGCTCTCCAGCCCCGCCCTCCCTTTCTGTGACTAATCAATTTTTTCCCACACCTCTGCTGTGAAATTTACTAAAAATGCCAGTGCCAAATTTGTAGCTTCACTCTTGACTGCCTCCGCTACAGTATGTTCACAGCCCAAAAGGGTCATCAGCTAAGAGATTACAGGCATCTTTGTTTATATACGGTCTTCTGCCACGTCCATCACTGTAATCCCTGAGCATCTTGGAAATAGAGACCACATGATTCTCCTGGAAAATCCCTGGGTCCCTACCCACTAGCTGAAGGAGAATCACCATTGTCCAGTGAACTGTAAGCCTACAAGCCCTATGCCCTCTCCAGCTGCAAATGTCAGATGATGTTTATATGGTAGCAATGGTGGGAAATGCTAAGGAAAGACATCTAGTGTAGACACAGCCAAAGTTATTACATGCTTCTGCTAATTAATATTGAATACATATGGTGCTAGCTCCAAAAGCGGACAAGCAAGCTCCAGAAGATCACACCATTTGGAATGATAAATTTCATTTGGAACCCATATGAATTCTGAACCAGTGCCTTGTCCTATTAATCAAGGTTTGAAGAGCTAAAAACAATTTAGAATGACAGCCTCCACAATTGGTTAGAGACTTCATTTCCTTTGCAGTTCCCATTAAAGCCAATATTCTGCCAATATACATGGATTCACATGTGGAAAGAAAACAAACACTCTTTCGTTGCCACGTGGCTTTTATGAACAGAAATGCACAACGTAATTAAAATGTCATTCTAAGCTGAGACTCTGTCAGTGTATTTTATCGTTACTTCCCGCGAACTGCCAAGCAGAGTTTTTATCTGTGCAAGCAAAATACTTCAGACAAACCACTGCTTTCCAATTACTGTGTGTATTTGAATTGGGAGCTTTGAAATTAGAGCAGGTCGATTAGGGGTTTACACCTTCTGAACAGCTCTTTTTTTAAAAAAAAACTTTACAGTTCCATAGCAATACAGTGTAATCTAAATAAGATGCAGTGTTTATACTGAAAGTAAGCTGTGCTGATTTTCTAAAATCTGAATGTGTCAGTTAATGTTCTGTCTCGGCACAATGACTTGCAGATAAAATGCTCTTTGCTAATGCATCTTTCATATTTTATTATTCCTAGTGTCTGTTTTACGCTAACATTCAACTTCAGTTAAATTGAGGATTCCTCTGCCCCATCAATACTAGACAGACAGAAAAAACAACCACACTAAGTTTATCAACTATTGAAATGGCAGGAGTCAGTGCTGATTTAATGGAGTGTATTTAAGAGTGTAGCATATCCTTTACCCAGATAAAACTGTTAAAGAACCTAACGTCCCCAGCATATAAACACCAAAACATGGAAAATGTCACCATGTTTGGGAAATTGGAAATTCTCTCAAAGATTTCTGTAAGCAGTTGAAAATGATGCTCCCAATAAAAAACCTCACAAACTAGCCCTACAATAAAATGCAGAGACTTAATGGGGTTAATTCTGTTAACTAAACCAGTGAAAACATGGGCAAGGTAATATTTGTTATTAGACAAGCTTTGGAGCTTGAGAGCAGGTCTCACTCACCAACAGAAGTTGGTCCAATAACAGATATTACCTCCCCTACCTGGCCTCTCTGACATCCTGGGATGGCTACAACGCTGCATACACCTAGATTAGTGTCATTCGCTTCACAATAGTGTGACTGTGGCTACACTAGGCAGCTTACAGTGATGCAGCCGTGACACTGTGAGTGCCTAGTGGAGCTGCTCTAAGCCGATGGGAGACAATTAATCCAGCCCCAATGAGTGGCAGCAGCCATGTTGGTGGGAGAATGCTGCCCGCCCTGGCGCTTATAGGCCGGTGTAACTAAAATCACTCACGGGGTGGCTAATTCACGCTCCTGAGTGACGTTCCTGAGTGACGTAACTTACTTACTGACATAAGTGGTAGTGTAGACATGGCCTCTGTTACTTTGCTAACCACTGAACATACAAGTGGAGCAACCAACCTGTGGAAACCCAACAGCCGCTGACATGGATATTGAATGGGAGGAGACAAAGGCCTGGCAAGACCCCGAGCTCGCCCTGGGAGCTCGAACGCTCAAAGGTTTAAAATCTCTGTGGTGAGGCACCACCACTAGAGAGTCTGGCCAACAGCTAAAGTAGATTGAGACAGGAGGGGAGCTCTGTGCACTAGTCCAGGAGCAGGGGAAGATGTGCAGGCAGGGCCCTGCTCTCCCAGCTGGGAAGAGAAAGAGGTGTTTTTAGCAGGACAGGGAGCTGGGTCCACCTACCTCCTTTCCCTTGCATCCCGCCACCCCAGCAGCCGCTGGTTTAACTGTTAACGTGCTCAGTATAGGCCAGCAGTTCGGTGCCAACATCTACTGGTTTCCTATGGGCCTTACTAAAAGAGCCCCTGGCATAGATGACGTCTGTAACCCTGAACAGCAGCTGCCATCCCACTTCTTTTGGTCAGAGGGTGAGACTGGGAAAGCTCCACTGGGCGTTTGTGCAGACAACCACAGAGTCACACTCAGAAGGGAAAGCCACTGCAGCAGACGGTGGCCCCATGCATACAAGTATGGGCAGTAGTAGGGACAGCTCTAGTGCAGTCACTGCAAACCGCTGAGAAACCCCATCCGTTGGCCAGGCAGCCCCTGTGCAAAGGCCCCAGGGTGGAGTCAGAGAAGCCTTTAAGATAAACACACCTGGCATCGGACTGCAAGAGCATCCACCTCACCCAGCGCAAAGGTGAGCCATGCTGCAAGTCCGTCAGCTGCTCACTGACCACTCATTGCACCTGCAGAGACCCCCAGTCCTTTGGGGCCTGCCCCTCCCGTCTCACCCTCCCTTTAATTTACTCCTCATAACTAAGGAGCACCCCCGAAATGACTCATGCCGAAAGGCCAGTGTGCACTGACTCAGGGTATTTATATGGTCTCTGTTCGCCAGTATTTGCTACCGTCCTGTAATTATTTCTGACAATCTTAAATGTAAGGTAGCTGCAGATAAGCAGCTGACTATTCAAATGGCCATGAATCCTTCTGTTCAATGCCCTCCCTCCCTAATCTCCGGGTCTGACCACTACTGCTGCAGGGACAGCAGGTGAAAGGCACAATCGCTGTCCATCCAGCCACAGGACGCAATGGTCCCCTGCTGGTACTTCATTCCCATCCAACCCAGGGGCGAGCAGGTGGGGCCTGGCTGGGGACTGGAGGATGGTGGATCCGTTGGTTTTCAAGTCAAGAGCCATGATCAGCCCCTATGATCATTGCTTATGCTTTGTATTATAGCACCTCGGAGCCCAAATCATGGAGCAGGATCCCATGGTGCTACGGGGGGTGGCCTTTCTGTGTCTCTGGAAATGGACTCAGTACTGACAGTCAAACCACAGGGCGCAGCTCAGTGCCCCCTCCCTAGTCCACTCATTGGCTTTGGAAAGCCTAAGCAAATATTTTCCTCCAGAAAATACGTTTTTAGATGATACTCAACTGAAAAATATAAACAGCCAGGAAAGGCATCAGCCTAACAGCTCCTTACCCAAGTGACACAGTCTAGGTCACAAACAACCAAGCCTGTCTGGATTTAGCCACCCGCTGTCCGCGGGAGATGCACACAGACAGCTGCTGCCTACAAACTGTGAACAACATCTTCATATCCATGCTGGAAGATGTGATTACAGGGCAGACGCAGACACACACAGCTACTGGAGAACCTGGGTGAGTGCTGAAGAGCTGCAATGGAGCAGAGACGGGTGAGGACGTGAATCCCGCAGGTACGTGGGACGATGCTCTGGACCTGAAGACCGCTCAGGTTTGTGGGGACAGGTGAGGCATTTTGTTCTTCAAGATTAAATTCTTACGCTTGCTTTCCTTGTGTAGTCAGTGTCTGAAAGTCATCCACACTGCTAGCATGAGCTGTCCTGTCATGAGTGTGCTAGATGCTAGTGCTAGGGGAGAGGGCGAAGAAAGCATTCCCTGGGATTTGTTTTTCCATTTCTCTGACTGCAAATCTTTCCGAGCATTGCTTTCCTAAAAAGCAAACAGCTGATTAAGAGACCAACCCCACAGCCAAGATCTAGCCATTGTAGCTTGGCCGCAGACTCACCCTGACTTGGTGAAAAACCTGCCTGAATGATCATGGCTCCCTCAAATGAATACATTTAGGAATAAGAACTTGCCAAGCAGTGTCGCAAATCATTCAGTCACTCAGCAAATGGACTTACGTTTTCTTTTGAAAATGATCTTGTGAAGCACAGGTATCTTGTGACCTTGGATTTAAATAAGCCATCTTTCCAGAGGTCAGCATCCAAACCATCTGCTGTTTGTGCAACCTGGAAAGATGAGACAGAGGGAGAGACGGGACATGTGAGCCAAGGTACAGTTAATATATGTGCAGTACACCTTCTACGCACCTATTCTAATTAATGCTGGCCCAAATTCTCTCAGCATCTCATTAGCTCATTTCACAAGGTATAGTACAGAGATGAAACAAGCCCCAAATTCTAAAAATATTGTCTCTAGGGAGTCAGTTGATTAAAGATTCCCTGACAAAAACTACTCCAATAAGGAAATGGCAGCTTTGGTTACAGCAGCCAAACCAGAGTTTAGAAAGTCAGCACATTACAGCACTCCTTCCCACTAAGACACCAGGGGCACAGCATCTGCAAACATGAACAAAGGGCTCATTTCAAGGATGCATAATGTTGCCCTTTAAAAGTGCCCTACCTCCAGCAGTCGGACCAGAGGCTGCCGGCGCGGTACACTCACACATCCAGCAAGCAGGGCTGCAGACACCCAGGAGCACTTATATCAGTATTTATCACGAAGTTTTCCCTTGGCCAGACATTTCAATTTCTAGCAGAACGGAAATTCAAAAAGCCCCTTCTGCATGGAAGCCCAGTTCCAAAGAGCACTGCGAGTTTTCGTAGTTCACAAAGGTCAGTCACCTTTCTCCAACGGAAAGACTCACGCAATAGGACCAGAATCTCTGCACTTGGTTCACAAACTCAGAAAAGTCAACCAGAGCCTTAGCTACACTTGCTTGAAAGCGAAATGCTCCTTTTCCCTTCTAAGTCCCTTCGCTGTAGCTGCAGAGATGGCACCAGTGGCTCTGGAGCAAATGCAAGTACTATTCACAGCATGGGTATGTTGACTGTCTCTCTCAGGCCAGCAGCTCACAGGAGTTTTCAATCTGCTCTAATCCAGGGGCTACCTCCATGTTCCCAGGCCTGTTTGGGTGGGAACTCTTCTAGCACAGCAGGCCAGACTTCACTGACTCACTCCCCCGTGCAGTGCAATACAGAACCCTGGGGGAAAATCAGCACAGGATTCGGCCCATCCTATCTGATCTCAATGCACCTTAGTGCAGAATCGCTGAAAAAATGGAAGTTTCCAATACTGAAAGATGCAAACATCTTCACAATTTAATTTTGGTTCAGAACAGAAACCCTACCTCTTACTAGTGGAGAGAAGAGCTCAGGATTTCCCCCCAGAAGCAGGCACAAGGAGCCACCACTTCTGAGAGCATGTTTACAGACCATCCGTACGAGTGATTCAGGAGAAAGGGCAGAGAAGCAATCATTTGGAGCCTGACATGACAAGGCCTGGTAACAGAAAGAGGTGCTATTGGCGCAGCCCCGCTATTTATTGGAGAGCGCTTTACCAAAGCCACGGTATTGAACCTGGGTATCCCTAAACAGCTGACTACCAGAAGATGGGACTGGACAACAGGGGATGGATCATTAGATAAACTTCCCTGTTCTCAGTGCTTCATTTCTGCCAGGGCTGAGCCACAGCATCCCTAGGCTTGGCAGCTCATAGCCCTGGCATCTCCGGGCTTGCCGCATCAGCTATGAAAGTAAAGAAATTGCTGGAGCCCCAGCATTTTTTTCATTACAAATTAGACTCATAGACTCATAGACCAGAAGGGACCAATATGATCATCTAGTCTGACCTCCTGCACAAGGCAGGCCACAAAACCCTACCCATACACATATATAACAACCCCGAACCCATGACTGAGTTATTGAAATCCTCAAAAGTGAGATTTGAAGACCTCAAGCTGCAGGGAATCGATCAGCAAGCGACCCATGCCCCACGCTGCGGAGGAAGGCGAAAAACCTCCGGGGCCTCTGCCAATCCGCCCCGGAGGAAAATTCCTTCCCGACCCCAAATATGGCGATCAGCTAAACCCCGAGCATGTGGGCAAGACTCACCAGCCAGCACCCAAAAAGGAATTCTCTGCAGTAATTAAATTAAGCACTGTCCATTCTGTCCATTCCCCCTGAAGCACCTGGCTCTGGCCAGTGTCAGAAGACAGGATACTGGGTTGGATTGACCATTGGTCTGACGCAGTATGGCTGTTCTTATGAACGTCAGATGGATGCGGCCAGTTGTCTCCTTCAAAAGAACACGAATCAGTCCACATAAATAGCTCACTCCAGCGTGCAAGGCGTCTGGCTGACCATAATGAGAGAGCTTGGGGATACTTATGCAAGTAAACATCATAACTAGCTGAATGCATCTAGGAGTTATTAGACAAATGGAAAAGTTGCCACTTCCCAGAATGCAAAATTCCTGTGATGTTGTGCTGGGGGCACTGCCTGAGTGACACTTTTCAGTTTATTCTGTACTTTAGATCAGCCCTTTCTAAGCCATTGAGCATCGTGTTGGTTTTTTCTTATTCTTAAAAAAAATCCACACAATACAGCATACCAACCCTGCCACCTGCAGGACAGACTTTGCTGTGATGTTGCTGGGCAGATAAAGCAGTGAACATTCAGCAGCCAAAGGAGCAGCTATTGCAGAATAATTCTGCAAGTTCTATTTCATAGACCCTTTGATGAAAGTTAACCACACGACCGACGTGACACTGAAAGCTAAGCACCGCTTACTGTGTCAGCATGAAACGCGCTAGGAATTCAGGGCCTACATTCCCCCGCCTCCCCTCGACGTGACGCAACTAAGATCACGTGCATGTCATTATTTACTCTAGGCAACAGGTATGCTGGTCACCTCCTGGAGCATCCCACACAAACAGGGGACCCTCTGAGGTTCACCTGGCCGTGACTTTCATGCTGCCAGTGTGGCCTGTTGCACTGCAGGTCTACTTTCTGTGAAATGAGCAAGTCATGGTGAAAACACTGCAGCCAGCTGGGCCCCTGCATCAGCCCTGAGGGGACGTGGGAGGTGTGCGGTCTGAGCAGCCCGATGATTTGGGAGTACAAGGCTCACACGGACAAGGAAGGGGTGAGTTCCTAGCATCGTGGTCCAGTGGGCGCCTGACGAGCTGTTTGTGCCTTCTGACCCACTGCTTCATGCCTGTCTCTCCTGCCAACTGGAGTATCTTGTCTCTTTCTTTAAGAACAGGCTCTCAGCTACAGAACTTGCTTAGCTCCTGTGCACAAGCTCTTTCCTGAACATTTGTCACTTTCTCTATGCAAGCAGCAGCACTCTTAGAAAACGCACTCTTGCACAGGAGCATAGTGGCATTAAGGCCTGATCTACACAGAAAAGTTAAATCCACTCCCTGACCAACGCAGCCTGCCACCTTTACCCCAGACAAGACACAGCTATGCCCATGGAAAAGGGCTTCAGTGGCACAGTGAGCTTTGTTCAGTGAAGTGGTACCCAACAGCAGCAGACAAATGTTATCAACGTAGGCTGCATCTATGCTACAGGGCTATGCTGACACAGGCTCCGGGTGCAGACGTCCCCTACCTGAACTTAGCTGCAATTGCCAGAGTGTGTCATGACATAGATTTCAGAAGATCTTGGCCACCAGTCATGCTGTGTCTCAGACCTATGCAGCCACCAATCTGCCCACAATGTGGGACAGGAGAAGGGAAAGCAGGAGACCAGAAAAGAAATAGAGCAGGGAGGGATGCGGAAAGGGAGACGGAAAAGCCAAAAGGAGGGCTTTATTCTGTAGAAGCTGTCAAGACAAGAGATGTGGAAAGCTTTAAAGGGTACAGGAGAGAAGGCAGGCTTTCCCTCACGTACCCTTGGGACACGCAGGACAAAGCATAATGAAAAGGAAATGAATGCAAATAGAAAAACCAACATAAGACACCCTCCCATCCCGCATGGAACACGTCTGGAGGCTCAAACCTCGAAGATTCCTCTTAAATCACAGTTGGTCCCAGCAATTATTTGCTGCTTCTACCCGCCATCCCTGAGGTGAAACTGCGCACTTTGAGAGGGAATTTTTAGTCTTTTCTGCCATTTTGAATTCACTAGAATGAAAGTCGAGTCATTTTCCTGGGCTGTCAGGCTTTGCAGTTGCAGGAGGACTCAAGACAAGCAGGTGGCTAGAGCTCCTTCCACAGAGCCACATGGGAAAGGGAAACCAGTGTCCAGCCGGGGAACCCCAGGGGTACTCATGTTCTTTTCAAATGCATGCCATTGAAAGCGAGACCCAGCAGGAGGCCAATGCAAACTAGAAACGTCAGAGTTAAACAGCCTCACATTTCTCTGGCCGGACAAGAGGAGCGCCCAGCAAGGATGGCAGGGTCGGGGCAATGGAGCATGCAACCGCGACCAGGAAAACATTCCAGAGAAAACAACAAACAGGAATCATTTGCTGCGTGTTCTGTGTCACCCCTTTAGCATGGAACAGTCACAAGCCCGGACAATTCTATGGTTTTTATTTAATTTTTAGGCACAGTATTTAGTTTGCTTTGGGGCCTTCATTCTGAGGTCTTTAAAAATATCGATGAACTGTGTAGATAATGCTAAAATCTGCAAGTGTCTGGACCCCTGCGGGCACCAAATACACCGAGGATCTTTTGTGTAGGCTGATCTGAACAGTGTTTAAGTATCCCTCAATGACAGAGCCAAGGAGGGGAAATTGGTTTGTTTCTTCCTCTTGGATGTCTAAGGAGTGTAAAGAGTTAGTATCGCTGTAAGTCCGTAACAGGAAGGAATGTCTGTAACATATTCACGTCTTAAACGGATAAAGAATGTAATCAAGGGGTCAGGGAACTAAATGCCAAGGAAAATAGTGTGTCGGAGTCAATGGCACAAAGGAATGTGCTGCAGCCGCCGGCTGTGGAGCGCTCTGCCTGGGACACGTGAGAGCTGAGGCTGAAAGCGGCCAGTGGCGGTTATGCATTCAGGAACAAAGACTGGGGCTGAAGTTTATGAAGTTGCCCGTCTGGCCATGCCGCTCTGAGCTCAGTGATAGAGGATGTGGGGAAAACACACTCTGGGCTGACAACTGCCTTCGGAGACCAGGAGAGGAGCCCAGGCCTCCAGCTGATCAAGAGCAGCACAAGTCAGGGGCAGAACTTCTATACCTGGTCCTCCACTTCCTGCCACAGAAATCACTGGCAAACATCTCGCCGCATGTCAAAGGAGCAGCATGAGGCGAGGAGCCTCCTTAGAGGGAAGAGGGTGTGTACTGGAAAAACCAGCCAGGAGGTGACCTTCCTCCAGCCCGAGGGGACCTGCACTCTCATTGCTTTATTTTTACTCCCCTGCACAAGGTACAACAGATACACGTGGTATGAAAGGCCGTGCAGTCCAGCTGCAGACACGGCAGTGTGACAAACAAAGGGAGGGAGAAGGAGACAGCGAGGATAGCAGGGACGAACCCATATGGTCACATTGAGGCACAGCTAGGTGGTTCTGCGGAGCTCCAAATCATTTGGGATTCTTCTATTTTAAAAAAATAAATAAAATCAGCTTTCCCAGGTGACATGTGACCAAATCCCTGTCCAAGGCCTTTCTAGGGGGGTAAAACTGCTCCATTTCTGCTCTTCTGAATTTGTAACAATAAGGGATTTATTAAGACTTTGGCCCCAAAAGAGTCTCATAAAGAAAGCTGTTTATAGCTCATACACATTTGCCTGAGTGCACAGTGCCTGCATAGAGAGCCACAGGCAAAAGAGAGGGACTTTATCAGCGAGGAGGGCAAAGCGAGTTATGCTGGATATCATATTCTGCATTTGAGATACCTGGGAAGTGCATACAAGAAAGCTTTTCATTCCCATTACGAAAAATACTTATTGCTTTTCTAGTCTGGCTTGTGAGAAAAAAAAATGCAAATGTTTTAAAAAATGGCTTTGCTGCACTTTTAGTTTCCCAAAATGTATTTATTTAGAAAAATATTTATTTATTTTAACGAGGTTTGTGGAGTTTGTAAAATCCACAAACCATCTACCATCTCTTAGGTATGGTAAATAAGCCCTGCTGCAAACATCTTCAGCCACCTCTTCAAAAACAAACAGCTTTCAGAAGTAATTGAACTTAAACGAACATCTAACTTGAAATCAAGTCCATGCTAAAAATACTTGGAGGCGTTACACCTGATCTGAATTATCTGCCAATTTGTGCAGTTTTATAGTCACATTTCCCTATTTTAGATGTTTTTCTTTCCCCTATTGCTGTGTTAAAGGCCCTTAAACACAACAGGGAAAGCTGACTGATCATAACAAGGACACAGTGAAACTGACGCTACACGAAGTGCTGTCAAAGGCACGTTTTCCTTCAGTGCCTGTCAGTTCTAGGAACCGTAGTCATTACTTGCAACCATACGAAGGAGGCACTTGCAGGAGGAAGGGGAGACTTAAGTTGACAGGGTTCTCTTTAAACTAGCCAGACACCTGACCCCCAATTAAGCGACGCACATGCCAGGCTCCCTGCAGAGGGGAGGCAGCACCCCAAGAGGACAGCTAGGATTTCAGCCTCTGTCAGGCAGGCAAAGAACCTGTATAAAAGCTGGCAGTGCATAACCCCCTCACTGGGCGTGACCCTGCATGCCTGCAATTTAAATAACTAGTGAAGAGGCAAAGAGTAATTTCCCAGTAAGCCCTCAAATGAGGCATTCGATGTGTCCTTAGGGACTTGGTAATGGTTTAGGAGACACACCAGAGAAGCAGCTCTCACACACTCACATTAAACCTCCAAGCATCTTCCCTGAGAATCCCATTTATTGCATTTCCTTGCCAAAAATTGAGCAAAATCTCTTCCTCATTGCAATCACTCGCTGGCCACACGCGCACAGCACCCTCCGTGTGCGCCTCAATCTGTGCTGAGCCAAGAGGGAGCATCACGTGTCTGGTGAAAAGGGGGGAAGGCTCTAAAAGGAGAGGACCCCATCTCTGTTTTGTAGTCCAGGCACCCCACATCCTGTCCTGAGGCACAATCACATGACAGACCTTCCACCTTGTGGGGTCCCATAGCGCTGGCTTCAGCCTGGGCCTCACAAACCAAGGTAGCTGCCTTGGGCCAGCCGTGGAGACATACCCCAACATTTCTCTGCATGTGGCAATGCATGGAGTGGACTTGAGAAACACAGGACTCTTGGACCTGGTCTCCAGCAGCCCTGGGCCTCCTGCTTCCCAGCCACAACGCCTGCAGCAGGTGGAGGAGGGTGTGTGATGCAGGCGAGGGAGGGAGATTTGGTGCATTTAGGACAGCTCACCCCTGACACCAGCTGCAGGCCAAGACCCAGGCACCTGAGCTTCCCGATCACCTCCTCAACTCCTTGGCGTAGGACAGGCCTGCCCACCCAGCCTTCCCCCTCTCCAGCATTGTGCTTAGACTCTCCCAGCAAAGCCCTTTGAACCAACAGACCCGCTCACCAGTGCCGGGAAGCTCATTCCAAAGCACTGGAATGCATAGAGGCCTCCTAGCACAGCCCCCACATGTTCGCTAGTGGGTGGCTGTGTCATCTCCTGGCTAAGGAGGGGGCTGCGAGGCAGGACTCCTGGGGGATCTTTTCCTGGCTCTACCACTTCCCAGGAGCCTGATCCAAAGCTTACTGAAGTCAACGGAACAGCTCCCCCAGCTTTCCATGGAGCCTTGAACACAGCACTTCACCAATCGGGGCCGGGATCAGTCTCTTACGCTCATCAGTCATGGGGCATGTGTGAAGTTTAATTAGGCCTGGACTACACTAGAAAATTCGATCAGTTTAACTAAGTTGCTCAGGGGTGTGGAAGAGTCTTTCGTCAAGCTAATTACCGCCAGTCAGGGAGGTAGATTACTTGCGCCGAGGGAAGGATCCTTCCCGTCTACACTAAAGCTGCAGCAGCCCCGCTCTGCCACTGTAGCATCTGAAGTGTAGACAAGCCCTTAGTTAATCTATTTGCAGAGTATTTGGAGATCCTCAGATGAGCCGCGCGATGCAGAGTGAGAGGCAGCGGGGGTTAACGTGCCACTGCCTGAAATGCTGAGCAGCAAGGCCCAGGCTCTGTCATAAATGCTATAGTCACAGACGCTATCAGCAGCAATTAATCTCTAATGCTGTAGTGCCAGCTTAGCCTTTAAGAGCCTCTTTCAAGCCCAAAGAATGTGAGCATGCAGTCACTTGTCAGGAAACCCGGGCGAAGAGAAAGAGACTAATGTAAACAGGAAATTTCAGACATCATCTGCACGGACTCTCCAGCATTGCCCCGAGATTGCAGAGAGCCCTGAGCCCACGTGGCCTTGCAGTGGGAACTGCCTCTTGCCAGCAGATGTTTGCCCCGACAGAGGGAGGAGCCAGTTCCCTACAGGAAGGACATGGAGCTGTAGCCTCCAAGGACCAACTCAAGCCAGTCATGAGGAAAAGCGTATGATGGAGGAAACTCTTTGGCACCAAGATGTGATAGTGATGGGCACTCTCCAGTACTTCTACAGCTAACTCCCCCTGGAGACTGTCGGGGGACTACACTCCCAGGTCTGTATTTTGGCATATGGGCCCTAACACAACAGGCCCTGCATAGTGATCTCTGTCTAATCCTGGCAGGCCTGATCCAGCCAGGCCCTTAGGGTTACCTAGCAGTTCAAAAATATCAACCGAACTTTGTGAATCCAATGGCATGAGAGCAGAATCCCTCGGACAGGAAAACCGCCCTCCCTGTTAGGCTCAAGGCACCCAGGAGTTGTGGTGCACAGCACCTCTGAAAATCCACCTCTGAGTATCTCACTCCAGGCACCCAAAGCTGGGCTTCAGCATTTGTCCATGCTTCGAAACCATGGCTGATGGACAACATCCCCACCCTTCTCACAGAGCTTGGCGGGATGTAACTGCTGCTTAGTCAGCGATACCGTGGAGGTGGCCACCATGGAGAAGTTATTCTAACAACATGGGGTCATGAAGCTAACTGCTCTCAACAAGCTGATCCTGTCCCACAGCCAAACGTGAAAGAAGCAGGTGAACAGAACCGAGTTCTGGGGAGCGAGGCCTTTCCAAACACAGCGCCTCACCTGTATTTTAAACCCTTTTTGCTTGGTGGCAGCTCTAAATTTCTGGGTCTCCCAAGTACACCTCCCCCTTCTCCAGTCCCCCACAAAATATCTGCAAGCCCCATCAGACTTTCAGGAAGCCGAGCAGAGGATGTGTCCTGCACATTTTGGCTGAAGAAGGTCGTTAGTTAGTGTTTCAGCTATTAGCAGAACTTGCCAGTGATTATAACTCATGAGCCACTTTCTAAACACAGACAATGGAGATTTCTGGATACTTCAAGTTCTAGCACAAAGAGAAATACAGAATCGTAGGACTAGAAGGGACCTTGAGAGGTCTTCTAGTCCAGTCCCCTGCACCCAGTGACTCAGGCAGACGAAGTATTACCTAGGTCATCCCTGACAGGCATTTGTCCAACCTGATCTTAAAAATCTTCAATGGCAGAAATCCCACAATATCCCTAGACAATTTATTTCCGTGCTTAACCACCCTGACAGTTAGGAAGTTTTTCCTAATGTCCAACCTAAACCTCCTTTGCTGCAGTTTAAGCCCATTGCTTCTTGTCCTGTCCTCAGAGGTTAAAGAGAACAATTTTTCTCCCTCCTCCTTGTAAAAACCTTTTATGTACTTGAAAACAGTCATCTCATCTTCTCCAGACTAAACAAACCCAAGTTTTTCAATCTGCCTTCCTAGGTCACATTTTCTAGACCTTTAATCATTTTTGTTGTTGTTCTTGGACTTCCTCCATCTTTTCCACATCTTTCCAGAAATACGGTGCCCAGAATCTCCCATCCAGCCATCAAGATCTGCGATCGATTTGGTTCCCTCCCTAGCTCGCTCCCTTCTGCAGCCTGTCCTTCCCCTGACATCCATACAGCGTACAGGGCAGTGGGCTACTTGTACTCATTCAGGAAAGGGACCAGGGCATCGCTGCAGGTAACTTAAAGAAGACCTCAGCTCAACATGCAGCTGTGGTCAAACAAGCACTTAAACAGGATGTGTAAGGAACAAGATGGACAACACAGAAATACCAGAAAGGCACTGCGTAAATTCAGGGTGCAGCCATCTGGATACTGCGCACAGTACTGGCCACTCCATCTCAAAAGGGCATTGCAGAATTAGAGGGGCGTCAGCAATGGGCATTGAGAATGATACAGGGCCTGGAAAAACTCTCAGATGAGGAGAGATTGAAAAGATGCTGACTGTTGCCTTGGAAAGGAGACAAAGGTGGAGGGGTGGGTGAAAAAGAACATGACAAAAGTATATAAAATAACGAATAGTCTAAAGAAGGTTGATCAGGAGCTTGTTTTCTCTGTCTAGGAACACAAGAACAAGAGAGCATTCAATGAAACCGATAGGCGGCAAACTGAAAATGGATAAAAGGAAATAGTTTTCCACACAACTGAAAATTAGCCTGTGGAACTCATTGAGACATGATGCCATAGCAAGATTCAAAAAGGGGATGGACATTTACATGGCTAACAGGAACATTCAGAGTTACCACAGTTAATGAGAGTATAAATTTTGGCAGGGAGATAAAACCTCCTACTTCAGGGCATAAGCCAGTATCTAACTATGGAGGTTTAGGATGAAACATTCCAGGGGCATTCTCCCACAGCTGCCTGCTGCACCTTTTCTTTCCCCTTCCTCTGAAGTACCTGGTGCTGGCCTCTGCCAAGAGACAGGAGACAGGGCTGATTTTGAATAGAACTTAGGTCTGAGCCAGCCTGGCTATGCCTATGATTTTTCTTTCCATCCCTCCACCCAGTTCTCAGCGTATGGGAACTTTCCCCACAAGCTGGTCTACGATGCCTGACCCTCCCTCACCACTACATGCCCTTCTTGTGTCACACACGCAGTGCTTACGAGTGCAATTCACTGTATCTGTAAAGCTGCGTGAGGCATGCATGGGAGTGGGCTCAGGAGAGATCCTGGGGAGGTGGGGGCATTGTGCATGTTAAGCATTCAGCCCCCCCAGGTGGGTGGTGTGTAGTAAGAACATACATGGACGTGCGGGAGGTGAGCGCAGGCATCCATGGGTAGATTTTGGGCTGTAGAGTTAACGCCATTGTTGCCCACACTTGTAAGGGCCATGCATCTTTCAGGGTTAAGGACCCTTTTCCAGACAAGGGGCCTCTTGCCACAGAGGGGCAGCCCACTGAACTCGCTGGAGCACTCTCCTGTGGCTTTGGCACGAGTTTCTCAGGTGGGTTTCTCAGGACTCAGCCACAGTGGGCTCCCAGAGTCTGATTGTTACTCTGTCACACCTCTGGCAGGGAGAGGGAGAGCCAGAGCCAGGAGACCCACCGCTTCCCCACTGCCTGGGGCTGGGAGAGCTGACTGTAATCACAAGGGAAGGCACAAAACTAGACAAGAGGTAGCTTCATCCCTGTGTCCCCTAGGAGAGAGCGATTCCTGGGCATAACACAGTTACAACACCACAGCACCTGGAGAACACACCGGCAGGAGCTTGTAGCTCATTTACTTGCCATACACTAGTGCCCAGCATTCCTGTTAGCCCTGACATGCTATCTGGGTCAGCGCTCTGCCTGAGTGCTAATTCCCAGCAACCGCAGCTCTGATACCGCAGCACCGAGCTAATCACACAGCACACTGCACTGCTCACGAAGGTAACAACCCTCCAGCAACCGTCTCTGGCAGAAATACCCTCACGACCCCACAACTGCCCCACTCCACCTCCCCACAGCTAGCCTCGCGCCTTGGCCCAGGTGATCTTCAATTCTGATAGCTTCCTCTTCCCGGGCGCTCTGGATGGTGGTGCAGATCAGTCACCCTGCCTTCTATCTGGATGGGCACACGAGTGCCTCCTGCCGGGCGGGCGGCGAGAGGGTATCTGCCTCTGGGCAGAAAAGGGATGCTGTGATGCAAACTACATTATGTCCCAAGCAGCAGAAGTCGCGAGTGAAGGAGGGACAGCAGGGAGCCCCGCCTAGACAACCCATTGGCTCGGCCAGCCACTGAGAGAGATGCCACTCCATGCCATGGTGGGGGACCGCAGGCAAACAGTCCCCAAGACCTCCTGGACCCCTCTGTTGCAGAGTCACTCTCTGCCTCCCTGCACTTTATGATTTACTTGGCTCATCCATTATACCTGATGTTCCAAACCACTGACCCTTTCTGCCAGCTATAGCGGGTGTGCTGGGATCCACGTTGGTGCCCAATGAGTGTACACTGGTGTAAACGACACATTGGCGCAGCAGGACGAAGCCCACAGAGCTGCCTTAGCCCAGGAGCTGCTTGGCTCTGGAAAAACAGCTCTGCTTCGAGCCCTTTTATATTTCAGTAGCCCCACCCAGTGCTCTAAGGAGTGAGCCAGGGAACTGACTGGCTTCCATCACGTTCTGGCCACTGCTGGGTGCTGAGTGTGCAAAGAACAGAAGCAGATGGACCATTGGTCTACCTGGACGCGGGGGCTGAGCTTCCAACTGACAGCTGGACAAGTTTAATGTGTTCAAACCTCTCACTGGTTTGGGTCACTGCTCTCAGGAAAAATGCTTGTTCTGGTTCTAAAACAATTTGACCAATCAACCCAAGGGCTAAGCAGCTTCTAACCCCCCCATCTGTCTATCCATGCAGATACTTTTATGGCCCTCATCACTATATTATCCGAGTACCTCTTCCTGCTACCTAGCTTCTATCAAAGACCAATTTACAGGATTGCATTCTGCCGGCCTAAGTTCTCCCTGCAGTTTCCAATGGATGTAGAGTTCTTTGCTTTCCAACCTGAAGTGTTGCATCGTGCTGATGTGGATGTTAAACAGCTGATATGGGATTAATTTAGACTATAGATATAATCTGTACAGTGCTTTGGAATCCTTCAAGAGGGGTGTTACTAGGATTATTATATTTGCATGCCACATTGGCCAGCTGTTCTGGAAAGCCCTCCTCCAGGTAACTGCAGAAGAGATTTGTGCTTTGCATTATACAACTGTGGAGGAGATGAAGTAACACCCAAAAACTTCTGCTGATGGAAAATATTGCTAAAATACTTCCACAGCCAAGACCTGGAGGAGGGCAGCTGGGCAGAAACCAAACCCCAGAACACGTTCTTCAAGGTGAGCACACAAATAGCTGGCCCATTCTCTGGAAGAGACACTGAGTTCTGCAAAGAAAAGAACAAACAAACGTATTGCCAAGGCATTATCAGCTCTACTTACTACATCATAACCTGTAGGCGCCCTGTTCCGAGATGCAACCACACCAACGCCTGTGATAGGGTCCATCGGCAAGTCAGGCAAGGCATCCGAAAGGTCGCGGACTTCAGGCATTACGGACTGCGCCTGAAACAGGGAAGCAGGGTTAGAGTTGGCAGTGCAGCACGTCCCCTTGCCAGAACACCCGGCGCACAGAGAGCCGCTCCGCAGACTGCAGCGTGCATGCTGGAGCACACCAGCTATGGCCACACACACCTTCGGCATTCTTAAAGCAGTCAAGCTTTCAAGCATTTTTAAACAGGCGTTTGCTTTTGATAAGAACTTACATTTGCGCCCTCTCTGATAGGCCAGGAATTTAGGTCAACAGCCTCTTTTGAGATTAACTTTATTGATTCCGGAATATTTCACCGGGGCTGCTCTCCATCGAGTCCCATTAAGACAACCCGAACCCAGTGCCTAATGAAAGACAAGCCAAGCCCTTTGATTCAAACAGGCACAAGTGCTTCTGCCATTCCCGGCGGGGAGGAAGCTACTTTTATGGCTTTGCTCAGCTCAGCATCAGACAAGCTGAGGACTCCACTGGGAGCCTGCCTCCCTCGCTCCCTTCAGTGCTTAGCTAGAGACCTGGTTAGATGACACCTGGTTTATCATGTACCTGGCACTGTGCAGCACCTAAAACACATCATGTCAGCCCTGTCCCACAAAGCTGATACAGTGAAGGCACAAACAGGCCCGGCATGGGCAGGCTGTGTGATGGGCATGGCCCGGTGACCTTCACATGCACAGGACCTGCAACGTAGCTGGGTTTTGGAGACTTCAGGGGTCAGACGGGTGCCCAAGGACCTGGGCAGGAGTGGGCCCAAGAACCTGCAGGAGCAGGTAGGGGGGACGCACGTGCCAGACAGTTCACATGGAGGCTCTGGTCCGAGGAGCAGGGGGAGAGCTAGAAGTCTAGCCGAGGAGGAGGAGAGGGAGAGGGCTGGAGTCCAGGTAAGGTTGGGGGGAACGAGGCCACTGCTGGAGCATGTGGATTCCAGTCAAGAAAACCAGCTGAGGTAAGTCCTCTCTTGCTTCCAGGTAGGAACGCGCCAGGAAAGCGCCCAATGCAACAAGAGGAAAAAGCAGCAGCATGTGTAAAAGAGCCTCATTGCTGAGATGAGCTGTGCAAAAAAACCCACCTCATTCAGCTGCTTTTTCATAGCAATTAAACCCCAGCATCTTCAGGGGTGTGAAGAGGGCTGGTTACTCCTGCTTCTAAAAGAGGCAGAGGTGAGCGCCGGTGCCAGCCTAGCGGGAGTGGTGTTTGTACCTCGTAAGGCAGAGGCTGAGCAAACATCGTGTTGCAGGCAACAAAAGGTAATTCCGGTGTCCTACATAACAGTGCTCCATGTACAGCCAACATATCTAAAGCACCCCCTACCTGCCAAAATCCCAACAATCAGCGACCATCTCCAATGTCAATTAAGCAATTGTTACACGCTGGTGTGAGGAAGAGTTCTATTTCATCACATGTACCAGTTTCCTGAAAATGCAAAGAAACTGAGATGCAGCTCACTTCATTTTCTAGACAACTCAAGCTTCTAGCAATCTGGAAATATGAATCTGGATTCTGAACTCGTGTTTTGCCCTTCTATTTCCCACACAGACGCTTCAGCTTCACACAGTCAGCTCAGAAGAATGAAGGCAGCACCGAGAATAGAGAGGTGCCAGCACCTTCCAGCAAACATGGTTCTCATGTTCAATTATATGCAACAGCTAACCCAAAAACCATTATGCTTGCAGTTCAAAACACTGCAACCTACCAACTTCCTAAATTTCTTTGCAATTAATGATTCATTAACTCTGCAGTGCTGAAATAGCATAATGTGAATTAAAAATACAGTACATGTAATTTGTACATAGATATGCAGATACATTTTCTGATAAACAAACATTTTCAGTTTGCTCTCAATCACTTCGGACTTACTGATGCCCATCAATTTCTTTTGATATGTAACGAATATTGATATTAACTTCTCTGAGGTGAATCCCCACCATCCTTAAAAGAAATAATGACATTCTCTAACGCACAACAGGAAAAAATATTCTCAGCACAGTTCATAATGGCTACTGCTATCTAAACAAAGAGGAAGGGTATTGTTTGATTTCTCTAATTTTTTTCAATATCACCAGTTATTGCTGCATCTAAATGTGACAACAAGGCAGGTACCACGTGGCAGCACTGACCCGCAGCGTTTGAACACAGGCTTAGCATTCAGGATTAGTGCCAGGACTTGACACGCTATAACGTTGGGATGAAAAAGCCCTCCCTGCCTTCTATCTGTAGGGAACCATCACAACCGTCCCAACAGCTAAAACATGGACTAGGACATCACCTCCAGACTCTCTTCTCCTGGGAAGCTCAGCAGAGTGGAGCAAACAATACTATTCCTTTTGAAACACTCACAAACCACCAAGCCAAGATTTTCAGAAGTGATTGGGGGGGAGGGCCCCTTAGGGAGGCCTCTTTTTCAGAGAGTGCTGAGCACCCAGCCTCTGAAAATATGCACCCACCCCTTTGTGGCGCTTCACATTGGGTGTCCAAAGTCACCAGCGGCTTTTGAAAACCTTGGCCCAAGCCACTTCCTCCTCTAGGCAGCTAACCCATCAGCATTTCTGTATCCCTCATTTCTCCTGAAGCCCAAGAGTCACTTTGTTGCAAGCTCTGCCAGTCCCACCCCACCTTCCTCAAACCAGGTGGCCCCAGAGAGGGGAGCTGGTGTGCAATACTGCACTGCGGAGCTGGGGAAAGCCTACCCGATCACACTGCACAGGGAGAAGGGAGAGAGAGATTTAATCCTGGCTGGACTGGCCCTAAATGGACACTTTTGCATAAAAATTTCATTTCTTTTGAAACTTTCTAGCTTTTCAATGAAAAGCCAAAACCTAACAAATCTGGGGGGACGACAAACAGGGACATTTCTGCACTCCTCTTTGAAAAAGATTGCCATTCTCCAGCCATCTCTACCCCAGAACTGAAGAGTTCAGCCACATCCCAACTGCCTTCCCCTCGCCTCCCCACTGACCTCCCGCAACACTTGGCTTCAGATTTTAAAAATGCAAGAAGTCAGGAGAGGCAGAATACAGTTTGCCATCACAGCCCTCCACACACAGGAGTTACCCTGGCTCATTTCACTCAGACACGGTCTCGGTGTCCCTCTTTAGAGCAGGCTCGGAAGGGTCACCATGTCCCCCCATCGCAGACAGCTTTTCTTCTTTCTGTGTCTAGCAGAGTTTCTCAGCATTGTCCAACTGGCTCACAAAGAAACATAGCTCAAGCCGCCTGCAGCTCTTTAACCTCAAGAATTACAGGAGATGCCGGGCCCAGACACTGCAAAGATTGTTTATCCCTGCACGGCAGTGTTGGGTTCCCACGGCTTTAGTGAGAAGCAGCTGCACAGATGGAAGACTGCTGCAGTCTATTAGAATTGGTGAAAACCATTAACCGTATTTTTTTTTAAATAAAAAATAAGCCCCCAGTGAGATGTGAGCATCTGAGGAGGAGAAATTTCCTATGCAATTTCACAGTTACTGGGTTCCTCTTAAGCCTGGTTTCTGGGGGAGCTGAAATTTTTCTGGTGTACACAACTTGTTCCTGATGCAGTCTTCACCCTCAGCCACTGGCTGAAAATACTTGTTGCTTTATGGTACCAGATCAAAAACCCACTTCTGCTTATTAGTAGCCCTCAGGTCTCTCCCCAAGACGTTATCGTGCTATGAACGTTGCCAGCAGCAGCCAGACCCTCAGGAGATCAAGATTTAAGAGAAAACATGAAGCTCCAGCTTTCTGCACACGTCAGGGCAGGATCACGTCCTCAGAAGCACATGGAATACTGCTGTGTGGTCTCGGTATTGCAGGGCGCTTGCCCTGGGAGTGGGAGCAGGGCAGAGGAGGGTGGAGAGAGCTGAGGATGAAGGAGGATAACCTCAGTCCCACAGCCCAAACTGGACTAACCACAGATAGTAAGCCCTTGCACTGTGCAGCTGGTCTCAGATTCAAATGAAAGCCCAACTCACCCAAATGGGAATGGATGTTGTGGGAACCGAACACCAATTCTACGGAGAAATTGGCATGCGGCTCAACACCAGTTCTAAGCAACTGCCTTTGCTGGCTGGACTCAGGAGCCGGGTCCCAACAGAGCAAGGAAACATGGAGGCAGCTGAGGAGCAGAGAACAGGACTTGGAGCTCATTCATTCTTGGGACAGCACAGGCTGGGTGCTCTGTGCAGACAAGATGCTCGGCATCCACGGAGAGCCCACTGCACAACCCCAGGAATGGTCCTGAGGGGCTCAGAGGGATTCCATCCAATGCCCTCTGCTTGGGAGCATGCTGGCTAAGAGGTGAGGCTGTCTATCCGCCTGCATATACTGGCCCCCGCAGAGAATCCAAGTGTCTCCCAAGAGAAACGTAATGATATCAAAGGTCTCTCTCCCTCCTCTACTACCAGAGCACTGGGGAATGGTGCACGGCTCAGAGGACTCTGCAGGGGAAATAATTCTGGGGAACCAATCAAAAGACCATTTGCACAGTGGGAAAGATGCCAAGATCTTCGAAATACCAGCATCTCTGTGACCTTCTCTCCACGGAGATGCTGGCAGTGCTGCGGCTGCATAGGTACGGACCAAGCCGCACAGAACAGAGACTTGCCAGAGCATCTATGTGTTGGGTTCTCCTTCAAGACCGGTCACCCTAGAAGTTAGCAGCCTGTGGTCTGGTTCATAGCTGCCAGTGGGCTCTGACCCCTTAGGACAAGCCACAGATTCATGCCAAGTGAATGGAGGGAGCCACAGACACAAGCAGGGGTTTCCAGTTCTGCCCTGGGGCCTACTTCAAGAAAGGTGCACTTCTCATTCCAGCCAGGCTGACACAAACCCGCCCTCACTTGGGGGGGGGCGGAGGGGAAGGTGCCTTTGTCGATGAGGTGCCATGTAGCAAAAGCACAAAGCTGTTTTGTGGGTGTCTGACTCACTGCCTGGGTGGTGGAGGGAAAGAGCATCAATTCTGACTTTGTCACTGCTCAGACAAAGCCTTTCTGTACTGGTAACAGCAGACGGCAAGAGCTAAAGAAACAGGCCTTTCTGCTGTGAGATGGCAGGAGATGGAAGCTGCAGGGCTGAGTCACAGATGTGACACTATCTCCGAGGGCAGGAGATGTGCACATGCACCACTGAGTAAAAAGAACGACCAGGGCTTGACTCTTCTTATGAGCAGGGAGCTTAAAAAGTGCGGCCAGCGCTACGCATTTTCTTCTAGTCAGGTCCCCCCTCACAGCCAGGGAGAACGTGGCATTGTAATCTAGCAAGCAGGCTCCAAAAATAATCCAGGGGAAAGCATATGCCACTTGGGCTAGACCTGTGCATAACAACCTGGGCTCATTCCTGCTGCATGGATTCAGGCCCTGGCTCCTTGAGCCAGCAGAGACTGGATTATATTGCAATAGTGCACTCAGCCCCAAACAGGGCCACATTGCGCAAGGAGCTGTACAACAAGAGGGATGTGTTGGCTTCACATGAGGCTTCAGGGGATCACCGTGGGGCAGGGGGGAATCTTAGAGGTTCCCCTGCCTTTGTGCTGTCTTTCACAGCACCCCATAGGCCCACAATGGGTTGCCAATCAGAATGCACTAAGCTCCTGGCCTTCCCTCTACCGTAACAAGCCTCCGGATGACCTAGCTGCTCTGGGAAGTATTGCAGCTCTGCAGCCCACATCCCACCGAGGGCTTGGGCTGCATTCCACCTCTTTGTGAACTCAGACGGCCAGTGTTCTGGGGCGGGGTTAGGGCGACCACACACTGCACTGTGTACATATATACTGCTCCCAGAGCAGTCCTAGGGCTCTGCTGGCAAACCAAAGCTCGCATCCAACAAGCATGGAGCAGGAGCCTTTCCCCTGCCCACGCGCTGTGATCAGACCGCGCGGAAGGCCTGCACTTTGCTCCTGTGCTGTTCTGCGCCCCGCTCTGACGTCAGAGAAGCGTTAGGATTGTTCGGCCATTTCTGCTGGGCCACGGTTACCTATTTAGGGCAATTTCTCATCTTGTGGATGGTCCTAGGTATGCCGGAAATGGGCATGGAGGGGGAGGATGTCCATTGGGAATTCAGATAAATATTGCTGTGAACTTTGCACAGGTCACAGAGGAGTCCCTGGCTGGGCAAACACACCATTGGTTACACTTCATTCCTCCCTGGGGACATTAATGAAGTTTGGTTTCTTCATCATTACACTTCTGAACGCATTGTGATTTTTTCCCTTGGCAATAAAAGAAGGATGAAATGAAGATGGAGGATGACACAAATATTTCTATTAGACAGCTTGTTACTACAATGAGCTTCTCTTTAAACAATGCAAGTGTAACCTAGAGTTCTGGCTACACACACTGCAGCTGAGAACTCAAACCAGCTGATCAGGAGGGTGCATTTTATATACTCGGTGTTTGTATAATTCTGTGTGGAAAGGCTCCCACTGCTCCATCCTGGGCAGAATCACTTTGGGAGCAGACCAAATCAATTACAAGATAATTTCCCCATTAGTTGAAAGCATTCTCTCTTTAGGTCACTCCCAAAACCCTGTGCCCATCCAATCCACATTGGCTGAGAGCGCCTAGGGCTCAGCATCTTCGCGGAGGACAGATTCAGATTGCTGCCGTGGGCACTGCTAGTTAGGAAAGGAAATGTTCCTCCAAAGAGCTCACTTGCCATCTCTCAGTAGAAGTTATTTGCACTCTGGTAGCACCCTCACACGCACAGGAAGATATGGTCCCTGCCTGAAAAGCTCAACAGCTAGGATGACAAGCAACAGGCCGAGGCTGGGAGAAGATGCCTTTGAGATACATTGCTCATAGTGTTGATTTTACTGTTAAATAAATCCAGAACAACCATCACCGACCGGCCCTCAAGCAAGCGATTATTAGCCGGCCAATCTCTTGTCAACGTCACAGCAGAGATGGGAATTGAGGAAGGATCTGGAGGAGCAGACGGTGGTGTGCGTGGAGGAAGGAGAGGGTGGAGGACAGCATGTAGAGGGTTAGGGAAGAAGTAGACAAGTCCTTCCCAGAGATAGCCATATCACAGGCTGGGAAGGGAGGGTTTCTCTGTTGGCATCAGCAGCTCATCCTAAGCAGGGTCACACATTGTTATAGCCAAGCCAACTCCTCTCTCTCCTTGTGGCAATTGGAGCGCAGAGTGCAGAGCGCAGAGTCAGTGCTGGAGTGAGGAGCAGGTGCAGCAAAGGCAAAGGCCTGCATTTCACCCAGGAAATGCAAACACTGCCATCCTGATCCATCTCTAGAATAAGGCACCCGGCAGCTTCTTGCTGGTTAGTAAGTGGGAGCTCTCCCCCCACAGGGTTCAACTCATCAGAGACAGTCTGACCATCCTTTCACTGGAAACGGGCTCCTACCAACTCCCTTTGGGGAGAGTTCTCCAATAATCCTAAAGTGCATCTGATGGGGAGCAACTCAAAGTTGCATGGGGTGGAAGGGGAAGAGCCTGATCCTTTAGGAAAGAGACTCACAATAACCTCTGAAAATCTGGTGGCTCCCCCATTACACCCTTTCTGACTGCAAAAGGAATTGAACCAGAGTTTCAACTGCATTGTACTGCAGCTAGCTCAGCAGGCAGGGCTCTGCATGTGCCAGGCTGGAGAGACGGCTTTGAGACCAACGTTGGGACTTCCATCCTGTAAACCAGTGATGTGTAAAGATGTCAGACACTTTACATGGAGCCACTACATACAAACAGCTGAGCAGGACTTTCTGCAGCACTGGGCTCTAAGCCAACAGACCCCTGGCCTTTTCAAAGAAAATGGATGAAGCAGTCACAGCCTAATCCTGGTGCATCCCATTCAAGAGATTTCTTCAGCCTTCAGAGCCATCAGCCCAAAGAAAGAGAGGGAGGCAGGAGGCCGATAGCAGGTGTTTATCAGGCCAGAATATTTCAAAGGATGAAAATCAAACAAACATTCAGTGGCAAAGGTTACACAAACTGAAATAGGGTCCCAAGTCAGAGGATCTTTTGACCCCATCTCATACCAACATACACACAATATTTAGGGGGTTTTAGCTCTTGGTCCATCTGACTCTGATCCTGGGCCCTGTGGATGTTCTAACTGATAGACTTTATCTTCCCAATGTTCCTCTCAACTGGAAGAAGCAGAGTGCTCTCAGCTAACATGCCCCAGTGGCTTAGTTCACTTCAAGACTCTTCTGTGTTTCTGCAAAAAAACAGGATCCTGGAGGAGGTTGCTAGCAGTGCCCGTTATCGAAACAAGTTACTTGTCCATATGAGTCAAAGCCTCGTCTAGTTCTTTTTATCCCAGGTCCTCCCACAAGACTTCACTGCAAAGCCTTTGTAACTCCTTTGGTCCCAGATCAACAGATATATAAAGCTCCCCTTCTGACTGGTATCTGTAGTGCCTTGTGTTTATATCCTTATATTCTCTTTACCCTTTCCCCTTCTCATTCCCTGCCTTTTTCTCTTCCATCTTATTTTCCTTGTATGTCATCTTCATTTTTATTGGTTTATTCTATACACATTTATAATAGCATTATTGTCCAAACATCCTTGCTTACTCTATGGTGAATTTTTATTTGTTTTCCTTTATCTTAGTATTCCATTTTTTAAACTAAGTTTTACGCATTCAAAAACAAGTAATTTATAGAACAAACTGTGCATGAATAAAGCAGATCTGATATCTACTTGGTCGATACATTACACGGCATGAGAAAGCAGCAGAGCTCTAAAGCCAAATGGCAAGGAGCCAGGAGGGTAATTTTCTTATCAT
Organism: Mesoclemmys tuberculata; assembly: GCA_007922155.1. Lineage (NCBI taxonomy): Eukaryota > Metazoa > Chordata > Testudines > Chelidae > Mesoclemmys > Mesoclemmys tuberculata. The sequence goes on from ML675655.1 coordinate 1,059,722, forward strand.
TTCCTCCTTCAGCCACATGCTCCGCACTTCTGACACTAACTTGTTACCACATAGGCAGAACATCAGTCGGCAAAGATGAAACTGAAAAATTAAGGCCTCTTACTAACTTCCTGTACCAAAGCAGAAATAAAACTACAAAGTCTATGGAGCGAGACATTACTGCAGCCTTCATTCCAATACTATCTGAAGACTGTTTGCAAGTTCGTTCTAAAATGCTGTAGCTACTGATAGCTTACACTCTTACATTTACACAGCAGCATTTACTGAATGCTTACACTCTTACATTTACACAGCACCTTGCAAACCGAAGTAGATGGCAAAGCACTTCAAACTGATACACATACATGATCACTTCACCCACCACCAGCAAAGTATGATGTAGCAGCTCCTTACAGCCAGTTTTACAACAGGGAGTGAAGAGGAAAACTCTCTCTAATCACAAATGTGGGGAGAATTTTAGGCAGACGGTTGGATTTTGGCCAGGATTCTGGGTTCCAATGCTTCGGTGGTCACAAGTAGTCGGAACTTCAGGGTAAAATGCCATCCATTCAGCAGCTATCATTTTGTGTTAGGGCTTCTTTCTCTCCATGTGAGCAAAGGCAGCTGCCACCTGCACCTGATACAGGGTACAGTTATGGTCTGCAGCACAGATGGGAACTTGGACTGGTCCACCCAGAAACAGGAACTGAAATAACGACATTAGCTGTAACTCGCTCCTTTTGTTATGTCAGTGCAAGTCTGTTTGTGGACACTTGTTTCGGATTATGAGTGCCCTGTTTCAATTTTACTTAAGTCATTAAAAAAAACTGAGAAAGGAAATTGAAATAAGACCCTCCACCCAAAGCAAGTATCCACACAGTGTGAATTCCATCCAAATGATCTCCATCTGAGTCGTTTCAGTTCCAGCATGTGTTCAGACAAGCCTTTAGTGTCACTGGAACTGAGCTAAACTGGGCTTAGAGACAGCTATGCATAATGAGAGGCGAACTGCTGCATTACGTTCAAGGCCAAGACCCCAAAAAACACATCAGATTAAGCTTTAAGAATCCTTCGACCCAGAGGAAAGTTGACCAGTGTAAGGCCCAGTCCTGACTAGGATTTGAAGGCAATTTTTAGATGATGTTAGCTCACTCGATCGAGCATGCACAAACATTCCATCACGACAAGGCCAAATGGCGCTTCAGCACAGGTTAACTTGGTTGTATTGAGACCCTAGTGGGGAGTCTAAGCTCTACCATGACTACTTTGGCACCTGCTGAAGTATAAATTGCCTCGTCTTGTGTTAGGTCTTGTCTACACTGGGAGGTTTTTGCAAGTATATTAGACCAGTATAGCTAAACTGGCAAAGCTGCCCCAAGTGTGGACAGGGCTATACTGATATAACTGTGTTTATACTGGTTCAGGAAACTGGCATAAGCTATACTGGCATAAGCACAGTTATATACTGGTCTAACTACATCCACGCTAAGGCTTGTACAAGCACAGCTGTGTTAATAAAAAGAAGTCACACCCCTAATCGACATAACTTTACAGGTTTAACTGAACGCTAGACCTGGCCTTTCGGAAGATCTAAGTTAGATCACGTTAGCCGACCTGACCTAACAGCACGTCTTTAAACCCCAGTCTAGACAGAGGTGGGTGAACCGTCCCAAACACCAGAGCAGAAATACACAAGTCCCAGTAACGTAAGCCGGAGATGAATAAATAAAGCTGCAGTCAGCCAGCCTATGCCATGGCCCGGCCAGTGCCCCGCCAGGAAGAAATGCCCATTATCAACTCAGCTGGGAAGAGACCTCTGAGAATAGGGGAGAAAATCAGAAACCAAGGAATACAAACTTGTAAGCACCTGCAGGGAGAAACAACATGTCAGCACAGCTTGCACCTCACATGCTGCTCTCACCCCGACGCCCACTCAGTTCCAGTGGGCTATTCAGCAGGTTGAAGTCAGGTTGCAGATTACGAAAGCTATTACTGCAGCTGAGCCAGCAGAGCAAAAACCTTAATGCAGGTGCGGTTGGTTGTGTGGCACAGGGGGTCCCCTGCGAGAACACAATGCTAACAAACCCTGCACGACAACACACCGTCCCCAGCATCCCAGAGCACCCAATCCCACCTGGGAAATGCACTGACGCTGGCAAGCCCAGTGAGCTGACTGTTTGGTCTCCCTAGGTGCACACGGTCCCTGCGAAGGCCAGAAATAAGACCAGGGGACAACTCAGGTACCCCAAGGAAGCATGTGCATAAGCGTTTGCAGCATGTCAGCGCAGTGAAGCCATGCCTCCAGCCAGCCGGTGAGCAGAGAGAAGGGCGGCAGGTGGGTGGGCGGGTGTCTCCCCAGTCCTCAGCTGGAACAATGGGGACGGGACCTCGCTGCCAGCCAAGGGACAGAGGCAGGGACCCCTCGCCCTCCCCTGCCAGCCGGGCTGAGTGACCGACACACACAGGCAGCGCCGCACACGGCCGCCGGCAGCTGCCCGGCGTCCTGAGAGACAAGGGCCGGCCGCGGTGACCCCGCTGGGCCCCGGGCCGTGGCGGGGAGCGGGCCCTCACGGCCGCTCCCACCGGCGACAGTGACGGGGCTGGTGGGGCCAGGACAAAGGCAGGCAGCGGCAGGCCCCGCCTCAGGGACCACGGAGGGGCCCCGGCCCGGCTCGGGGCAGGAGCCGCCCGGCAACGACCCGCCGCGGGGAGGCCGGCCCCGCCGAGCA
>ML675655.1:1072429-1131780 GCA_007922155.1 Mesoclemmys tuberculata
TAATCCCCCTGATATATTTATATAGAGCAAGCATATCCCCCCGGAGTTACCTCCTCAGTTTTGCATTATTCTCGTGGAAATGTTCTAAAGAGAATATTGCAAAGTCAAAAAAAAAAAAGCAATGGTTTCTGCCGTGGCAAATGGAGCCCCTTGTTGCTCAGGGTGGTGACAATGAGCGTGCAGGGCTGGAGACCTTTAAGCTGTGGCAAACGATTAGGGTTATGGAGAAGGTGCGTCCGTGCCCTTTCACACTGCATAGTCTCAGGCCCTGACTCTGCAAACATTGCGCATTTAGGCACATGAGCAGTCCCATGGAGCTCACTGAGACTCTGTGCATAAAGTTACTCGCAGGCATAAGTGTACGCAGGCATCATATGTATTACCTTCCCATTGTTCATAGTCCCTCTTCTACATACATTTACTTATTTCCTTTTATTCAAACCACGTTTGTGCAACACATCACTTGTGCAATCCACTGAATTTTGTCAACTCGTCTGCAGGTAGGTAACTGTCTTCTGAGACTTTTTCACAAAAACATGTTGGATTGAAGAATTACATTTCCTTCTTGGCAGCGATGCTGGGATGTGAGACTGAGTGAGGCTGGATTTCTCTCCACCCGAGCAGATGGGTACCTGAATTTTATCTTTCAGAAGAATTCTTCAAAGCAACAACTGTACAAATGGTGTGTCCAGGGTGCTGCATGGCACATTCTACAGTATTGTTTGTTATTTTCATCATTTTAACTACCAAAGCACTTCAAGACATAAAAAGGTAACAGCTGTGCTTCAGGACTAGGCGAGCACTCTCCGGGCATGGCAGAACAAGGCAGGTGATAAATAAAACGACCAGCAGGATGGCCCTTTGGGGAGATGAGGCCGTGACAGTCAGAAGCTGTAGCAAGGGCAGGCCACCCACAGACATGCTATGCAAATACAATAGGGTGAAAGGATGAAACAGTCTAAAATAAATAAAGCCTCAATGTATGAAAAGGCTTTTCCAAGCTAATGACTCCAGCAGAATCTCCTCTTGGATCACAGTCAAGGAAGAGGATGATCCTGTGTCCGCAGTGCTGGCCAGTCTGCAGCTCCGTTGGGAAAGAGAGGGTTCCATGTTACAATGATGGTACTGGGATGTCCGCAGGAGAAGTGCAGGAAAGAACAGGTTACCAAAGGGCCCTTGCAGCTGGGGCCAGTGTGATTAAAGAGATCCCTCTGCACAGGGAGGAAGGAAGGAAGGTCACTCTGGAGACAGTGGTCTTTTGGCTGTTCTAGGGTAAGAAGCGGGGCGGGGAGCATGGGGAATCCACACAACTGTGGCTACAGATGACATGGGCTCAAACACCCTATGCTGTGGGGCAGGAACTTTGTCGGACAAGTGGCTGCCATGTGCACAAAGGCGCAGGCTAGAGAATCCACAGGAAAGTGGAGTGCATGGGATAGCTCCCCAGAGAGGCTCTCCCGCTCCTCCCCAGGCAGGAGCAGGGCTGTGGGCCCTATATTTGTCCTTACCCTGACCCAGTAGTGCCAGCTCCATACTCAGCCCCTGCTTCTCCCTGGCAGGTTACCCATGCTCCTCGCAGGAGGAGTGGATGTGGAAGGGGCTGTTACACTCAAAATAGGGGCTCACAGTAGCATGGCTTTGACAGCGCATACACTGTGTGTCTGCTCCACAAAGAGGTGGAACTTGCCCTGTAGTTGGCAGGTGGAGTGAAATCCAAGCCAGGAAACATTCCCCTGCTGACAATCAGCTGCCATCTTTCCATTTCAGGCCCTTTCTAAAAATAAAATGTTGATCTATCTGTGCTCAGGAAACCCCTGGGGGAAACCCAAGAACAATGTTTGTGAAAACTGTGAGTTCCTGTTGTTTCAGCAGAGAATGGATAAAAATATGATTAGTCCTATTTATTTTGAACAAGATGGATGTTGAAGCTCAGCATGTGATACACTACACTGATCCTGCCACTGCGCCAGATGAGGGCATGCGTAGCCACGGCCCATTCAATAAATACCAGGATAGGTAGCTACACCAGCGGCCAGTGGCCAGGGCAGTTCGTTGACAGCTGCTACAGGTATCCTGAGTCTTTCCAAGGCCTGGTGTGACACACCACCCAGCAGGCAACGACCAGTGAAAATGCTGGGCTTCGGTTTCACAAATGATCCCAGTTTGTGTGGGAAGAACTGTAACAAGCTGCAAAGAAAAAATAACGAGGCGCGTTATAATGCCAAGACACTGTGTTTGTGTTACTCTTTTTTGGTCTGTAGGAACTCATTTGCCTCCCAAGCCAATTTCATTGTAGTGAGGAAACGCTGCATCGTTTCCTAGTTTTCCAAGTCTGTCTTTATTAGGGTGACCAGATTGCAAGTGTGAATAATGGGGACACTTTCTTTTTCGGGAGGGAGGGCAATAGTTGCTTATATAAGACACATCCCCTAACGTCAGGACCATGCTGATAACATAGGGACTCTAGTCACCCTAGCCTTCATGTTTGATTTGTAAAAAATCAACGTAGTGACTGGTTTCCAGTGGGAACTGCTGCAGTTTGAGCTTCAGGAGCGGTCCTCTTTTTATACGGGCTTCAACGTATGTCTGAGCTGCTGCTATTTAGCTTCGTGTAGCAAAGTGCCTCCTTTCAAGTTATGGCTTTCCTTGTATGTTTCTACTTTAAATTTTGCTTCTTCTGAAAGACAGGTTAGAAGGTCCTTTTGCATCCTCTGCACAAACTCCAATGTTAGGCACTGCAAACAGTGAAAATGGTGTTGCTGTTAATGATATATACATGTGTTTCCCTCAATTATTCCTTATGGGAGGACGGAAGCCAATGGGTAGAAAAAGGGAAGTGCAGAAGTTATTGGAATTTCACTGTGGTTCTGTTTCATTTACCAGCAGCACCTAGATGCTATCATGACAGATAACATTTTAGAAATGCTGATGAATTAGATATCTTACCTATAAAGTCCAGGAAAGATCACCTCTAGATTCCTGACCAGTGTTTAGAAGAGATCTCTCCCACGGGATCAATCTCAGATTTTAAAGTCTGCCTGTTGCTCAGTGTGTGGGGACTTTTGGAGGTTTAGTGGGTGCTATGTAGGTGCCCTAGCAAACCTGACAATTACTTTAGTACTGAATCTTAATGCATTAATGTTAGAGCTTCCATTAGCCTAGGGCACTACGTTGTCTCTTGGAAGGCTGATTCTCATAAATATGACGGGGCATCCTTTAAAATAATGGGGTTTTCCATGCAAAAAGCAGATGATGGAGTCAGAGAGATTTAATTTGAAAAGAATATTCCATGGACATTGCACCACAGCCAAAGAAACTCCACGTCTGCCACAGACACTTGCTCTTCTCTGGTGATTGTTTTGTGAGGCGAGTGAACAAGGGAGGAAAAGGGAAGCTGGAGCATGACATGCTGTAACAATGTTCCTGATTAGAGCAATACACAGAGGGTAGCAGCTACGATTCAGGGTTTCTCTCTGTTGAGAGATTTCTTTGAATTTACTGTCCTTCTAGTTCACAGTCATCTGACCACTCATTGGATTCCTCTGCATTCTGGATGCAAACCGATTTCGTTTTCTACTCAATTTTATTTTGAGATTAATTTTTTGTTCTTGTTTTAGAAGCACTTTGTAACATTTTCAGCTAAGCAAATGGCTTATTGTTGAAAAACAGCACTGATAGTTAGTTTTTGTTTGTTTTGGTGTGACTTTTTGTGCTTTGCAGCTAGGCCAGCCCTCAGCTAATTTCAAGCGGCACAGCGATACTGAAGTCAAATAAGCTACACTGATTTGCATAAGAAAATAAGAACAGCCATACTGGGTCAGACCAGTGGTCCATCCAGCCCAGTATCCTGTCTTCTGACAGTGGCCAATGCCACTTGCTTCTTCAGCGGGAATGAACAGAACAGGTAATCATCAAGTGATCCATCCCATAACCCATTCCCAGCTTCTGGCAAACAGCAATCCCTGCCCATCTGGCTAATAGCCATTGATGGACCTATCCTCCATGAATTTATCTATTTCTTTTTTGAACCCTGTTATAGTCTTGTCCTTCACAAGGACTGTGCATTGTGTGAAGAAATGCTTCCTTTTGTTTGATTTAAGCCTGCTGCCTGTTAATTTCATTTGGTGACCTCTAGTTCTTGTGTTATGAGAAGGAGTAATTAACACTTCCTTATTTTCCTTCTTCACACCGATCATTATTTTATAGCCATCTATCATATCCCCTCCTCCCCACCTTAGTCATCTCTTTTCCAAACTAAAAAGTCCCAGTCTTATTAATCTCTCCTCATAGGGAACCTTTTCCATACCCCTAATCATTTTAGTTGCCCTTCTTTGTACCTTTTCCAATTCCAATTAAACTTTTTTGAGATTAGGTGACTAGATCTGCATGCAATATTCAAGATGTGGATGTACCATGGATCTATAAAAAGGCAATAGGATAGTTTCTGTGTTATTATCTGTCCCTTTCCTAATGATTCCCAACATACTGTTAGCTTTTTTGACTGCCGCTGCTCACTGAGTGGATGTTTTCAGAGAACTATCCATGATGACGCCAAGATCTCTTTCTTGAGTGGTAACAGCTAATTTAGATGCCATCATTTTTTATGTATAGTTGGGATTATATTTTCCAATGTGCATTACTTTGCATTTATCAACACAGAATTTCATCTGCTATTTTGTTCCCAGTCACCCAGTTTTGTGAGATCCCATTGTAACTCTTCACAGTCTGCTTTGGACTTAACTATCTTGGATAGTTTTGTGTCATCTGCAAATTTTGCCACCTCACTGTTTACCCCTTTTTCCAGATCATTTATGAACATGTTGAACAGTACTGGTCCCAGTACAGACCCCTGGGGGACACCACTATTTTCCTTTCTCCATTCTGAAAACTGACCATTTATTCCTATCCTTTGTTTCCTATCTTTTAACCAGCTACCGATCTAGAAGATGACCTTCCCTCTTATCCCATGACTGCTTACTTTGCTTAAGAGCCTTTGATAAGGGACGTTGTCAAAGGCTTTCTGTAAATGTAAGTACACTTTATTCACTGGATCACCACATGCTTGCTGACCACCCTCAAAAATTCTCGTAGATTGGTGAGGCATGATTTCCCTTTACAAAAACCATATAGACTCTTCCCCAACAAATCATATTCATCTATGTGTCTGATAATTCTGTTCCAATTTACATCTGGCCCCATGCTCTTAGTGCAAAAACTTCTAGCAGCAGTGACCATGGGAGCTGCTGGGTTCCCACCTCCGCTGCCTTGGCATTGTCCTCTAATAACAGTTATAAAGAGTCAAACTTAAACCAGATTTAAAGCAACTGTTAAATTAAAACTGTTAAAAGAGACTGAGTTAAGACTGCCCCTCCCTTCTCCTTGCCCTTCTCATACCTAGTTACTATGTTCAGCACAACTGTCCTCACTTTTCCAAGACCACCTGGCAGTTAAGGAATGAGTAAAGTGGCATCTTGGCACCCTAGGTTTTAGTCAGTTTAACATGGTTTCTTACTGTGGTCTAGTGGTTAGAATAGATGGCTGATCACTTGGGCTCTTGCATCTCTGTCAGCGCAGCCACCAAGGGCTGTAATTGCAAATCTCTTCCATACCTCCAACCTCAGTTTCCCCATTTGTAATATAGGCACAACAACGTTAACCACAGAGGGGGTCCAGGAAGCGTAATTAATATGTTAGTTAGTCACTGTGCTGTGACTTGGATGGGATGAGAGATGATGGTGAGAAGTGTTGAGCGTCAATGCTGGTGCATTACTTGGAGGTTTGTAAGGCACAGAACTTTGCTTAAAACACAATGACAGAAGTGGCAGCACACGACCCACTATTTATATATTATGGATCATAATATTTAAGTGGCCTAGCTATAACCCAGTAACTAGTTTTCCCTGACAGAACGAGTCTTGCTCAGCAGATCATAACAGCTGTCTGTAAAACACCTTTATGAATTGCCCATAAATTTCCTGTCAGTTGCAAACAGTGCACCGGGGCCCCAAGGCTTGCTTTCCAGAAATCTTCATACTCCTAGAGACCTCATTGCTGCTCTTTTGGAGGGTTCTCCCCCTTGTTAGAGAAGGTGATGCTAACTAGGCTCCCTGAGAGGGTGAATTCAGGCTGGCTCCAAAGAGATCCAGGCACTTTCAAGATTACTGCAAGAGGTACATTAAATCAGGATTAAGTGTCATGATAGTGATTTGAGTTGACACAGTTTTCACCCTATCCATTTACTGGAGAATATATAACTGGAGTAGACTCGGCCTGTCATATTTTACCTTAAAAATATGGAACTTCCTGTAGCAGTGCTGAATAGTGTTTGGGGTCATGTGTCAGGCCTCGGAGGGCCCTTAGCTAGGCAGTGGAGACTGTGAGTAAATAAGGTGAGAGGTGTATAAACATGCCACTTATTCTAGCTGATAATTGCTTTCAACCATGAGCAATATGTTAGCTTTTTTTCTTTAGAGCAGAATATACTGAACTGTGAGCAAACTGAAGACTAGATCTGGGCAAAGCACAAGGACAAAAATGGAAGCTTTATATCATAATCTTTATGTATTATGGATCACAATACCGCAGTGGCCTGCCTATAGCCCTGTAACTAGTTTTCTCTGACAGAATCAGTATTGCTCAGCACATGCTAACAGCTATCTGTAAAACACATTTATGAACTGTTCATATATCTCCTGACAGTTGCAAACACTGTGCCCGGGGCTGCGTCTTGCAGTGAGGTATCCTTTCTCAATGGCTGGTATGTTAAAGGAGGGTCTTTGAGTCATATGGCCTAATCTAAGGGCCAGCATCATTAGGAATCATGGCGAGATGCAGCATTGTGTGCAGAGAAATGTTTTGGCCTAGGAACCTAATCCCGACAGAAAAGTAGAAAGATCATTTTGCTTGGCATGTGAGTGTGGGACAGGGTGGGGAGAGGGCTAGATGGATGGAGCACAAGAATGAACAGTTCCATTTGCTGAAATAACTTTCCTGTTTCTTGGAGTTATTTTCTGTGCAGTTTCCCACTTTGTCAGGTAGAAAAGATGTCCCATGAGCCAGATGCAATACACAGAATATTTGTCATGTCTCTGTCTCCTGTGCTCAGTGTGTGTGATACCTGGCCACAGAGTCACATAGACTGACAGCAGCTGCCACAAAAGCCTTGAGAACAAAACAATATATGATACTTATTGGAATCAATTCCTCACTTAGCCCATGAATCAGCAAAGAACACGCTTCACTTTAAGCACGTGCTTAACTCTAAGCATGGTGATTCAGGTCTCAGGCCTTAGGGTTTGATCCCTGTCAATGAATTCAGTGGCAAACCTCCTGTTGATTCCAATGGGAGCAGGACTGGGCCCGTGTCACATCCCTTCCCAGTGAAACAGTCTGAGCATAAAAGCAAACAATCCCTGGCTCTGTCCCTGCTCTGGGGCAAGCAACCTTCCCCCCAGGGGGTTAGGAGCCTACTGTCTCTCACCATCACTCTTGCTAGCATGCTCGTCCCCACACCAGGGAGATCGAGTGACTTACTTGTCTTCTAATGACTCCCTGGCTAGTCCAGTTGTGTCACTGTGTTAGATATGTCTTTGCTCAGCTGGTGAATTGGGTCAACTCAGTGCAATGGAAGTAGATTTAGCTAACTCAGAAAAACTCAGACACTCCTTCCTGGATTTATTTTTGATGCCGTTTCCTACTCTATAGCTATTCTAGAACAGTTATTTTGGCATGTTTCCAAGTGTAGCCCAGTCCTTATATTTGCTTGGTTATTGTACAGTGAGTTTGATACTTGCTACTGCAGCACTATTATTGATTAATTGTTTGCACTGTTGTGGCCGTGTTGGTCCCAGGATATCAGAGAGACAAGGTGGGTGAGGTAATATCTTGTATTGGACCATCTTCTCTTGGTAAAAAAGACAAGGTTTTGAGCTATCCAGAGTTCTTTGTCAGATCTGGGAAAGGTACTCACAGTGTCACAGTTGAATACAAAGATCCCATGAACCCACCACAGGGACCTTCTGCATGTAACCCAAGATACACAAACAAGGGAAACTGGCAGATCCATCGTATCTGGCCAGGGCACTCTGCCTGAAGGAATATCAGGACTCATAGAAACCATCCTCAAAACACTCACCACACAAAGGACCAGCTTTCTCCATGACACAACTGACCCTCTCCACAAAAGCCACATTAACATTAACAACCTCCCTCAGAACTCCTTCCTTGCCACCATGGATGTCATCTTCCATTTACACCTACATCCTTCACAATGACAGCATCGTTGCCTGCCTCAAATATCTACAAGACAATGGAGAATACGCAGATATTCTCCCAAATACATTGCCAAGCTCATCCGTTTCATCCTCACCCATAACAATTTTACATTCAACAACAAACACTTTGTCCAAACCATGGGGAAAGCCCTGGGTGCTAGCATGGGTCCCAATATGCTAAGCTCTTCATGGGCCACATTAAGGAAGACGTCCTGGACAAATGCACCACAAAACCAATGATATACCTGAGATACATCAGTGATAGTTTCATCCTCATCCTAAACTCCCTCATAGATTTCGACCACAACTTCAGTAACCACCACCCATCCATCAAACTCCCTCTAGAATATGTCCATACGAGAACAGCTTCACCAATGGAGCCCTACCGCCAACTTTATACAAGAAAGCCCGGATCACCACATCTACCTTCACAGATCCAATAACCACCCAACAGACAAAGAAATCTGTTATCTACAGTCAGACATTCGCACATCACACAATATGTTCTGAGGAGAAAGTTCGAGATACACATCTTGACACACCTAAAACCACCTTCATCAAACAAGGACACTCCCCAGAGAAGCAGATCACATCATGGAACGGGTCACCCACATACCCCGAGAGGAAAACAAACAAACACTCCAACCACAGCCCCCTCGGTGCCACCTGTCTCCTCACACTGGGACCCAGTTACATCCATACTTAATGGGGAGCACATCCTGAAAGAAAGCTTTCTGGAAACCACTGTAGACTGGAAGGATGGTGGCCTGGCATGGATGAACCTGGCTCTAACACACTGAAACTGATCCCACAGCAGAAGTGAGACATGTCCTCCAGGATCCCATTGTTGCTATCGAGCACAGGCTTTTCTACTGGGCGGGTTCAGAGCTTCCAAGGGCCCCCACTTGCTTTGTGATAGCGCCTGCCCGCTGGCTGCACTCCTCTCTCTCTCTCTCTGCAGAGCCACCTGGCCTTCCCCTGTCTGAGGGGGGATTGACATCTTCCCAGGATAGAAGCTGTTCTCTCACCCTGGAAGGTCTGACTAGAGCTTAATTTACAAATGAGCTGGAAGTATAATAAGCTGTATCCATGGACAAATAAACGTCTGCACAAGTCCTCTCATGTAGAGAAAGGCCATAATACATTGCTCTGAGCATAAATTGTTTTCTCCTTTTAAATCTTAGAAACTTGCTGCAGCATCTCTCCCTGCTGCTAATGGCCCCATCAGTAATCGATTAGAGGCTGGACTGGCAATCTCCTCGGGCAGCAGTACTGCAGCGAAGTACAACGTGCAGCCTCTGCAGCTGCAGAGAGTAACTCACCAATTAGTCCGTTCGCCCAGCAACCGAGACGTGCCTGTGTCTTTAGCAGCGTGTGAAGGCTCTACACATACAGCTCGAGTGGGAGGCCAATCCATTCCCTCTGCTCAGGGGCAGCCAGAGCCAGTGGGATGAACCAATAGGTCACCTGTGCTGCTCTGCGTCATCTCAGGCAAGGAGAGCAAGTCCCCAAGGCAGCGCCACCTATCTGAGCAAGGGCTGGGCTAGACACAAACGGCTCTCTGCAGAGCTTGCTGGACCAGTGTCTCTCCCTGCTCTGGGGAGACCTGAGTTTGTCTGACAGTCTGCCATGAAAGCTGTGGCGGCTGGACTGCATCAGCTAGACTAGCCCTGCGCGTATCTGACTGCCTGGAGGATTTTACTGACTCTCCCTCTCCACCAGTGGCCGCAAAGCCCTTGGTGTGGCACAGGTGTCTCTGAGGTGAGGGCTATTTAGCAAAGTGACACACAGGCAATTCACAGCCAGGGACATCACCCGAGAGCCCCCTGTCAGGAAGTCAGTCACTAGGAACAGCTACCAGACAGGTAGGGTGGGTTCTAGGGAAGGGATCAAGACCAATAATTGTAAAGGGAATGCGCTCAGATGCAGCCCCTTAGCCATTTCTTTACCTAGGGACCGGGGAGGGGAAGGATTCAAAGGAGCAGATTTCCCATGGGATCAGAGCCTACACCTGCTGTGAATTCTCAATTGATTCAGTTAATCACATGATGCTGATGGACTCGAGGGTCTTCGAGCCCACCTATCCCTGCCCCACAAGGCCAACAGGCAGCACTGGGACATCCCTTTGTTCTAATAAGATCATCAGCTGCTTGTTTAAAACATTGTGCCAATGCTTTATGCCCCAAGTTCCAGCTCCAAACCATTGCCCCCGCCTCCCTGTTGCTTCCTGTTTGCAGTCTGTGCAGACGAACAGCAATGCCAGGTCACACAGAACGCCCTAACCGCCCCCCCCCGAGAAAGTCACGGGCCCACACAGTTCTAATTCCCAGGCCAGCTGGCAGCATCAAAAGCTGCAGCTTGTGCACATTAGCACCCCAGCAAGTGTGCCAGCCTTCGGACTGGGCTCAGTGTAGATGATGCCAGAGTTGGCAATAAATGGACAATCTAAAATACCTCTGGGAAGCCAGAATAATTGGAATCAGAAAGTCCCTGGCCAGCACTGGGAGTGAGATGCTCTTGGATTTATGAGTGCTTAGAATAGCAAGGACCAGATTCTGAGCTGGGTTTCTGAGCTCCACTGTGCTATAACTAGAACGGACACTGAGAACATTGCAATAGATGGAGAGCACGCTGCACACTCACTCACATGAGCCAGCACTTGCAAGTGTGTGTGGAGGGTTCCTTGAGGAACGCACACGCACCAGCCCTTACAAGAAAGGGGCTAAAACCCAAATGAAATGTAGCAGCCAGTTCCCTTGGAAAGATTTCTGTATCCATGAGAAAGAGAAGAAAGTGGGGCTCTTGTGACAGGAGAACTTTCGGATCATCCAGCATCACTAACAAGAAACCATTCTCTGAGCACATCCTTTGACATCCCATTTCATTTGCTTTCCAGCTTTGAGTTAATTTCTATGCGTTTTAACTTTTTTGTTCCAGAAAGGCAGTCATGAGCTTCCTCAAAGGATTCCGTGGCAGAGCAGACACGTCTGAGGCAGGACCATTCTTCTGCTGCTGAAATCGTCTTCTCTGCTAACCAAACGGAGGTTCGACACATTGCAAAAGCACATCTTCCTTTCAGTGTGTAGAATACACCTTGACAAGGCAGTAATGAGCTGGTGTTCAGGAAGGCATCACACTCATAGCCCCTTTTGAGCTGGGAGGATGCATGTCCCAATTGCAGCTTTGGTATGGAAAACAATATATTTTTTATGTAAGTATTTTCTAAGAGCACAAGCCTTTCACGAGAGGAATAACACGCTCACCCAGACTTTAAGAAGAAAGGGCCTGCTCACTGAATCCCTCTTTTTTCTTTTACAGAGCCGAATGCAGAACATCTCCCTGCCCACCCACCCCGTTAGTCACTGGATTTATTATTATAATTAAACATGATAATAGCAGCTGCTTGTGTGTTGCTATTTCTCTTTCTGACCATGGTATTTCCTCTCTCTCCTGGGGTGAAGGTCACCCTGTGGAGAGGGCCAGCAGAAGGTGCATGTGCCATTTCCTTTAGAACTTAAATGCGAGTGAACGAGCAGAGAGGTCTCTTGCTGGGCCGGGCCCGATCCAGAGCCCATTGGAGTAGAGGGAAGTCTTTCCACTGAGCTCGGCTGACTTTGGATCAGGCTCCCTTTTCACAGGGGTGAATTTCACCCTCTGGGGTCAGTGGAGGCAAAGTTAGCGATAACTGGAGGTGAGCTGAGCAGAAGTCAGGGGGTAGTGTTTGGTTAGACAGCTGATGGTCTTGCTGCCCTTGTGACACTGCTGTTCCCTCTGGAACAATTTGCAATTGTCGTCATTAGTGATAGTTAAATAATTGTCAACGTAAGGCTTTTTCTTTTGTGGAGAAGAAGCACAAAGCGGAGGCGCTGTGGGTTACAGACTCCAAAGAAGGATGCAGTGGTTTCCAAAAGAAGAGATTCCTTTAGTCACACACGTGCCATGGTGTCAGGATGCTGGGGTTAAACTGGAGCTATCCAAAAACTTCTAAATTTCAACATTTCAGTGGAAACGTTGGGTGAAATTTCAACAACAAAACAGCAGAAAAAACATTGGCTACATTTTCAGTTTTCTTACCAGTTCTAGACTATACCTAGAGCATGGAGCCGAGGTGGGAACTGACTTCCCTAAATGGAACAGTCTTCTGTCCAGCTTCACTCTTCCCATGGCTTGCCTTGTGGAGCAAACTGCACAAACAAAAGTGTCCTAATGCTGATGCTACACTGCCATTGTACCAAAGCTGGTGACAGGACGTCCTGTCTTCTGAGCCTGGCCTTCCCACTGTGCCCTTCTGTGGCCTTGGGCAAATGGCCAGACACTGTGCTGAGCACTCCGACCTCAGAGAAGGGCAAACTTCAGAGTGAGCACACGAGAGACTCCAGGGGACTGGTCAAGGCACAGGCAGGGCCGGTAGAATCTGGAAAATTCAGACTCCAGCTGGAGGTTATTAAGGAAGCCGCAGTTGTGGAGTCACAGTTAAAGCTGCATTGAATTTTGTGCTCAAAGCAGAGATCCAACAGCTTCTTTTTGTGTGAAATGTGCTCCCCAAATCACAGCATTCAGTCTCTGACTATAGAATGACATTTCTGAGAATTTACAAAAAATTGGTTAATTCGTTTGAGTGAACTTTTCTCCTTCACCAGGGCTGACAAATAAAGTCACCAAACCGAGAAGTCCATGAAGACATGACCTCTTCCGAAGCGGCTGCCATCTCTCAGGCTTGTTCTCAATGGGACTGAAGCCACAGGGATTTTTTGTGTTTAAAAAAAAAAAAGAGAGGACATTTCCAGATAAAAATGATGTTAAGAAAACTTTAATTTCCCCTGATAGTGCCATGGGGAGGCGGCCAGTGGCGGGTGCGGGAAGGAATGGGAAAAAAAATCTAAATGTGTCTTTAAAAATCAGTTTAATGTAATGTGGGACTACAACCTCTGTTATAATGGTCTGGTTATTGCATGGCATGATTGTGTGGCGGAGCTGGTGCTTTAGCTGGGCATTTCCAGACTTGATGACGAGTCCTTTTGAGTTTAACCTTGGCGCTGAATTTGCTAGGTTTGTAACAGCTGTAACATCCCTGTAATGTTTCTAGCCTCGTACTGCTGACATGTACGCTCACCTTAGCTCCAGCTTCTGTAGTTTTTACGGGAGAATAGGCGTAGGCATTAGCCACAAAGTTCAAAGCCAGATCTACAGCTACCCTCTGCTGAGGAGTACCCTGATTCGGGGGAGGTGCAGGCAGTCTAAGTCCTAGCCCTGACCCCAGCTGGACGGATGCGAGGATGATGGTTTAGCTGCATGTTATTCCCTTCAGCGAGCCGGCCACTCCTGCGCTGTGAAGCGTGTGTTCAGGCCATGTCTGGGAGAGTGAAGCTTGGGCTAGTGTCAGCATTAATGGCTCCCCTGAGCTGCTCCGGGCTAGCGCATGAATATGCTCGTTCCAGAGGAGCCAACAAGAAACACAGCAGCAGCCCCTTTAAACAGTAAATAGCACAACTTGACTAGATGCCCTGGTTTTATTTGCCAAGCAGCTTTTGAGAACCATTTTAGGATGCAAAAGGCACTTGGGCAGCAAATAAGAAGAAATGCCGTAACCTGTTCCCATGGATTTCTTTTCTTCCTTTTCAGAGTGACAGTACAACGGCATTCACGGTACAGCGACATTAGCAGAATCGCTGCCGCAGGGATGCCTCCTGCTTTGTGCTTTTCAGGCAGAGGCTGCCAGCAAGAGATCAAAACCTGGTTTTCTGTTGCCTCCAAACTGTGTCAGCTCAATGAGCCAACCAGCCCTGCAGTGAGTGAGTGCCTGCGTCTGATGCTGCTTAGCACTTAGAGCATTAAATTATTGACAGGATGCTGCTGGTGAGCCTACAGCACTCCTGACCTAGATACTGAGCGTCACTAAACCTGGAAGACAGGAGCCTCCGAAGTGTCAAATTTGCTGAAATATTCCTATCGTAAATACAGGAGCATGGAATCATCAGCGAGGTCGCAGCCCAGCGTATTTACCGGTGTCAGCGCAGCACAGACAGTGTATTAGTCACAGCCACTTTATCCAATTCACACGCAGTGGCAGGGCAAGGAGGCACGCAGGGTTGAACTGTCTTTCAGCTTGCACACGTTACTGCTCAGAAGTGCAAATATTTCTGTCTGGCCCGCCAGACTGAACATGAACACTGTCCTGTCCCCGGCTCAGCGCCCATCCACGTTACCAGGACTCCTCGGCGTTTGCACAGTGCCTACCAGAGTGGGTACTGGGCTGGGACGAGGTCACGTTTAACTTCACCGCCAACGTCGGCCCAGCCCCTCCTGCTGACAGCGTATGCGACAGAGGGCGTGTTTCTGCCCGCACAGGACCAGCACCTCCCCAGACAACGTCAGCTAGGCCTGCCGAGCTCCCTCTGCCAGCACAGCTGCATCTGCACTGGGAGATTGCTGGCATAGCTGTGTCAGCAGGTGTGCGGTTTTGTTACACTCCTACCTGACCGAGCTCTGCCAACGTAACTTTGAAGTGTAGACAAGGCCTAGGGCTCCCCGGTGGAACAGTAACAGGTCAGATTCACACTAATACATAAACAGCCCCGGGCTGTAGCGTTGCACAACAGAAACGCCTACAAGTAAATTAGCAGTAATCCTGAACGGTGCAGGTAACCATCACGCAGACAAGACCACCCTCCACGGAGAAGACAAATCTGTGGGGAACTCTCAGTCAGGAGCTAGCTGGTACAGGGACAGCAGGATCTGCTCTCCAGAACATCCAAGCTGCTGAAAAGATCGTGGAGTGAGACAAGCCAGCTCCCGGGCTAGACAAGTGCACAGGACGTTACTGAAAGCACGAAGAGAACTGGCCTTTTCCATGCAATCCTTGGGCACATCCTTCACCCTGAAAGATCCGTAAAGAAGCAAGCCCTTCAGGCACATGCTTCCCGTCCTTCCCTCGGTTGGGAGCATGGTTTTCAGTGAATCCCATAATCTGTTTCCTGTCAGCTAATTGGATGAGCAGGTCTCGAATTGTCTGATCTCGAGACCACCTTATGGCTCCCCTTTGCTGTTCACTGAGCCCTTATGATGAGTCCCGAGCCCCTGGAAACACATCACCAAAGTCAGATCTGTTGGTTCTGTATAAATCTGGTGCAATTCCACTGAAGACAGTGGGTTTACTCTGGATTGACACCAGTGTTGCTGGAATGAGAATTTAGTCTCCGCCATTTTTTGTGATATCTGACTGCTTGGCACTGTTCCCACCAACATTCTGCACGTCAGGCACCAAGAATAACAACTCCAGCTGTACTTCCCCTATGACAGCCACAAACACCGGCAGCTTCCTTACTGTGACACCACCCTGATGCGCTAATCTCTTCTCACTGAGGCCATCATACAGCAAGAAAAGCCAGGCTTACTGGAATGCCCTTACAGCTGCAAGTAGAACTCCAGGGGTCTAGGAGAACTGCACCTGTTTCAGTGCCACTTCCTTTGCCAGGGCCATGTGCCAGCAAGCCCTTTCGAGAAATGCGAGGCCCCATACTGGAATCCTGGCTGGTGCTGATATGGGCCATAGCTCTCATGGAGCCCCGTCTGCGTGGAGCCTTTGTCCTCTGCCAGTGCAATGTCGAATTCAGGAATTGCTTCTCGGAAGCGCTGCAGCAATTTTGGATATTTAAGGTTGGTTGCTGGAATGTGAAAATAAAATGAATAACAAGTAATAGAAGATTAAGGCCACCTCAGTGTGTCTAGGGGGCTGTCCTGTCAAAGCAACCAAGGAGCCCTGTCGGGAGGTGTCTCCTTAGTCCTGGCAGCAGAGAGCCCCATTCTCAGTGGAGCTCTCGGGGGAAGCACCAGAGGGAGGTCGCTTGCTTTGGGATCTGGTCCTCACCGTGGTATTCAAGAGACACGGGCTCTTCACCTGGCCAATAGCCTGGGTTACTTGCCATCATCAACAGGCAGGGGAGGGATGGGTGTGATGTGTGACAGCTGTCATGCCCAGAGGCCATGATGATGGTACGGTATAAATCAGAGATGGGCCCAAATAAAAAGACCGGCTCTGAACCTGGGTGGGCTGCGAGCCCGGAGAACTGGGTTCTGTTCCTGGCTCTGCCATGGGACTCTGTGCAACTGCCAGCAAGTCAGTTAACCTCCTTGTGCCTCAGTTTCCTCACCTGTGAAGTGCAGCCTTTGCCTGGAGTTACTGATGAGAAGCACTTTGAGGCTGGCAATAGAAGGTTCTGCAGGGGATGCCTGCCGTTTGCGAGCAGTGCGGAGTCCAGGGTCAGACCCACACACAGAATATTTAATATGAAGCGGGAAGACTTTTCCCTGGGAGAAGAGTCAGTACGTTTCAGGCCTCCTGAGAGAGTCAGTCTGCGGCAATGGCTCAACATGCTGGTTTAACACACCACCCCTCGCTGCTGATGGATAGCGCTGTGCACACGTGCACACCTCTCTCTCGGGGGCTCACTCAGGATCAGAAATCTGCCCAAGGCTTCGGAAAGGAAGTGTTAGCATTTTCTACACCACAGTGCCTCTGGCAAGAACACTTACAAAAGAAGGCAGCAGAAACTGCAAAACGAAACAAACTCCAGTAATTGTTGGAAGGGAGAATTTGGTAGCAGTTACCTATCAGCTCCTGGCAGTTAAGGGATGGCAGATGAACAGCAACAGAACAATGTCACAAGGTCCTGTCTTAGCACATGTGTAAAGCATGTGCAGACTAGCGCAGACGAGGAGTTAGCTAGTGAATCCCAAGAGCGGAAGAGGGCGGGAGGGATTGCAGCTGCCCTAGGAACAGGATCTGGATTATTAAAACTCACAGTTTCAGGGCAGATGGTTGCTAGGTTTGCACGGGAACATGAGGGGCAGACGCCATCTCAGGCTTTGTGTTCCTGATGTGCAAATGCTTCAGGTGCTCAATGTGGACAGCAAGACTAGAAGTAATGTCCCCTCTTCCCCTCCCGGGAAAGGGCCAGAGGGGGCGGGTTAATGGCTGAGCAGACAGAAGTTGATCTGTCCCATCACTACTGGTCTGGGGCGTGGATCCTGTCAGCCCTTCCCAGGTCCTCTTTGGACAGGGCCCTGGAGCAGCAGCCTTTGGGCTCTGCCACTCTGGAGGATATGAACTGTTAAGGGGCCATATCTGAAACAGAGGCTCCAGGCATCACACCTCTGCCACTGTGGACACCGAAGCGTCCAACTTACCGGAGTCACGATGGCCAAAATGATGCAGCAGCCTGTGCCCTGCCCTCCTGGAGTCCCAGGCCTTGCTCAGCCTGCAGGGCGTCGGGCTGAAGAGGCCACTGGAGGACCCTGACATCTGCTCACAGACGGTGGCCGTGGGCGCTCATCGAAGCAGCCCACAAGTTTGAATGAACTTTACCAGAAACTTGCTGCTGCAGCTTATTCCTCTTGCTTCATCATGGCCATCTTCCCACGGCATGGGGCTGGCCTGGCAGAGCGACAGCTCCCCGTCCATGAAGGGACGGGAAGGCCGTGTTCTGTTGTCCCCATGGAGAAGGAAAGGCGTCACAGAGGCCACGACCTCTGGAGTGCTGAGAGCCAAGCGCAAGTGCAACTTGGGTCTTTGGCCAGAGGAAGCTAGCTCTCTGGCCTTTGCCAAGCCCCAGGGACCTGCTCTCCCCACACAGGCTACAAGCTGATGCCATTGGAGCCCAAAGGCTTTGGTGGCCTGCTGCGGGGAGCACATGGCCCCAGGACGTGTCTGGAGTTTAACTCGGACCCTCCCGTGTGCTCGCTCCTAGGTCGTGTTGCTGTGCAAAGCAGAAGCTGGAGTGTGCGTGTCGGGAGAGAGATGCCCCGACTATTGCTGCAGGAGGCTGTGGGATCCAGCACACTTGCAGGGTCAGCCAGGGAGTGGCGTGCTCTTCAGGGGAGGAGGGGGGGGGTTTGCAGGCATGATGCATGGGTGTGAGGAAGCCCAGCTCCCCCCCCGTGTTCTTCGGGGTGACTCACTATTCACTACGCATCGTCCTCCTCTTCAGACAGCTTTCTTCAGCCGGCCCGGAGCAGACGCCGAGCCAGGAGACTCAGGTGGCCACCACGCCCAATAAACCACGAATGGCCAGCAACGACCCTGAGCAGTTTGCAAACAGCCCCCACCTAGGCATTAGGCACCCAGCCTCCCCGACAGAACCCGCAGCTGGGCTGCAAATGGGCACTGAACAAACACGGGGCTCCATGGAAACTGGGAATTATTCCTAACGGGGAGCTCGCTCACACCGGGGCTTAGAGCGCGTGTGGGCACCTGGGGCTGTTTAGGGTTATTGCAGGTGTGTGTGCATACACAGACAGCTTGTTACTTAGGGGGTGTGTGCACGTGTGCTTGGGAAGTGTGACTAGAGGGGCGTTTGTGTTTGGGGGCATGTGAAAGGGGCTGTGTATATATGTGTGTACATCACTCGCTCGGGATGACTTGCTCTGTCCCCTTCGTGATGGGTGGTGTGAAACCGTCTCTTGTTTCCAAGTGGATAGTAGAAAATGAAGCGCTCCAGCTGCCTGTGCCTTGCTGCCCTTGTGCAGTTGTCTGCCAGTTGTGCGTGCCGATTGCTATGAATGCCACCATCTGGTGTGCCACGTGGACATCATAATCTTTTCTTAATTACATTAGCAGTGCAATCAGTTACTGCATTACAAGGCCGGCGATGAGCTTTTAAATCTTGGTGGAAATCATAAATAATTGCACTAAGTACCAGGCGCCAGATGTGAGTGCCAACTTCAGTTGCTCTAGATAAATAGTAACCTTACAACAGTGTTAGATAACCGTCCAGCCACTGCTTTTCGGGGTTTAACAGTGACTGCATGTGCATTTTTTCCCCAGACAGTCTGTATCCCCTGTGGGGCATAAGAAAAACACAAATAGGATTTTTCAAAATGGTAAAAAAAACCCAGAACACAGAAGAAAAGAATATTCCCAGTTTGGTGCCTTTAAGCACAGCTCTGCCAGGTTCCCAGGCAGCCTTCACGCCACCCACTTCACGCTCGGGAACTGGCACCTTCTGCGCGGCCAACGGGTGGGGGCAGCCACGAGAGACCAGCCACAGCCCAGAGAGAGGCTCAGCAACTTGAAGCTATTTGCAGCAATGGCAAGTTGGTGATTAGGCCCTAATTGAAATCCCAGTATCAGCTTATTCACGACACAGAGACCACTGTTAACGCCTGGCTGCCGGGGCAGAGCACTCGCCCCATTGGATCCAGCCTGTCACCGGGAGGGGGAGTTGAGACCTCAGCACCTCACCCCGCCACTCCAGGGAGTGAGTTTTTAGCTCAGATTGAACACGTGGGTTCCTTGCGCTTGGCCTGACGCTGAGAGATGACAGCCTTGGCGCAGAAGGCTGAGGCCGAGCAGCAGCACCAGGGAGCAGAGGCGCCAGAGAAGCAGGCTGGGATCTAAGCCACAGGTCTGGCCTTTCATTCTCAGCCTGCCGTGTGTGTGCAAGGATACTGAGATCCAGGGCTGGCCACTGGCCTGGCCCCCCGCACGTTGCAGGAATGGCTGCTCCAGAAATGTCAACACGTGTGTGAGCAAGAACCGTTCCAGCCACAGCCACATCTCTGCCTACCCTGCCTACGCATGTGTGTTCGAAGGTGTGTGTTCCCTGCATGCAGGTGTGTGGGCGGTAGGTTTTGGAGAGGAATTTGGGCTGGGGCAGAGGCTCCCAGGATGTGTCATTTCAATGAGCAGAGTTTGTATTTCTGGTTAATTTGTCATTTACAATCCTTTACATTCACATTTTAAAAAAAATGTATACAAAAGAAAGGCACAGATAATGTAAGTGGTTTCCCACTAGCTAATAAAGGGACTTCAGACTGGTAGATAAGCCCCCACTGCTCCCTGCTGGGCGTGCAGTAGAGACATCCTGATGCTTGCACATGTCTATATGCTAGACAGTCTGGTCTAGCATTGCCAACCCCAAGCAGTCAAAAATCATGAGCCAGGCCCCCAAAATGTGTGAGATTGGCTTAAAAAAATCAAGAGACTTTAATCCAGGTTGGGTTCTGTTTATTTGCCTCGTGGTGTCTGAGACTGTAGAGATCACGTTTGCAGCGTATCTCCCCAATCACAAGGTTGATTGGAACTGAGATGTTCACCTACCCCTGGGACTCCAGGAGCTGGGCTCAAGAAAAACCTCCCATATCACAGGGACTTGTGATAAAATTGTGGGAGTTGGTCGCATGCTGAGGGCTCTGAAAATCTTTGGGCATACACTGAATGCTGAGCAAAGCCCCTGAGAAGGAAAGAGTGAGTTAAAGACATTTCACCGACAGCAGCAGAATAAATGTTAGAGGGTGAAATTTACAACTTCACACTCAATGTGGGTCAGTAGGAATGTGAGGGCTGGGTGGGAAATGGTTTTCCCAGCCTGTGAGAATTTTTGAGATTTCAACAACTTTTCCCATCCTGAAAAGGGACCAAATAAATCAAAATCTTGAACATTTTTATGAACCGACAAACTGGAAAAAAAAGTCAATTCAGATCAATCAAAACATTTTGTTTTGATCATTTTTAAATGTTTTATTTCATTTTCAACCTTTTTTCCTAACCTTTTTTAAAAATATAAATTAAGTTAAGTTTCAAAACAAAAAGTCACTTTTGAACCAAAAAACGGAAGCTTGCTGTTTAAGAACTGTCCGAAAAAGAGACATTTTGATGCTTTTTTCAACGTTTCCAAGTTGAATTTCACCTCCCCTCCAGCCCGTGACCTGTTTCCATTTCCATGAATTGGCAAGTTCAGCAAAAAGTTTCATCAAAAAATTCCTGACCAGCTCTAGTTGCAGGCATACGTTATGGTCACAAGACCTTCCACTGCAATGGGATTCCCTTCATTTGCACACTCAGCGAAGGGGCCATGGCCACGGAGACGGGAACTGACCTGCCCTCCCAGCCCGCAGCAAGGCGCCTTTACGGAGGGAGGGTGGGGAGACTTGCCACGCTGCTATGCAGGAGGCAGTTGGCAGGGTTGCCGCTCCCTCAGGCTATGTACACAGTGACGGTGGCAAAGTCGCTGCCATCAGGTCGATCCGTCTGGGTCAATTGAGCGGGCAGTGAAGACCCGCTCAGTTGATTCAGAAGTCGACGCACTAAAACCACCCTCACTCCTGTGTCGACAGGAACGCATTTCCCAGCACGTGGCTCAGTGAAGACACCGCACGCGACGGAAGTCAAGAAGTCGACAGGAGTTACGCAAGCTACTCTGCCTAGGCTGCGTAACTCCGGTCGACTGCCGCCAAACTCTGAGGTAAGTGTAGACCTGGCCTCAGTGTCCATCAGCCCCGAGTCCATAGGGAAGAGATGAAAAGACACAAAGTGACTGGTCAGTGCAGGTTTACAGCAGGCCAGCGGCCAAGACTCGCTTCCTTTGCTGAGCTCCAAGGCTGGCGCTCTGGAGGCAGTTTCCCCTGCAATCAACAGGAAGCGCAGAGTTTCCGAAGGCAGCTGGACAGTCCATTCGGACTGGTCAGGGCCTGGTACCCGTTGTTGCTGCTTCACCCTGGCCAGCATCTGCCCCAGCATGGCAATGGCTGCACCGAGTGAGCCACCTATTCCTCTCCCCCCACTGCCCTCCGCTGCTGATGCGGGCCCAGCCCTTCACCTTGGACTAGCTGCTTCCTCTGGTGCTGGCCGGCCTGTAACTCCCTGAACTAGCTGTCAGGAAGGGAGGGAGCCCGTGGACGCTGCTCACCCTCCTGGGACAGCCCCCCCCCCTTTTATTTGCTGTTCTAGTCAGCAATGTACAGGCCCCCTCCCTTCCTGCCAACAGCCCTAGGAAGGTCCATTCCTCCTTAGCCAGCTGCCTGCCCCTGGCTCTGCTGCATGTGGAGGCAAAGGCACTGCGAGATGCATGCTGAGCTGGGGGCGCATGTTTTTGAGAGGTGGAGACTCCCTCTGGCAACGGTGAAGTGGGGGCCACTGGCCCACTGAGTCAGCGTCCTGGCTGAGGCGGGGCAGGGCTGTTCCCGGACTCTCTGAATGGCTGCTCCCGGGGTGCTGGGAGGTGCCTTTCCTCCGGCCAGCCACGTCCCCACCATTGGAAGGAGGCAGCTGCTCTGGCATCTCGGCAGTAAGTGGAATCAGCGTTGTCAGACCCAAGTGTGCAAGGCAATAGCTGCAGAGCGGCTGAGGGGCCTTTTGTACTGCCAGCGGCGGCGACATCGCAGGGAAGTAAGAGTCCCTCACACCTGGGAAGCAAGGACACATGGCATCTGAGGAACAGACTTCTCCTGAGGAGCCATGGCGAGGCAGAGTTCTCGCCCTGCGCAGGGCACCAGAGGAGCAGCGAGGCCAGGAGGTAACTGAAAAGGGGGGGAAGCGGGAGCTGCCCCCCAGCACCTGAACCTCACTTTGAACCTTGAGGAGTTGGCATTCATTTCTTTAGCAGGAGCAAGACCTTCTGTTAGCTCCAGCTACGCCTTTCCGCCCGTAGCTAGCTTGCGGCAATGAGCAGGGAGGGTGCCACCATGCAGTGGGCGGGGGGCTGAGCCTGGACCTTGCTATGAGGAGCAGTTGAGATAATGGCTCTGGCACCCTGAGGATTGCTGGGCGTGGGGCACCACAAGGGGGAGGACAGACCTTGGGGGGACAAGAAGCTCTTTTGGGACAGCAGTTACTTTCTGTGCCGATTTGACCCTTTGCTCCCGGGCAGGCTCTTTCCAGGGGTGACACCGCATCCCTTGTACCCAGGTTCTCGACCCAGACAGGTGCAGCTCACAACTTCCCTGGGCTGTAAACATCCCATCTGGATAGAAGGGCCTGAAGAGAGACTCGTCCCGCTTGGCTAGTGGAAGGAATGGCTGATGGCCATGGGTGGAAGGGACTTGAAGCAGAATGAGAACCAATCAGCTTGCTGTGTTTAAATAAGCAAAGTTTTGAACAAAGCAGAGGTTAATGTACTTTATTGTTCAATGTCATGTTTATAGTGGATTGTTGGAGGGGAAAAAATGTGATTAATTGCCCCGAAACCCACGGATCTACAATTATTTGGTTGTTGTGAACAAATAAAGGGCTACAGTATTCATCATATTCAAATGAGGCAGTAAAATAAATGATGGCATGCCGTTTATGAACAAAACCTAGCCGTGTTCCCTCACAATCTGAAAATGTACTCGAAAAATTGTAAATGAGATACAGCCGTTGTCGAGGGCTCACTGGTGATTTGTCTTGGTGGAATGTTTTGCAATGCTGACCCATCAGTTGCCTGTTTTAATTTATGTCACACTATGCACCTTCATTATGCACTTTATGAAAACGAAGTGCCAATTTGTAATAAAGACTTGTTTTCGATGAAATCTCCTCTTTTTGGTAGGTGTTCTGCTTTTCATTAGCACCCATTTCACCAGGCCTAGCTAAAGAGCACAGGTACAGACTAAATATGTCCGATCATTCATCATAATTTTGCTTTCCACTTTGTCACAGCTTGGCTATTTAAGGAAGATCGATGATACAAGATGTTGTCTCCTTTTCAGACTCTTTATGCTCTGGTAAGTGTGTCCGATGCAGAATTATTTTGCCACTTTATTATTTTCTAGTGAGTGTTTGTCAAAGCCCGCTTTGCCTCTTCCTATGGCACTGGTTGTTTGCTGTCACTCATGTATGTCTCAGACTGCAGCAGGAGCCAGGAGCAGCGTTGCGTAATAGCTCTCGCACAGATCACCATCCAGTGTAGCAAGATCTTGGTTATCTCTTGGATCCATCTCGAAGTTTCCAGGGTCCCCCAGTTCCAAGCTGAGCAGTTTATTTCTCGGGGACATCCTTCTTTACCCGTGTGCAGAGATTTGTAGGCAAACGTATCTTTCAAAGCCACAGGGCTATGATCTGTGGCCACACTGTGCCAGCACCACACTGGTTAGCTAAGCGCACAGACGAGGAACTGGGAACAGAGCTCTCTCTCCACTTTTAGCTCCCAAAACACCAGCCTCCATTCTTGACCTAAAGGACTATTCCCTCCTCACCCACAAATTGGGGCTTATTTCCCTTTTGCAGGGCTCTGCCCCACACAGATCTGACACCCTGCCCACTACACAAACTGGTGTGTGAGACACACCCGTGTGGGAAATACAGTGCTTACACTTACAGCTGGGAGATGCTAGCTGCTAACCTGGCAGCCTTCGTGGTGACATATTTCCAGCTCTGGACCTTCAGATCTAATCAAATGAAGAGGTGACAAACGCTTCACGCTCTGTTAGCTATTACTGTTACTTTTTGACTGGAGTGGTTAGCCAAAATTTGGGGTCTAGCAAGTTGTTTCCATTAGGGGGAGACATTGCTGCTGGAGTCAAGAATTTCTTTGATTCAGTCCTGGTTATTGGCAGGGAATACGCAAAGTTTCATGTCCCGGAGCACAGCAGGAATCAAATGGCAGGAAAGTTTCCTTGCCCAGAGTGCTGACCGCTTTCCAGCCAGCATGCGACCCAACAGCTCTCGCTCTAGGATTTTCTCAGGGTCATGTCCCCACTGCTTGATCTGAGTGTTTCCTGCCTTTCTGCTGCTTCTCTCTCACACAGACAAACCAACACAACACCCCCAAGGAAAAAACTCCCAGGCACACTCCTCTGCCATGCCCGCCTCGCACTTGCCTGTGGTTTGGAGGAGACTGCTATTGTTTCAGCTCTCTAGATCTATAGAGCTGAACTGTTTCTTACCTGTATCAGGAACAAAAGGCCAGTCACTGGGACACCCACCCATTTCAGCAAGATTTCACCCAGCCAACGGGTCTGAAGAGCCTGTTGCCTTTGTGGACCCCTCCAATAAAGAGCCACGGCCAGCAGGGAGGGACATGGCCCAACGGCGCATTGACAGGGGGTCTGCCACCAAAGCAGCCGTGGGGACCGTGCTGTGATGGCAGATGGAGCACAGCAAGCCTGCACCAGGCCTTGGTAGAATGCAAGTCACCTCCAGAGCGGGTGCCCCAGACTGGTATGCACTCCCCGAGCTGGGGGAACCACTGGACTGGGCATAGCCACGGCAGTGTCCAGCCTCCCTCCCAACACACAGTGATCCCCTCTCACCTGAGCACCGGCAGGAGCGCTGGGGAGACAGCCCCGGGGGTGGGGAGCGGTGAGAGAAATGGCTGGCTGTGCTAGGAATGGCAGCAGACTGGCACATGCTCTGCATCTGTGCTGGGTACGAGGACAGCGCTGCACCAAACTGCTTCCCACAAGCACCTCCTTCATCAAATAGGGTCCCTCTTCCTCCTCACGGGCCCAACCCAACGTGCACAGTCAGCTCATTACTCCAGAAAGCTCAACCCTGATGCTGGCTCCATCTCACCCAGTCAGGGCTCCATCCGCAGTGGGGCAAGGTCCTAGGGCTGGCTGGCTTCTCCTGACTGCTCCACCCCCTCAGAGAGCAACTTGTGCCCCGGGAAACCTGCGTGTAAACACTAGGAAGTCAAAGCCAAGTGCGAAATAGAGAAAGGAGCATACTCCAGCAAGTCCACTGTCCAAGCATAACTAGGCAGGCCAAAACCGAATTTGAAGAGCAACTACATGCAAAGACAGAAAAACTAAAAGCAAAAAAATGTCAGTACATCATAAGCAGGAAGTTGGCCAAACAATCCATAGAGCCACTGGGAAAATGAAGTGAAAGGGAAGATGGGCTAGTGAAACACCCCATCTCCTCCAGAGGAGGGACACAAACTACTGGGAAATGGTTTGTTCCACTTCTAAAAGGGTTTGCAAAAAAAAAAAAAAAAAAAAGCACCCCCCCCGCCACAGCTCCCCGCTCTGCACGTGAAGTATCACAGAATTTAGATTAACAGATAATTTGCAGATGCCATCATCCTTGACAAGATGTAATTATTTTTAACAAGAACAAGTTGGTTTTTATGACTGCTCTTTGAATATAGGGCTGTTCCCGAGCTCTCAGCTCGGCGCCCATCGCGCGGAAGAGAACAATACTTGCAATGCTGCTTGCCAGGCCCCTTTTCTATTTGGTGTATAATATTTACGCTAATAGTTGTGACTTTTGCAGACCTCCTTGAACAGACTCTGCAGATCGTTTCTGTAGGGAAATCATGTAGTGCTTCAAACCTGTGTTCTTCAGCAGCCTGATGCACAAGGGATTTCCACAATGAAATCCTGGTGAATTGGTGAGCACTAGGGTTGGTGCCTCATAATTCACAGGGACAAATGCTCCATTCACTGAGCCCAACTGGTTTGAGTATTTAAACACTTGCATCCTCTTATTTCCAGCTGCAAAACAGCAAAGAGAAAAGCTGCTTGAAATAAAACTTGTCTGTTAGCACAAGATCGTTGACGCAGGAGCCTGGCAGGAGGCATCAGGCAAAGCTCTCCTGGGTGTGCACGCGGCCCATGTGGAATAAAATGTAGTGGACTCACTTTTCAGCAGCCAAGTGACTAATGGTTTGAGATGCCTCTGTTTCAGTGTGGACAACTCATGATTTTAATCAGAAGTCTGGGGATGGTGGTTTCAGAAAACCCCAGCTGTCCGGGTCAGCTGGCCGAGGGAATCGCAGCATCCATTAAAAAAGAGCAAAGAGACAGTACCCAGCAGCTATCCTCTTTTAACAATCTCTCCGCTACATCCCGCGATTGCTGGGGCCTGACTCACGCTCTCGGAGCCTGGAGGCTGGCGATAGCGAGTGTGACACACAGGGGAAGGGCCAGTGCTTCCGAGTGGGGAGGGGCACTCAGCCTTGTCTGACCCCGCCCAAGGTGCCTGAAGCTGGTGCCCGCGGTCGCTGTCACTTTGGAAAGCCCTGGCCATCTCTACGGCGGAAGGGGAGGCCATCTGCTGGGGTCATTTCAGAGATGGTTCTGAGGGGGATTGTCACAAACGATGCCTCTGTCAGACATTGCCACAGGTTTGTTTCTAGGTGTGTTCACTGATGAGCAGAGAGGGGCCTTTTAATGGGGGCAAAACCCCCTGAGTTTAGTGAGGTCCCACAGCCCTATTTGGACAGCCAGGCCTTGGCAGGCTCTTGAGCAAGAAGCTGCTGGCGGAGATCACCGCAACAACCCCAGCCATTTTTCCTTTCCCACTCTACTTGCTGTGTGCACTTCACATCGCGTGCTCCCCACGAGGTGGTGCTCTCAGGGCCAGCCAAGGCAGAGAGAAATGTTGGCAAGCCCCTTCCTGCCGGGCTGGCTCCCTGCTGCTCAGGGAGGATGCGAACAAACCCTGCTGCGTGCAAAAGTCCGAGTTTTTCACAATTTGTTTCTCTCCCCACCCATCCCTGAGGCTCCTGGCCCAGGCCAGCACTGCGTGTGCCAGCCCTCTCGAGAGGATGCCAGGTGCCCCCGCCGCACCCAGACAGATCTAGTCGCAATCACACTGCTACTGCAGCTGCACAAACCCCAGCCCATGCGCCCCCCAGCCCAGGACTGCGATCCCAGTTTTGCTGATGGGCAAACTCTGGCCCAGCGAAGTGACTTGTCCAAGGCCACGGCCTAAGTCAGCTCCAGGACCTCCCGCCTGCCGTTCCCAGCCCCAGCTCTCTCCGTGCTGGCTTTGGACTAGCCATTTGCTAGAGCTGTGCATACAGGGACCAGCTGGTGTATCTGGGGAAAGCCACCCAGAGCAAGGCTCTGTGTCTAGCCGGGGCTATGGCGCAGTGCTCAGAGAAGGGGCTTCAGCTTTCATTTGAGCAGACACGGGCTCCGGGTTTTATTTCTCCTGCCCCAGCTGGAGACCTTCTTGTCGCCTGGAGCTGAGCTCCTGAGACCACTGGCTCCTGACTCAGCGAGGTCCGTCAGCCCAGGGGACCGTCCCACGGAAATCACTGGCGCTAATCCTAGGCCTTCAGTTCCTGGCTGAACCAGGGCGCCACCATCACGGGAAAGACATGCAGGATCCTGAGCTCAGCTCATGGGAACCACAGGGTCCCACAGGTTCTCTCTGACAGTGTGAGACTCTCTCTCTGTCCTGCCGGTGGCGAGCTGGGCCATGCTGGGCGAGGCAGCGCATACTGGGGGATCATTCAAGTGACAAAATTCGCTCAGCTTTAGTCTCAATCTTGCTTGGGCCAACGCCAGGCAGAAAGCCCCAGTCACCCCTGCCCAGAGACAGAGAGGGGATTCTTCCATCTTCCAGATCAGCTCATGCTCCCCCAGGCCTTGTGCTATAATTGGGCTCCAACAGGCTCCAACAAGGCACAACACCTGGCAAGGTGTCAGTGCTCCTGAGATCCTGAGCCTGGCCTGGGGAAATGAAAAGGCTTTAGGCCTCAGAAAATCAGAGACAAGTCCCTGTGAAAGGGGTCATTCTCCTTGCCTCACCAGTGACAATGGGAGTTACGCAGAGAGGAAATACACATCATGCACACAACTCAGAAACCCACAATATCTTAACGGACACATTCTTGAAGTAAGCATGGTGGACCTGGACACTCAGAGCTGCGCAGAATTTTTTAGATCAATGGTTTATTCGCCAAAGGTGAAAATTCAGTTTCAGTTTGATTTAAACTAGGAGTTTGGGTTGAGTTTGGCAAACAGTTTGGCTGAAAAATGTTTGTTTTTTCAGTACATATGTTTCATTTGGACTTTTCAAAAAGGAAATATTTTGACTTTTCATTCAGAAATCATGTTTCATTCTGAAATTTAACTAGATCTATTTAAGCAAGCAAGCAAGCAGACACCCCAAAACAGACCAGGAGGAATGTGTCTTCCTTGGGGCCCCTCAATGGGGAGGGTTTCTCCCCCGACTGTCAGGCTCCAGCAGTAGGGCAGCTCCCTGGGGCCTGCAATGTGCACTCCCCATGGCCCGTCTGCCTCTGGCTGGGTCCCTCCTTCGGGGCTTTGTGATGGGCGGCTTGCAAAGGGAGGCCCAGGAGGCACAATCAGGGCTGGACAAGGAAGGAGTCACAGTTGGGAAGTTCCAGGGGAATTTTTATACTCGGAGGCTTTCAGCGGAAAGAATGAGGACCCAGATCTGCTTTGGAGCTGAACGGGGAGCAACTACACTGATTCTAGGTCTTGTGGCCTTGTGACTGCTCAGTGCAAATTGCCTGAACACCTAATTCCACACTTGGATGGAGATCACCGCCTTTACTCCATGGACTAATCAGACCAAACTGCTATTGGCTGCTGTATTTCATGGTGTCCGGCCAATGCCCCGTGGCTAGCTCAGACTGCACCCATGGCAGGTACCAGCTGAAGAGAGACGTGGTCAAGGAACAGGCCCTGCACCAGGATGGGTGGCTGCAGGGAGCTGCTTCAAGAAACCCTTAATTCAGCATCTGAATATAACCACAGGACACATGGCAATCACGATGGGACTGGAGCACATCCACTGGGAGGCTGCAGTCTTAGCTCTTACTAAAGGCCTTAGGGGAGCGTCGTGCGGGTTGGTGACACTGGCTGAATGATGGCGTTGCCCTGGGACACTCTGGCCTGGGTTCTGACCTGGCTTTCAGAGCCAGAGACACTTCCAGAGCACCGTGGTGTTCCTGGCCCACATCAATAGGCCAGGTCAGCCCAAGGGTTTTCACAAAGCTCCTTATTTCACATGGTCTCGGTCACTTCACATTTTTATCAGTGCTCTGAGCTGCCTTCCTGCTCCCACCTCCTGATCTTTGCAAAGGGGACCTAGCTGGCCTGGGGGAGAATCACAGCTAACCAAAACCGAAAAGGCCTGGTAGAAAAGGCCCAACATTTCACTCAGTTTTGCTGCATTTTTTTTTTTTTGCATGAAAATTTTAAAATATACTTTTAATCAAAATGTGTTTTTATAATTTTTCATTTCTTATTTTCTGCTTTTGAAATAAATATGTTCTTGTAATCTATCATGTTATCAACGTAGTCCCATAGCAGGATTTAAAAAAAAAAAACATTTTTACATTTTTTAAAACATCAGAGTTGAAAAATTGAAAACAATAAATGAGGAGTGAAAATGGCCAGTACAAAATTTCATTAAAATATCTAATAAGAGAGATAAAAAGTGGGAAAAAATCATGAAAAAGGTTGTTTTAGAAATAAAGAACATTTCTGAACAAAATAAATTGAATTCTGAAAACGTGAATCAGCTGTAGGGAAAACGCTGCCCTGCCCACACAGTAGCAGTGCAAAGAAAACAAGAGGACTGCTCTTTGTACAGTATCTAGCACAGTGGGGGACTGGCCCATGACTTATGCTACGATGACAATGATTGGTTGATAATAATAATTAACCATTAGGTCACTTTTGCTAGTCCAGTGAAAACATCATTTCCTGACAGTTTGTTTGACTGGATGGAAATGTTCCATTTAGGCACCACTGGAAAATCTAAATAAGTAGCATGTGATGCAAAATGCGAGTTCTCACTCCTTCTGAGGTGGGAACACACGTTTCCACCAATGCTGACAATTCTTCACGTTCCAGAGCTAATCTGTATTATTGATTCAAAATACTTTGCATTTAAACCTTTCTAAACAATAAACTGGGTGAGTACATGAGAGGATAATGGCAGAAACAAGCAAGTCAGGCCTTCTAATGTAGAGCGAGAAAGCAATCCTTGCAGAGAAAAATGTCCAGGAGTCAAAACCCGTCCATACCCTAACCCAGGGATATTGCCATCAGAAGCAAATAGCACCACAAAGACATGATTGCAGATTTAAGTGGCTAATACTGACACGGATAAGGAATACTTTATCACCAGCATCTGAGCTGTATCCCAACTGGTAACAATTCTGAAATGCCATTAACATTTTATTATGTAAGGAATAAAATCTGAGAGACGCAAAGGCGAAGAGGAAAGAACACACATAGATTTCTGCTACCAGCTTAGCGAAAGAGCCAGAGGGGAAGGGTGGGGCGAGTGCCTTAGAACAAGGTCTTCATTTTATGACTGTGAAAAAAGGATCCCTTCCTTGAATTTGCACAAGATTTCCCTAGTTATATATGTCCTCCAATGTCACCTCCAGGAACTCTCTTCCCCTAAGCCCCCCGAATCCTGCCTGCCCGCGTCAGGTTTCCAATAGAAAATCACCACAGATAAACATCACTCTGTGCACATGGTAAATAACAACAACTTGGATTAAACAACACCATAGGCCGGCCCGAGCTCATCTGCATTGGCCTCAGCGGAGCTATGCTTATGACGCTGCACTCATTTACCTCACCCTTAGGTAGAGCTGGTTGAAAATGTTTTTTGACACAACAGTTTCCCTACAGAAAATGTAGTTTCATCAAAATATTCACAGATATGTGACGATCTCAGTGAAAATTTCACCAGGAGAGAGTAGAAATAAATCGTTTTGACTTTCTTGTTTTGTTTCAATGTCAAAATGTTTCATTTCAACAAGTAAAAATATTTTGTTTTGACTTTTTCAGTTTGATTCATTTTGTTTAAACTTCAATGCTTTAAGAAAATGTTAAATGTTTATCTTAATATTATGTTATATTATACATATATTTTATATCATGTATATTTAATGTTTTTATTAGAATGTTTCAAATATTATCCAAACAAAATATTTTGATGTTCACAAATCAGAATTTTTGGGGGGAGTTTCCATTCTGTGGTGAATTTTGACTCTTGGTCATGATTTGGAACGCAAGCAGCATTGGAAATGTTGGAATTCCCCATGGAACTGAAATTTCACTTTCTGCCCAGCCTCCCCAAGGCTTTAATTCAGTCTGGGGCTCTCTGCCATTTCTAAGGTCACAACAACTTGTGTTCTCTCGGCTCCCAACTGCAGCAGCCCTCAATCCCTGCACACAGCAGCAATGCAGGAACCTGGCTTTCTTGGGATGGGTCCTGACCGCACTCAATCTCACTTGCACCTCCCTGTTTGAGCCCATTCTGGTCTAAGAGGAAATGTTATGCAGCATGATCTCAACCGATTGCTTGTTAATAATTGTGTATTATGTGAGATGCACTCGACTGATTTAAACCCATGGGGCAGCTTCGGTAAGAGAAGCTTTAATTTATAGAAACACTGCTGTCTGATAGCAATAAATAATTAGGGCAATTGCAAAAAAAGGGTCATAAGCCACTGCCCTCCAACTCCATCTGGCTGCTCTTGTCCTGCTAATAAATTGGTTAATAAAAGGAGAGAGCGAGAGCCCGGATTCTGGGGTTATAAAAACAAATGACATTTTTATGTTTAGTGGACAGGAAAGAAACGGAGGCAGAGAAGTCAGTCGGGTGCGCTAGGAATCTCTCCGTGGTTTGCAGACTGAATTCCCTAATGACATTCTCATTAAAAGTTCTTGCTGCCAAATGCTGTTTGCTTTCGCCTTCAGAACTGTCTGCATTAATAATGAGTAACTCCACTTGGAAGTTATTTACATAAGGTATTGCTCTCCTGTCACTGCCTCAGACAGCAGCTCCTCGCTAGCAGGGCGAGCCAGCCAGCAGCCTAGGAATCCAGCATTCACAGCAGCGACCAAAGCGCTACAAAAAGAAGGTATTGAGTGCTTTAAAGTGGCAATTTCTCTCCTGCTGGAGCAGGGAAGGCATGAAGAATGGGCTATTGTGTCAGAGAATGGAGAAAACGAGAGATCCTTCAGAGAGCTGCATCCGCTGTGGTGGCTGCGGCTGGGATGCACAGCAGAGGTACAGTTCAGCCCAGCAAAGGTGCAGAGGCCGGGCCAGGTGCTTGCTCAGTGCCGGTGGAGCTACGCTGATTGACACCCACTGAGCATCCAGCCCAGAGCTCTCTCTTGCATGAACTATTTGCAACTGGCTCTCCAAAGGAAGAGCGCAGGAAGCCCAGACGCCAGGCTGTGTCCCCAGCTGGCCATGCCCAGAAATGTATGGTGTGATGCCCACAAAACAGGAGGACAGACGTCTCCATCCACAGAGATCCCAGCCCGGGGAGCATGCCATCAGCTAAAGCTAACCGAAAGGTCCATTTTGTATGAAAGCTACTCACGTTTCAGACATCTGTGTAATTGCTGCTGCAATCCCAGCCAGAGATCTGTGGAGAGACCCCCACATACATGGCCTATCCGCTTCCCTTTGCTCCAAGCCCTCTTTGATAAAGGCGCCCAGGCTTCCTGCCTTTCCCTGCCCACCATCTTCTTCCTCCCTCCTTGCGGCTCTTTCTCCATTTTCAGCTCAGCTTTTCCTTTCCTGTGGTAGATTCATTTTCCTTGCCCCTGACCTCCAGCTTTCCACCCCCATCACATCATCTCCTTGCTGAAAAGTGACCTGCACTGTGACAACACCCCTGGGGGTGTCCAGCGCCGGTCTGGGAAGTCACTGGGGTCTTTGCACTGCCTGTTTGAACAGGACCCAACGCCGTGACCATGCGGCCAGGGCTGGTCTCCTGGTGCTGCGGCAATGCAA
This sequence comes from Mesoclemmys tuberculata, assembly GCA_007922155.1. NCBI lineage: Eukaryota > Metazoa > Chordata > Testudines > Chelidae > Mesoclemmys > Mesoclemmys tuberculata. The sequence goes on from ML675655.1 coordinate 1,105,934, forward strand.
GAAACGAGGGCTGACCATTATCAGGCTTCAGTCCTGCTTTAAAAGTGAGCCCCCATTCAGCCTCTCATTTATATTCGAAACACTGACGAGCTTGTTATGAGCAGTACATTGGTACTAAGGCCGGGAGGAGAGATGTTTGTGTTTGTTAACCGTTTACCTCAGCCACTGACCTCCTGTTAGCTGACGTCACTACCTGTGTCTCTCCTTGGACAGGGGCCTACCCCGTTCCGAGGCCCAGGGCCTGCAAGTGCAGTGCAAGCAATTATCATCACGGGTATGTTTGGCTTTGTAGGTACCGGGTGGGCATGTGCTCCGTGCATCCCCCAGCACCAAGACGTTTTGGTGCATCGGTCCTGTGGTAATTGGCGCTACCTAAATAATATAGACAAATAGCCAGACAGCTAGAGATACTGCAGATTGCTAGGGCCTGAGGGTAGCGCTTGCTGCAGTCAAGGCGTTAACAGTCTGGAGTAATTCCTTGTAGAGCAAAGGCATCAAAACAAAACCCCCGCTGTGCACTCTGCCGTGTGAACTTTCAGGTTGCTGGGCTCTGGAAAGGGGACTCTCTTCCTGTGAATGGACTGCTGTTGCTTTCTGTGGCATATGGAGGAGGACGGTCTGCGGGGCCATCTGGGCTATCTGCACTCTGTCCCATAGACCACAGACAGCACTGAAGTGCTTACTGCTGTTGTCAGTCCCAGAAAGTCAGACTCATGTTTGCTCGAGAAGTGTAAAAACTTTTTACATTTAATTGAGAATCTTGAAGATCGCCTAATTGATACAGATTTTTAATTGGAACAATCCCTAACAGCAAAAAGAGCCTCAGGAATAAGGATTATCGAATACTTGACCTTGTTAGTACATTAGACACCCTTATCTTTGCCTCAAGAAACCTAACTGCCGGGTGCAGGCAATTATCTCACAATACTGCCCACTTTGTTGGGTCATCTCACTTGAATAATTCACAGAAGTTTAGGCTATTAGTGTCAAATGAAGTGATTTCAGGTATTATCTGGTAATGGCAATGCCAGTAATTGAAGATGCATCTTTAAAGCACTGTAACTACACGCACATATATCTATATCTATGTCTGTCCCGTCTATTTTCTTTTCTTGTGACGCTTTCTTGGGCAGTGTGATCACTCACGCCTCGCTAGGATCCCATTCACTTATCCAGTGCTGCACTGCTGTGTCATTTAATGTGTCCATTTCTGGAGAAGGCATCTTATACTCTGCAATTAGAGCAAGGGGGACAGTAGTAAACAAACCTCATTTTAACGGGTTATGCAAATGACAGTAGGTACTGCAGCAGCATCCATCTGACAAGCTGCAGACAACTCCCCTTGAAGCACTACCCTCCTTTGCCTCTGTGTCTTCTGGAAACTCCTACCTTCTCATCTGCTATTACAGGACAGTGCAATGCCAGCTATTGCTTGGATTCGCTCTTGATGGGATTACAACTCGCGGATAATAGCACAGCAATATTAGGGTTATTGTTACTTGTTTGATAGAGATAGCTACAGAGCCCAGTGGAGATTGGGCCCATTGTACTAAGCAACTGAGCAAATGCAGAATAAAAGCAGAGCCTATGTGGAGCCTGGATTTCATCTTTTGGGGGCAGTTTTGCAATTTTGAAATTTCTGCTTTCCAAACCAAATAAACCCAACATAGTTCAAATTTCCCATGAAATAAAATTCTGGGGGGGAAAAATCATCTCAGGTTGATCAACATGTTTTGTTTCAACAAAACCAAAACATTTCATTCCGATTTGGAGTTATTATTTTATATTTTATAACATACAATTTAAAATAATTGCAATAAGCAATAAGAAATGGAAAGTCAGAAAGTTGCCTTGTGGAAAGGCCAAAGCAGGACATGTGGACCTTATCAAAAAGTATTTCAAAAAGTATTGTCAAAGGTGATACGTTTCTGCAAAATAGTTTGCTTCTGATAAATTGGCATTTTCTGATGGAAAAATGTTCCACCAGAAAATTTCCAACCAGATCTACTTACAATCTAACAACAAGACAAGGCAGCTAAAGGAAGGATTCTCAGCCCCACTGTGCAGAGGAGGAGCTGAGAAAGTAGGGAACTTGCTTAAGGTCAGAGAGAGAGAGTCAGAGCCAGGTATTGGACTCAGAGCTCTTGCATCCTAGGACAGTGCCATGTCCGTAAACCCCACCCTATCTCTGCAAAGGAGATAATGTTTAGGGAGACTGCAGCACCGCCATGTCTGCTTTCCAATACAGAATTAGAAAAGTACATGCAAAAAGGAACCGTAAAATAATACTGACGTTTCATCGAACACCTGTCTTATGCACATGGTGTCTCTAGCTCCGTTATATGGAACCTGCACAGGAAAACAAGCCTCTTGCATGGTTTCTGTAACAGGGACGTTGCTAGATCAAAACTCAAATACTTAAAAAAAATATCAGCCTTACCTGTGTTACTAACAAAAAATATCAGACTCTGAAACCCAGAGACACGGTAAGTGAGTTAAGTGATGTTTAATCATTTCGGAGCTTGTAGGATGAGAACAGACCAGTCACTTTTGCCTATAACTTTTTTTCAGGCTCTTTCACTTCCTGGCTCTTACACACTAGGACCAGCCTACAATTTCAGAGTTGCAGAAAGTGCAGAGCAAAGTTTAAAGAAAAAAAGCTGTTTTCAGGTTAGGTCAAAATAAAATAAGGAAAGCCCATCAAAACTAGAGTTTGTCCAACCCCTTTTACTCAGAACTTCAACACTGAGCCTTCCAGCGTCCCTAGCAGTTCAAACACGTCCTCCAGAAGTGACTCTCTGGAAGCAGTGCATGCCTTACCACGTCAGGCACCACTGAGACGCCGTGCGTTCCCCTGCTGACTACTTTGCCACTGAGCTACTTCCTGTTCCAGGAGATGTTCTGGATTTTAATTCTCAGTAAATGTCGATGCATTGTGTTTACCCCAAACGTGACTGTCAGAATTATGCCCGTTCCTCAGGATGCCTCTTGCATTCTTTCCTGAGTAACCTGCGGCTTCTTCTGAGCAGGACACAGCTGAGCACAAGTGGGCTGGTCCCTAGGGGACAGTGCTAGCCAAGAAGTTACTTTATGCATCCTGCAGATGTTTTTTGCTTGAGGTCCTGCTTGGCTGGAACAGCTATGCCCAGTTGCCCCAGGACCAGAACACTCTTGTAATTCCCATGACATGACAGCAGCCCCGTCAGAGCTTGTTGTTATTTATCTGCGTAGCCGTGAATTGGACTGCTTCTGATCAGACCTCAGCCAGAGGAGCAGGTAGACCGAGCAGGTGCAGGGATGCTTTTCCCACACCATTCTGCCAGCACACATCAATCCAGGCTTGAAATACCTCCAGAGGCACCGTGCTGCCCTCCTCTCCTGAGCTCCACACATCTGCTGGGCCAGTGCTCAGCCCCACAAAGCTCTGCCTAGGCACTTTGGTCCAGATGTGGCATTCCCCTTTCCCACGAAAAAGTTTAGTTTAAACAAACTGGCAATTTCCAACAAAAAATGTTTCGTCAAAAACTTCCCAGCCAGTTCTATAATGAACTTACTTATAGCATCGATCGTTTCCACAGCACTTGGTTCTTATGTAACAAACCCACCTTGTGAATTTACAGCTGTTACAAGTGTGTGCACAACAACATTAATCAAGAACCTGGCTTTGTTTGCAAAGTAAACTGAGAAACATGTGCACATGCACACGTGAGCACACACAGCATCCGGATGGTGGCGTGTCTCCACATATGACAGTATGACTGACAGTATATGCGTACATACACACACACAGTCTGGGTGACGCTTTCCTAACCATACTCACAACCCTTCACCTGTCCATTAGTGAGTTTTCCGTGGCCTAAACTGTTAACCCTTAGTGGAGGCCAAGGAGTGGACTCCGGTACTCCCGCTCCCAAGGAAAGCTGTGCACAAAGAGCTATATGAAATTGCCAGGGTGCAGTGAAAGATGTTCGTGGCAAGAAATCAAATCAAATGTTCGTGGCGGTGAAGTGAAAATAAAATACACTTCCAGAAAATGACCCTTTGCCTCCTTGTGGGTGGGGGGAAGGGCAACACAGACAAAGGTGCCAAAGGTCTCACCCATCTCACCGCTGAATTATTCCATCTCTCCGAGGCGTCTTCAGGCGATTAGAATAATCGTTCATGCCACTGCTCGGGGGGGCTCTCGCGGTCACTCTGTGAGGTATCAGGGCTGGTTTGTAGTGTCTTTTTTTAACTTCAGCAGTGACCTGCAACTAACGGAGAAAGAAAAGTTTTTGAAATATTAGTTTAATAAGACATGAGAATAATATTAAGGGTATGAGTCTCCCTTATTTATTATTTATATGTATAGTGTGATTTAGCGATACACTTGCACCAAACAAGTCACTTACAAAGAGTGGCTCTATCTCTCTATATATTAAAAAACCCTACAATATTCGCCTGGAGATTCTGTCCACATATTCGGAGATTGTGATTTAACATACACAGTTTATCAAGGCTGCTGTGCTGCACACAGAGACTCGGATTTTATGTAAGGATATAAATAATCAGTGCACATAGCAACTTTAAATTACTGCTAATGTGTTTTACTTATGTTCCCACTAGAACGATATGTGAAATAACAGGGAGATGCTAGGCACACACTTGACAAATAATATCCATGCGTTTCCATTTTTATTATTTTTATACATTTCTTATTAAACCAAGTGGTACAGTTCAAGCCTATGCAGTCAAACCTTGCTTGTGGACCACAGTAAGCATGTGAAATGTGAGGTTAATGTTGCATTGAAAAGCTGCATGCCTTGTGATTTGCTCTGAAGTGGAGTTCTAGGGAGTCGGGCACGCGTTGATCTGTGGGGAGTAGCTCCAAGGTCTCATTCCACCACCCCAGATCTGTGCTTCACCTACATTTTGTTGCTGCGTGTGTGAACCCATAAAACTTGAAAGCAGACATCTCTCCTGATCAAATCGAGGCAGGAGCACGTATTGGGTGAAAGATTTCTAGCCAGTCATTTCTCAGCTCTTCCTTTCTGTGGCTTTCCAAGGCCTGTCTCCTTCTGTGGCGTCACCTCTTCTGGCTGGAGTGGCCCAGCTGACTCTAAGCCACAGTCCTGGAGCGAGGCTTATGATGGCGCTGGCTGGAAGGTGCCAAGGAGACAGTTCACACTTGCGCTCCTGGCTATGGCTGTGGAAGCTCTGCCTTGTCCACTTTGTCTGGCTGGTTCTGCGAGGCTGGTAGGGCTACAGCGGGCTTGCTGCCTGGCCAAGTCCAGTCCCATTTTCTGAGTGAGTGGATTTCTGAGCACATGGTTGCAGTGCGGGAGGAGACAGCCTCCAAATATTCAGAGGGTCCACTGACTCTGTAAGCAGCCAAAAGTTTGGATGCTCCAGTCCGAGGTTCACCCCAGCCTTTTTTGGACTACAGCGAGGGCCAGAAATCATGTGGCTCTGCCCTGCAATATGCACAATGCCTGGTCTGGCCATGCGGGGCAAGCCCCACCGTGTGAGAGCAGCATGCGTCTGTGCATGAGCTACTGCTCTTCTGGCACACAGCAGGACATGCAGGAGCACGGCGGCACCAAGCCGCTGGCTCGGTCTGTGCGTGCTCTGGGCTCCCACTCAGCTGAGTTGGAGCTAGCTGTGATTTCCCTACAGTCTATTTCCCGGTGACGTTTTTTGAATTTTGACATAAAAGAGGCGAAACTTTGGAGAAATTCTCCTGCCTTTCAACCATTTGGCTGAAAATTTCCCAAATTTGAAATCTGGGTGAAAGAAAAGGAGAAAATGTTCACAAAAATGAAGTCCCATTTCCAGCCAACCCAGGATGAGTCTTAGCCAAGGCCCGGATCAGCTGTATTTTATCTGAACCACCACACCCCTTCCAGCCTGAAACGTGGGCCAGGCTGATTCTGAAATCAGAGGTCAGCTCGTTCTTCTCCCCTTTGAGGATGGGAGACTTTGTTCCCTGCCCCCAATGTCTAAGCACATGACATGCCCTAAATTAACCTGTCAACAAATCCCAATGTTTGCCTCACTCAGCCATTGACCTGTGCATAAAACATAATTCACCTTTTCTCTTCTTTAATGTTTATCTTTCACATTGTCCATGAACCTCCGTGTTAGGTAAACTCTGGCTCAACAACCTGGTTCCTCAGCTATCCAAATGAGACACTGACTTCCCTGACGACGACGTGGTGTACGTGGTGAGACACACAGCAGCAGTGCAGGGCGGGGGATCCAGGCAGAGGTTGGCCAGTAGGCAGAGCACAAATGCAGGGTAGATGCAGTCACTGCAGAGAAGAAAGCATGTGCAGGCCCGTCTCAGTCTGTGTGCTGGGTTCTCATTCACAGTGAAAGTGACAAGATGATGTATTGTTATTGTCCTTGTGCATGGACAATAGGCACCAGTAGGCGGGAATTGGCTGTTGGTCCATGATAGCCACAGCCAAAGGTGTCAGAGACAGGGCGTATTTTGGGTTTGGTCTCTATGCCTGATAACGGCAAGGGGCTTACACTGCCCAGAAGTTACACTGGGCTGGGACCTGTCTGCCTGTTTGGATGTGCCTAGTTTGTACCTTGGAGTGATGGAACCCTTTACAGTAAGAGGCGTTGTGGAGACTGACATGCATCGCCATTTGTAGAAACACAGCTTCTTCAAACTAATCAGCGTGATAGATACACGCTGTATCCATCCAAATTCTAAACATGGGCTGACACCCTCCACCCACAGGAGGAAAGCTACTGCTTTAAAGCATGCAATCATCTGACATAGGGGATCAGGGCCATTATCAAAGCCTTTTTGGTACTTCCTTAATTGATACACGAGAAGCAAGAAGCATGCTGTTCAGAGGGTGCTTGGCACTCACACGAGCATCCAGTACTAAAGCCCAGCAGGGAGCATTGCTGGTTTTCTGTAAAACCTATTTAGCAAAGATAGCTTATTTCTTTGTAAATAAGTCCTTGCATGTCTATTATTACGTCACTGCCAAAGCCCTGTAGTTTTGTTCTGTGTTTAATAGAAGAAAATGAACAGGGTGCATTAAAAAGAGGTAATTCTCCTCCACTAAGACATGTTAAAATACTACATGGATTTCCAAGGAAGCAGACACAGCGAGGTTCTTTCTGGCTTTATGGGAGGAAGAGACGTCGTCTCCATTTATCCCTCCACAGTCCTTCCACTGAGGCTGATTCTGGCCATGCCAAGTAAACAAAGCATCATTTACATAAACAGCAGCAGATATTGCAACATGTGCCTATTCAGAAGATAAATGCAATTCTGAGAGATGAATAGACAGTCCAGTCCTGCACCATTGATGTTAATTGCAAAACTCTCCTTAATCCCGGGGGGAGCAGACACAGATCCATACATAAGGGACCCAAAGTAAATGATTGTCAAATAGGATCAGTAGCCCACATGGTCTTTTTTGTAGTGGAAGGAGTAACACCAGTTACTAAGGGGCACAGATAGGTTATGCATTTGGTAGCCATTAATTGGGGTGATATTGTTTCCAAGATTGTTCTCATCACATTTCCAAAAAAATGAGCAACCAAGTCTGTCCACAAGAGCAAAGCATCACCCTAAAAACCAAATGGAAGAGAAGGCTGCTTGAGAGCTGAAGCAATGTCTGTACCACCAGATAATGTAAATTCCCCTGGCTGGCTGCAGTTGTACAAAGAGCTCTGGAATGACAGAGCAGGTAGCAGCTACATCAGACAGTGCACACACGCGGGTGTGCGTGCACACACACACACACACACACAGAGTAAAGGGCAGTTTTCCATTACTACAGAATTTGGTGGAAAAAAATACCCTATTCAAATAAAAAGCCGCTTTGGATCTTTAATTAAAAAACAGGGTTCACAGCACTAGGGCACTGACTTCTACTACTTAATCTCCATCACTTCATTTCACCACCAACTTCCATACTCTACAAAACTGCTGGAGACAATTTTTATTGATTGCTCTTCAAGCCGTCAAAAGCGTCCCTGGCTGATCATATGTTACCCCCAGACACCTTGTGCATTTCAGATAATAACTTGGTGCTCTAGAGAAGAAATGAATTGGATGTGCAGTCAGTAACTGTCCAAGTGAATCATGTTACTATATGTCAATGGCCTAGGCTCTGACTATCATTTTAACAGAGAGAAATCTGCTATTTTCATGGCTGTTTGAAATTATTTTCCAGATGAATAAGATATAACAACAACTACTTACAGTAAAGAATAATATGGAGCATCTATTTGCTGTTTGAAAACAAATCTTTCGAGCATAATACAGTTAACTATTATTTAATCCGTAACTACAAATGTGAAATTTTGCAACTGGTTTGTAGTCAGTAAAGCAGTGTTTAGGAAATTGGACTCAGTTTGGGCGCTGCTGGCATCTCACATCATTTAATGTCGTATATGGGAAATGGAATGTCACTGAAATATTATTGAGTTAAGATGTACCATAATGTCAGGAATTAGCAGCAGCAGTTTATTTTGCATAAACAATTACCTTGTTCACAGGTAATCCCTGTTTTCAAAGTTGTTCTTCCACATATAGTTCATTTGAAATAACTGCAGGAAGACAGACAATTTAAAGGGACAGTATCAAGTTAAAAATCATATCATTTGGAAACTCAGGTGTCTTTAGCTGTGTGTTGCTGATAACTCTTTCAACGGTTTAAGCAGAAATATTTTTAATACCCACAACACTATTAAAGTCATTTGTCATGAAGGGCAAAAATAAACAATGAAACTAGACTAGTCACATCTCTGGCTTCCAGTGAGTTTCATTTATTGCTTCTCAGGCACTAGCAAAATGCTGCAGCATTTGAGTTGCAAACATGAAAAGAAGAATGTTTAAAAGCCAACAAAAATATTTTCGCATAGATGTTTTTGAAAATGGCTAAGTGTTTTGTAATATATCAATATGGCCATTAGATAATGTGTACATATACACCTATATGTTGCATATATATGCGTACCTAAGAATATGTACACACTATATATGTTGAGCCTAACCCGACAAAGTCTTCTTTAAAGTGTGACAAGTTGGAGGAGGTAATATCTTTCATTGGACCAACTTCTGTTAACGAGAGAAACAAGCTCTGAGCTTTCACAGAGCTCTTGTCCTACACCGCTCTTAAAAAATGCAAACATTCTTTGAAATCGCAAATCAGATCCAGCCATAAATCACGGTGTGATTACCCACGTCTCACAACAACCTATTAGTCTCTCTACAGACTCACTGCCAGGACCAGCATGCAGAGTTCCATGTGTCTTTCGGGGCTGTTGAGCAGCACTCTCACCTAACAGTGGTCAGCCCTGCTACAGACAGTTAATGGTGCCATCTGCTGGCACAGGGGAAACGTGGGGCAGGGGCTCAGAAAATGGAGAAATTGCTGCAGCAGAGAACAAAAGAATAGCACAAGCCAGTAGGGACAAAACCAGAGAGGCTAAGGCACAAAATGAGTCACACCTAGCACGGGACACAAAAGATAAGAAGAAGAGGTTCTTTAAATGCATTAGGAGAAAAAGAAGGATGAAGGAAAGAGGAGGTCCTCTACTTAGCAGGGAACAAAAGCTAATAACGATGACATCAAGAAAGCTGAGGTGTTTAATGCCTATTTTGCTTCAGTCTTCATTAAAAAGGTTAATGGTGACCAGATACTCCACACAATGTTAACAAGGGGGAAGGAACACAAGTCAAAACAGGGAAAGAATATTTAGAGAATATTTAGATGAGTTAGATGTATTCAGGTCTGCACAACCTGATGAAATTCACCCTAGGGTACTTCAGGAACTAGCTGAAGCAATCTCAGAACTGTTAGTAATTATCTTCAAGAACTCACAGAGGATGGGTGAGGTCCCAGAAGACTGGAGAAGGGCAAATATAGCATCTATCTTTATAAAGTGGAACAAAGAGGACCCAGGAAATTATCGGGCAGTCAGCCTAACTTTGATACCTGGGAAGATTTGGAACAAATTATTCAGCAATTAATCTGCAAGTTCCTGGAGGACAACAGGGTTATAAGGAAGAGCCAGCATGGATTTCTCAAGAGCATGTCATGCAACCCAACCTAATTTCCTTTTTTGACAGGGTTACCGGCTGAGTGGATTGGGGGAAGCAGTAGATGTGACATATCTTGGTTTTAGGAAGGCGTTAGACACAATTGCACAGGTCAGTCTCATAAGCAAACTTGGGAAATGTGGTCTAGGTGTAATTACTATAAGCTGGGTGCAGAACTTGTTGACAAACTATACTCAATGAGTAGTTAACAATGGTTTGCTGTCAAACTGGGAGGGCGTATCTAGTCAGGCCCCTCAGGCGTCAATTCCGGGTCCAGTACTATTCAATATTTTCACTAATGACATGGATAGTGCAACGAAGCATTTGCTGATGATATCAAGCCGGGAGAGGCTGTTAGCACTTTGGAAGATAGACTCAGAATTCAAAAGGATCTTGACAAATTAGAGAATTGGTCTTAATTCAACAAAATGAAATTCAGTAAAGACAAGTGCAGAGTACTTCGCTTAGGGAGGAAAAATCAAATGTACAACTACCAAATGGGCAGTAACTGACTAGGTAGCACTGCTTTAAAGGATCTGGGGTTACAGTAGATCATGTGCTGAATATGAGTAACAATGTGATGCAGATGTGAAAAGGGCTAATATTACTATGGGGTGTATTAACAGGAGTGTCGTATGTAAGACACAAGAGGCCACTGTCCCGCCCAACATGGCACTGGTGAGGCCTCAGCTGGAGCGCTGTGTCCTGTTCTGGGCACCACACTTTAGGAAAGATGTGGACAAATTGGAGAGAGTCCAGAGAGCAGCAAAAATGATAAAAGGTTTAAAAAACCTGACCCATGAGGAAAGGTTAAAAAAACTGAGGGAAAACTGATGACAGCCTTCAACTATGTTAAGAGCTGCTATCAAGAGGACAGTGATCAGTTGTTCTCCATCTCCATGGAAGGTAGGACAAGAAGTAACGGGCTCAATCCGCAGCAAGGGAGATTTAGATTAGTTATGAGGAAAAACTGTCTAACTCTCAGGGCAGTTAAGCTCTGGAACAGGCTTCCACGGGAAGCTGTGGCGTTGCCGTCATTGGAGGTTTTAAGAACAGGCTGGACAAACATCTGCCAGGGCAGGTCTAGGCTTACTCAGTCCTGCCATAGCACAGGGTCTGGACGTGGTACTGCTCAGGACCCTTTGCAGCCCTACAGATCTGTGATTCTAGGCTAGGTTAGTGAAGGGGGGAGATGTCAGCAGTTTTGGTTTAAAATGCCCACATTTATTGACCCTGCTGTAGCTGGGGAAGGATTCCTTAACCTCACAGCACCGGGTCTGGGGTGGGGCTGGGAGCAGGACAAAACCCTGGGGCTCTGGTCTGATATTTGTGGGGATTTTTAAGGCCAGTGCACAGCTGTGCCTAGCAAGGGGCTGATAAAACTCTCCTGTAAACTGAGCCATACCTTAGAGTGCTCCTGAGGAATCCTGAGTGTGGGAAATTCTTTTGTCACTGACAAATTTGCTACAGGAGCCCCCCTCCACTGCCCAGCAGAAGGAGCAGCTGTCCCTTTCACCGGCTTATCTTCTGGTTTCCAGAAGACAAATGAGGGGGCTCGTTTGACTGACACCGGTCTGCTTCTCCCTGCTATCACATGTGGCCTCCTCCTGGGGCTGCCAGTCGGAGACAGTTTCCACAAGCCCCACGTGCTGGGTGTGAGAGCAGCCCGTCAGCCTGGCTCAGTGACAAAGGCCCCTGTGCACCTTGTCTTCCCTGCCAGCCGTTCTCACGTGGGAACAAACTGGCCCCCGGAGACAATGGCCCCTCTGCGCTGAGAACTAGCCACAGATCATCCCCCAGGGGCTCACAGAGGGTTTTTGTGGCACTTTTGCTGGAGGAAACCCGCTGCCCCAGCTCGCCCCATGCTGTGGGCTAAGCGACCCCCTTGGCACCTGCGCGACTCTTTGATCAGCTGGGGGGTGCAGGCTCTCATGGGCAGTGAGGTGAGTGGCCCACAGCCCAAGGGCCAAGTGTGCTTTCCGCACAGCTCCCTGCCCCACGCTGACCCGGGGGTGATGGGTCTGGCCAAGACTTTCCAAAGTGCCTGGTGATTTGGGGGCCCAGCTTGTGGGGCGCCCAGCACTGTCAGGAATCCAGCCCCTTCACAGGGTATCAGGTTGGGCCTCCAAAGTCACCAGTCCCTTTGGAAAGTCCTGGCCATCCAAGTCTTCTCTTTAGGGGTGCAGCTCCCTTTGCCCTGGCCTGTCCCCCCTCAGACACAGACCAGCAGCTCCTTCTGTAGGAGAAAACTGAGCCTACACAGGCCGTGTCAGGGCCTGCTTCCCCTTGGTGCCCCCAGCAGCTGCTGGCACTGTGGCACCTCCACCCAGCCCTCTGGGAGGGGAGCACAGGCAAACTGCACCACTCCATGGGCTGCTGCCAGCGGTGTCTTCAGTCCTGAGATGCAGCGTCACTGCCAGCATCTGCTGCAGGCGGGGTTTGGAGCCAGACGCAGTGATCTGCGATGCTTGTGTGCTCAACAGTTTGTGCGCTTCTCCAAAGCTCACTTGCTACGTGCCTATGTCTGCGCTCACTCTATCTCAGGGCTGCTTCTCTGCCGCCTGACAGCTCTGAACACATGCGATGTTCTGTGCTTTGCTGACAAGCGGCTGTTTTTTCTCCTGTTCTGGTTCTGCCCAAGCTGGTGAGAGGTGCATGTCAACAGCCCGGGAGAATGACGTCTTTTGGGGAGCTCCCAAGCAGGCACCGGGTGGCCTGGAGCAACACGAGCTTCCCACACATTGCACCAGGGCACCCAACAGCCATCAGATGGGAACCACAATGTCTGGCCACCTCACGCGTATGGCGCCAGCCTTCCGCCCAGGCAGCTCTCAAGGGGCAAATGTTTCCGGAGAACCAAAGCAGAGAGTCAGGATTGTACCTCATGGTCAATTGTGTTTAAAGTCACTTGAACCTGGACGTTTTACATCCTTGTAGTTTTGTCCTAAGTAATCCTGAGGTTATGAGTCTTCTGCTTTAGATGGGACCCACTGCCCTCACTTCTATGGCATCCGAATAGTTTTAATCTATCCTTCTTCCTCATTCTACAAATCCCATTTTACCATCACTTCCTGGGTGGTTTTGTCTCCATAAGAGCCATGTGGGAAGGGCCAGGAGCGCTCCCAGCAGGGCTGAGCCAGGCTCCGTGCACTGTTGCTCATTATCATTATAGCCTTTAGCCCAAGAAACAGCTAATGTCATGAGACTTTCTGGGCACCGTTTCCAATGCAGAGTAAGAAAGAGGAGCTGGACTGCGACTACCTTGCTCACCCATCCCTCGCAGTTGAGTGGCTTCTGCAAGTATTTGCTTCACAGATGCAGGCCCGGGGGCTCCTACAGCTCCCCGGCAGTTTGGTGCGTGAAGAGCTCGTGGACAGCAGCTGTGCGCTTAGGCACCATACTGACCAGTACCTTAGAAACACTGGCTGGCTGGAGAGATGGAGAATAAACTGCTTCCCTGACACGTTCAAAGCGTCATACAGCTGCACAGCACCCACCAGCCGGCTTTGATAGTGTCTGGCCTCTTTGCTAAGGCCTAGGCAGCAGCTCCAATAATGTGTAGCTGTGTTAAATGGGGTTACGCAGCGAGATCCCCGAGCAGCGCTTGTGAACACAATGGCTAATATGGAGCAGTGACCCTGTGCCTGTTACGGGGCGCTGCAATTCTGGCTCCTCCGGCTGGTGTGTGCAAATCTGCAGACTGCTCCTGGGGCCATTGCCTGACAGTCATTGAGGGACTGGAAGCAGCAGCCTTTTATCAGCATCATCCACAACATTCCCTCCTTAGCATGTCTAGGTGCTGTACGTGCACCTGATACTTAGCCAAGGGGCCAAATCCAGCACTTGCTTAACTGACGTTACAGCCACCAGCACCCAGTGTCCCTGGAACACGCACTCTCACGCAGCCTTTGTTCTTCCCGCTGGAAAGACGAAGCCACCGGGCTCTGTGCATTCAGCCCAAGCCACCCGTGGCCAGCAGGCGCTGCTGCACTATTACCATCGATCACAAGCGCTGGCACACTGAGATTTCCCTAAACATTGTTTCCTTCGTTGCTCACAACAGGTATTTCCGTGACCTCCCTGCTGCAGCTGAGGGCTCTGTGCCGCGCAGTTCACTGACTCCCACAGAGCTCCGCTGTTCCTATCGCCAGCACGTCCTGCTCTTCCAGGCCAGTCTGGAGACGGAGCATTCTTGCAGCCAGAGCACAGGCTGGGCTCCAGAAATCCCAGACTGCTATCCTGGGAGGGATTCGCTGTGAAGCGTTGGCCACATCCGTTCCTGTCACCATGCCTCAGCTAACACCTCCCAAGGGTGCTCTGTGAAACCATTAGCGAACGCCCTGGTGATGAAGAGCAGGTACCCCAGCTAGCCAGAACTGCTATGGCATTCCAGGCCTGGGGCCGTGCACAGCTCAGTTCTGTGCCTTTCTCCCCCAGCTGCCCCAAGGAGCTTACAGTCTACATAAGGACCTCACCAAGCAGCGAGCCTGTGCCATGCCTCAGGAAGTGGGGGGGCCGGGGGCCAAGACTGCAGGGCTCCCTCTGACAGATTCACAGGTGATACAGACACACCCTTCGGCAGTTCAAATCCCTCTCTGGGCTTTAGGAGCAAACACTGCTTTCTTGTAGCTGATGCTTCAGAAATCACTTCTTGGGGAGGTTTCCGAGGGGACGCTGGGGGTTTAATGAATACATTTGGGAAAGTCGTTCCAGGCGCCGGGGATGGCAGGCTGTCAGCTCCGGGCTGTGTGAGAGGGGAGGTGAAAGGAGGCTGGAGCCCAGAAGGTGGAGGAGGCTAAAGGAGACCAGGGCAAGGTCGTTATTGGTGCAATACCAGGGTTATTACCAGAGCGGGACAGACACTGTACAACAGTTTCTCTTCTCAGCGCATGTGTCCCAGCCATGCTCTCAGCCCTTTGCGCCAGCTGTCGGCCGCATGCTACAGGTTGGGTTTTGCTGGTAGGAAAGTGAATGTTCAAGTCACATGCATGAATATTTGTGAAGACGGAATTTTAAATTTGCTTGCATGTGTACTGGTGCCTGAAATATTTGCACCCTCACCCAACCAGGGAACAGCATTGCCAGGTGCCTTCTCTGACCAATCAGAACTAAGCAACACCGTTTGAATAGCAAATGCTTGCAGAGAAAATAAATGTGTGTGGGTTAAAAAAAAATCACACCAAAATCTGTCAAATATTTTTGACTAGCATAGAAAGGGGAGTAAATCCTGCTGTGACTGCAGATAATCCACAAATAGAGAGGCAAAAATCACTGTTTAAGAGATTTGTTGTGAATTCTATGATCATCTCTATTTATTACACTGATGGAAGCAGGTTCAAGTTACAAATATACTGAAATGTCTCATAATTAAATATATTTTCTGAAATATAATTGGATTACAAATATATTTTAGTCCTCTGGGGGGTGAAAGAAGACTTTGAGGCAGCCATGTTTGTTGTGAGAGTCCTGAGGTCTTCTGCAAATCAGAGTGCAGGGATTTGCACATGGATTTGCATACTGTACTCTGCTGCTAATGATTCACTGCCCACCTGGCCCTGGTGTCAGGTGGGCCAGGAAGTTGGCAGTCACACAGCCCTTTGCGAATGAGGGGTTCTGTTCCAGGCAAAGCGATCGTTCTGTGGCCATTTATGAGGTCACTCTTTTGGAATTGAATTCTAGGAATTTCGTGGGGCACCTGAGCTTGTCCCCAGCTTAATTTGTGACCTTTTCTGACAAGGACCCAAGGCAGATCAGCTGATGAAGCATCAGGCCCCCAGCAAATCACTTTACCTTATGTATCATTAGGATTTTTGTTAAAAACAAGTCCATTTCGGCAGGGGCCAGCGCAGAGACTGCCCAGCACAGGGTGGGCTTCTCCATCATTTAATCTAGAGTGATGCATATAGAAATTTAGATCAGGCAGCTTGACATCCCATGACTGCTGAGGCTGTGAATCGATGGCCTCTGGGAGAGATCGATTCCCTATGCAGAATGGATTGGTTTCATCACTTTGGTTTCACCTTGTCAAAGTCATGTTTGATTTACTTTAGTCGGGGGGGGGGTTAAGTATTTCATTGCATTTTGTAATCATGCTGCATGTCTCATGAATGACCCTGTGCTAGTATAAGGCAGGGAGTGTTACTGGACCCTGGCTGAGATACGGATCCTGCATATAACGCATTTGTCCAGAATAGGCTATTTGGCATGTTTACCGAGGAAGGCTTTTCCCAATGCAGCTGCTGGCCATGTTGGGTTCCGATACTCAGCTGGATGATTGCTGCACTCAGTAGAGTGCTGTTGATTTACTCCGGTGAGGATTTGGGCAGAAATATTCCATAATCTGCACACAGGCTTAGGACCCAATTCTGTTCTGATGTAACAGGTGCAATGCCCTTTGTGAAGTCGGAAATCCACAGGGCAGACGTCTGTTAGCACCAGCTCTAATGTGGTTGCACTGTGGGATGCAAGTGCTTTTTGCCACTCCTGGCTTGTTTGCACTACTTCCTACCTGAAGAGTGAGGAGCAGCAGGAGAAGCTAGTTCAGATAAAAGGAGATTAGCTCTGCACCTTCTCCTAACCGTGATCAAAAGCTAAACATTCTGGGGTTCAGAAATGAGTGGGAAATTTCAATGCACTTCAGATGTTCCTGAGGCAATTCCTGGAGTCATCTGGGACTGGAAGCAAACGACCACAAATACCACAAACGAGTATGTCAGATTATTTTTGAATCAGCTGATTGTAAGAAGAAATATTGGCACTCCCCCATGGATACTTGTTATTGACCTCCTGAGGTCACAGAGGGTCAGGTGAGCATCTTCAGAATGAATGGGGTTCACCCATCACTGGACAGAATTACTCCCAATTTGCAGGGCCTATCCAAACCATGCCGGGTGTCCAGCAGTCATTGTATTATAGGCTGGCTGCACTCCAGCATGAATGTGAGCAGGCACCACCTGTGAGCACAAGGCTGAGTCCCAGCATCAGTGGCTCATGCCTTGTGCACTGACCCCTCGCCCTTAGCACCGACGTGCAACACAGCTCACGTCTCGTGCACTGACCCCTCACCCTTAGCACCGACGTGCAATACAGCTCACGCCTCGTGCACTGACCCCTCGCCCTTAGCACCGACGTGCAATACAGCTCACGCCTCGTGCACTGGCCCCGCCCCCTCAGAAGCTTGTTGTAAGAAAAGATCAGGGGTACCTCTGAAGAGACAGTCTGAAGTGCAAGTTGCATCCCAGTCACACACTCTCCTCCCTCTGGCTACTGAGCAGCACCCCTGTGCTCATGCAGAGCTGGCTCCCCTGTGTGCCATGGCATGCTCCTCGCAGTGCCAAGGATGGGGATGGAAAAGGAGGAGCGGTGCCAGGACAGGGTTCCTGGTGATTCCTGCATCTCATGCGGGTCCCAGAGAACTTGCCCAGCAAAGAATGGCACAAGGCTGCATGGTCTGGGGAGCAAAACAAAGCATTTGCATCCACTCCTCCACCTGCTAACCTGCTGTCCCCTGCGGTTCCTGTAAGTCTTCCGCAGGCTCTGCCCAGACACTGAACGAGAAGGCAGATTTCAGTCAGCCGCTGCTAATCACTTGGAAGTGGTTTCTCTGCAGTCTCCTTTGTTATTAGTGACCAGACAGATTGTGGGGGCGGCTCTGCTCTCTAGGGAGGACCTGCCCCCTGGAGCTGGTGACGGATCCTGGTACTGTTAGACTTTAAAACCTTTAGGGTGAAGGAGCAGTGGCCCTGACTATCACAGGACCCTCAGGAGGGGCAGGTTTGGGGGGACTCAAATTCTGGGGGACTTCGATGCGCAAGAAACTGAATGTGGGAAGTAGTTGTTCACACTCTTCGTTGTGTTCTGTCCTGACCTGCAGCATGTCGCTGCCATCCCAGCGCTGAGCCCCCGGCCCCTTCCTCCTGCCCTGCCAAGGTACCTCAACCCTGCAGTCTGCCAGTCATGTCCAAACACTAACCGTGACGCGTCTCACGCTGTGGAATAATACCCACTAGCGCACTGGCTGGGACACAGCCACACTTTTATTTTCTTCCTCGACTGTGGCTCACCCCTGCTCTGTCCCCCAGTGTCGTCCCCCCCACCCCCGCGGATCCCATACATTTGCATGCACAAGGAAGCTGCAGTCCTTGCCAAACAGACGTGGGGCCCCTGGAGCCACTTTCCTTACGGTCAAGAATAAAAATAAAGAATGTGCCTGCTGCGAGTGTAGCCATACGCTGAGCTCGGGGCGGATGAGGACAGTCCTACTAGCTTCCTAATAGGTTGTTCTTAGCAAAGTTATTTCTTGGTGCTTTGGTCTGGCCCAAATTCTGCTTTGTCCAATTACACTCTTGGGTGAGGTTCCTGAATGCAACATATTGATCAATTGTCAGGCAGGTTTTCTGTCTGTTCTGTGCATTACCTCTGCTCCTTTTCAGGTAATCAATGATATTTTTATAGCTACGGGAATTAGTCAATATACAGTAGCTATCTGAATTGATTTGTCTAAGGCCTCCAATCTGGTAGGTGATCAATTATCTCAGATGGCATCAGGGCTAAAGCAGGTGGGATTTCGAACTGTGTAGGAGAGTGAGGACCAGCAGCTGTGTCTAGCAGCGGCCCGTGTGGGAGAAGACTGGGACAGACAGAGGCACCAAGCGGCCCGACTCTTGAGTCTGGCAAAGGTTTCCCCTCACGTTTCACGGAGTGACCTGTTCAGTCAAAGCCAAGGTCTGCCCTGATGTGACCCTGGGCCTGACTCTCCGCCCACGTGTTATTGTGATGTTCTTGCTGTTCTGTACTGACATGATGCCCAGGGACAGCACCGACCCACAGGCATTCCCAGGGCAAATAAAACAGGCGGACAAGGACAGAGGCACAGAGAGGTGACGGGACCTGCCCAAGGTGATGCAGCCTTTCAGCGGCAGAGCCAGAGATGGAACTTCCAGTCCTGGGCCCTTGAGCACACGCTGACTCCCACTCACCCCAGGTTTGTCCACAACCCAGCAAGAAGGAAGCAGGCTCCATCCTGGAGGGGAAGGTGATGGCATCACTTGAACAATGACCACGCCACACCTCTGCTTGCTGCACTCAGAATGCACGGCGGTGTCCAGGCTCCCAGGGAGCACACTCAGCCCCTCCCCTCGATCTCATGGGCCTTAGTGAGCCCCAGGAGAGGGTCTGCTGGAGTGACACAGGCCTAAGGGCTCAGACCCAGGCCCACAGAGTACAGCTGGGTGACAGCTTTTGGCCAGAATGTTTTGGAAAAAGAAAAAAAATAAAGCCAATTCAGTGCCACAGAAACGCTTTGCAAATTCATGTTGGCTATGCTGGATTGTTCATACCAACCTTCCCCCACAAAAAAGAGTCCCAGAAAGTCAGTGTCTTGAAATGACTTTTGGTGTCAAACATGCCTTTGTTTACTTTACACAATTTTCAAACCAGGTACAAATGTTGGAAATGGAAATGGAACGAAAGGAAATGTTTTGTTCAACCCCAGATGATTTTTCCCTGACATTCTGGAATTGCCAGCACATGGAAAAATCCCCCAATCTTTGCACAGAGCCCCAGTCCAGTGACTAAGGTTTGTGCCGTGCTGCCAGCTCACTCCATCAGCTTGTGCCTTCTGGTATCACTCTGCTTCTCCCTTGCTGCTAGAAAGAACAGGCCCTGTCGCATTCCTGCTGTGTTCAGTTAGTCAAGCACAGTCCATACTTCGCCTGCATTCTTGTTGCCTTATAATTAAATGGATGAGTGGAAGTTTTGACGCTAACTTTTATGAGAACAAACACATAGGTTTATTAGGACACATGATGCTATCCAATAAGGTCTTAGGGGATTTGCTTGCATTAATGTTTCATTAGTGCAGAAAAAGATCCTACTCACTTTCCCACAGGATATGGATTTAATAGACACCTCCAGCCCTTCAGAAAGTCCTTTGTCACAGCACAGCATGAGAATGTTACTGCAGAAGGAGACAATGTCCTCTGTTAATCTGTGGCAGACGGGAAGTGTGAGACATGCTCACTTCACACTCACTGATGCTTTGTATTAATGAGTCCCTCTTTGGAGTTAGTCGCCCATGGCCTAAGAACAGGTGTGTGCATCTTCTCTGAACACCATCCGCAGCCAGGAAAGCAGATCCGGATCTTGCTACTTGGGTGTTTAGCAAGAAGTTCAAGAATTGTAAGATTTGCATGTTTTCATGGCATGGAGTCACGGGGCCAAATTTCCCTTCAGCACTAATTAGTGGGGTCTCCACTCTGGGCGTTGGGGCAGGGCAGTCACAAGGGACTGGCCAGGCTCTAGCACTGGCCGCCTCCTCTGTTGCATTAGAGACGCAGACCCTCACCCTGCTGGTCCTTGTGTGGTGCCAAGCAGGGAGTGCAAGGCTATTGCACTCTGGAGAAGTGAGAGCCCAAGCCAGGCTAAACAGGGGTGTTGTCCTCAGCACTGAGTAGGAATAACTAACGCTCCAACTCTCCCTTGCTCCCAGGAGCACAGAGGAGAAAGGAATTTGGCAGGGGCACAGAATGCTCGCTGGGGAACATGGGCTTCTGTCTGCTTTTCAGTAAACAGAGGTGCGTCGCACCGTGCTCTGCTCCTTGGTGCACCTCCAATCCCGTGGCCGGAGCATCCCTGGGGCTGCGCAGCAGAGCTCTGGCCAGCAGCTGCCTTGCATGCCTGCTAGCTCTTTCCTTGTGCTCCTTGTGCTGGACAGGGGGAAGCCATGACTGCTCATCTACCTGGTTTTGTCCAGCTGTGTCCAGCTGTGTTCTGTTTGCAAACCACACCCTGCTCTGTAGGAGGAGAATTGCATCAGCTGGCATACAGTGCCTCTCTTCATTCCCAGCTGCTCACAGTACTGGAAGGCGACGCATGGTGCTGGGGGGATCCTTGGCTGGGGTAGGACCTGCTCCTTATGTAGGATGTCCTGTGAGTCTCTAGGCTGGCCTTGGTGGCTGTGACAGGGGGCTGGCTGAGAATGTAAGGCTAAGCCAGCCCACTGCCACGGGATCCCTAATTAACAGGAGATCGGAGCTGGCTGAGTGGGCCAAGAGGAATCGGCAGCGAGGCTCGTTAGGCAGGCCCTCGAAAGGCTCACAGAAGTGGGGCCAGGTGGAGTGACCAGCCTGAGAGGGCGAAGGCATAGCTGGAGGTGAGCTGTCCTGTCTTAGTGGCGGGAGCTGGGCGGCCCCGAGCCTGGCCTGCGTGTGTAAATAGAGGGTGGTGGGTCACAGCACCGGCGCGAACACACAGCTGAGACCCGCGGGCGGTTGGTGAGGCAGAGTTGCGGAGCGGCAGGGGGGACCCTGCACCGACCAGTTACCGTGGCTCCCAGGTGCCACACTGTGGTGCTAGCAAGGATGGAAAAGGGGGGCACAGCTAGCAGCACGTTTAACCCGCTGAGTTTGATCGGGAACAAAATGTGCCGGGAGATGCTCCTTCCGCCTTGCTGTGAACCAGTCACTTCCCGGCCAAACAAACTCAGCATCCTGATTGCGGCAAAGCTCTTGCTGGCCTTCGCGTCTGAGCCCTGGGCTCTGCGGGGCCGGGACATTACACAGGTCGCATGGAGTCCCTCCGGGGCCAGGCCTGGCCCGAGCGGCCAGCAGCCGGGCGTGGGTCTGGAGGACAGGCGGCAGCTGCCATCCCGCATGTCACTAGTCACCCTGCCTTTCCGAGGGGCCGTGTGTCAGAGCGAGGGCCGCGGTCCAGGCTAACTGGCCGTGGAAGGGGTTAATTTAGGAAGATTCATGGCGAGGATCATAAAGCTCTTTTTTTCTGGCTAAGCTCTGACAGGAGTATTGTTGCTATGACAACAGTGTATCTAGTAAAAATCCCTCCAACTATTTGCTATTGCTGTCTGGCGTTTTCCTCCCGAAGGGCCGAGCTGGCTGCCCCCTCTCGGTGCTTGATTTACGCAGTTGCAGGGCCTGAAGAATAGCGTCACATCTTGCCCAGGCCTAGGGAAATGCACACTCTGTACATGCCAGCTCCTCGGGTTCGCAGGGACCTTTCAAGACACTTCCAAGTCACATATTTAGCTGCGGGCTGCAGATGCGAACTCACCCAGGGCTCAATGCCCTGTCCGAACAAATTACACCCCTCCCCACACACACCTAGAGCGGCTTCCCTTCTCTGCCTGCTCGCTCTGCTACTTATAAGATGAAGCAGGCATCACAGGAAACTCTTTGAGGCCCTGTAGTTTGCAAAAGCAGCCCTTCCTGTCAACTCTGGAAGGAGATGCTTTGTACAAAAGTTGCACTTTTGCCGCTTTTTTCATGTTTCTTTTTATAACTTGGATTGCAAACTGTGGGGGCAGGGATTGCCTACTTGTGCTGCCTTCGTACAGCGCCTGGCTCAGAGGGGTCCTGGCCTGTGGCTGGGACTGGGGCTCCCAGCCATGCCTGCAATACACATAAAAACAGTAACCATCATTTTCATCCCTGGCTTCTATCTAGATCGCCCCTCTGCCCTGGGGGAAGATGCTGGCCTGGCAGCCCCAGCGTGTGAGCTGCCCTGCATTTCCAGAGAGCAGATGCAGCACAAGCTGCCCACCCCACAGGCCTCAGCTCTGATCTGAAGGAGCCACTTCGGGGGAGGGAGAGGAGGCCAGTCCCTGTGGCCCTTATGAGAACTGCTGTTCTGAGGGCAGGCTTCTCCCTGGGGGGCGGGATGCTGTAGCTGTCCCTGCATGGAATAGGTTGAATGCAAAGACCCAAAGTGGCATGCTATGTGGTGCCCAGGCACTGAGGGCTGCAGCAGTGTCAGGACATGGCCGGATTCATCCACCCTGCCTCACACTGTCAGCGTTCCCATCATGCTGACCTCGGTGACTCTGAGCTCGCTGCCACTTGATTTGCTGCCACTTCACACTGCATCACACAGCTGCCTCCCAGGCACAGAGTGACACTCAAGGACTCCCCTGCTGCTAGGTGCTGCTATAGGAGCCCGTTTCTTCAGGTCAGGCCATTCAAACCACCCTGAGGGGAGCCTCGCAGACCTGCAGGAAGAGACATTCTGCGCCCGCTGCAGGCTGCCCAGTGCGCATTTGCTGCTCAGCCCCATTGGGAGTGCGGCGGCTGCAGTCGGTCTGTGCAGCTCACACATACGGGACATGTTCATTGCACAGACAGCTTTGGTCACTCCCCAAATCAGTTTTCCCCTTTTAAACATGAAGCTTAAACAAAGGCTTTAGGTCTGCACGCAGCAAAGGCCAGCCATCTAACCTCTAACGCAGGGGGAGATGAGGGAACGGCAGCAGAGCCCATGTGCCAAGTACAAAACAATGCCTTCTGTCTGAAAATACCTCAAAGCAGCTAATAAATGCTAATGACAAAATAATGTATGGGAGTTTAACACTCGATGCTTTTTATCAGCAAATTAGCAGTTATTATGCTGTAAATGCATTTAACAATAATTTGTTTCAATAACTGTAGAACTGGTATTTTAAAAATATACATTATATTTAGAGTACTTCATCCATGAAGGGCCATTATTGTTTTTTTTCCTCCCAAGAGAGTTATAAAGGTCTCTCTTACAAGTGAAAGAAATACAATCATCACCCTTCACAGTTCAGTTATTCTCTTTTATTCTGTGCACTGCCACTGAAAGTTTGAGCTTTTCGAGGGAGGAGAGAGCATCTGTGAAAGAGTTGGTATTGGAGGCTCTGCACTTCCATTCAATGCTTTGGTTTAAATAGAAACACCGAGGACTAGAATTGTAGCTGGTGTGAATTGGTCATAGTGCCATGGACAACAATGGGTTAGATCCACATCTGGTGAAAATCAAAGCAACTCCCTTGGAATCCGTGGGCCCCATCAGCACTGCTCTTTGCGGTCAATTCACAGCAGCTGAGGAGCTGGTCCGCTGAGTCTCAGCCTCCCCTGCACCACACCAGTCACCCACAGAAGGAGCTCGCATAACTTTCAGTGAGGGCATTCTTCTCCATCTCCTGCTGTCTATCAGTGGCACTGATAGACCCAGCAGGAAACGGGCAGGCTGGTGATGGAGCACACCTCCTACAGACCCTTAGGGAGGCCTCGCTGCTTGTGTTCTAGCTCATGGCACTGTCAAGTCAGGCGGTCAGGGATGCATTCACACCTGCTCTGCCCAGGAGTAAATGATGACCCAAGGGGCCAGGCCATGGGGAGTTGAGCCCAATGTGTGCAGACAACACATACTTAACAGCCAACTACCTCAGCCACACTGCTCCTGGTTGCCTGGATCGTCTCGCTTGCCATTAGCCATGATCAATAACCTGGGCTTTTTCCAGTCTCCTATTGCTTTCTGAGCTCCTAGCGGGCCTTTCTTCTCTGTCCGCTTCCATCTCCCGCTGGGGCGTGGCCCTGCTCAGGGCACTATCACAGCAGGTTTGCAGTGCACCCTCACCACTGTGGGGAATGGAAATAAGGAAGGGCATGTGAAAAAAAGAAAGAGAGCCCCTGACGTTTTCCTTGTGGGAGAGCACTCACATGCCCCCCCCCATCACATGCAATGACTCTGGATGGGAGGAGATTGCGGAGACGTCCTCTCCGCCCAGGCTGTGTGGGGTCGGGGTCGACTCGAGCAAATAAAGGGTCCAAATTCCATGGCTGTGCCGTTCTTGCATACATTGTCCGTTCTGCCAGCACCCGCAGGAGAGGGAATTAGAGAAGGGTCAGGCTGGGGAAGGGGGCGGGAGAGAAGAGGAACAGCACATAAACATGGCACGAAGGAATTGCTGTTTGCTAAAGGCTCGGCTCAGGTTTGGTTCAGAGGGATTTTTTCTGCCATGGGACTAACAGACAAGGCCTCCTCCTGGCCCAGGGTGGATGTGTGGGAGCGGTGTGATGGTGGGAAGTGTTAGGAGGTCGGGGAGGGGAGGGGGTTGTGCACCCTTGAACATTAATCAACATTTGTGTTCATACTTGACAGCAAGTGATGACTATGGCTCCTGGGCGCTGCGCAGGAATCTAGCGCGGCATGGGGCAGGGTCCCTGTCTCCGTGGTGATGGGATGAAGGGGAACTCTGATTCCTGTGAAGCAGATGTTTCCCCCACAAGAACGGGCATGAAGGAATGTAGCAGAGGGGCTCAGCTGCAGACATGAATTTTTATGAACTGTTTGCTATAAACTGTATTAAATGGCAACATCCGTCCCTGCAATTCTTATTCCAAGGGCTGTGCAGATGGGCCAGTCACCAGGCATGTGCTTCCCATAAACAACATTTCAGGCTGAACTGGGTCTGCACCAGCGACTGCAGAATTACTCCTTTCAGGTCCACAAACAGGCTCCTCAGCTTCGGGAATGGCACCGAGCGTGTGGAGGCAAAGGCAGCACTGGGGAGAGCTGAGCTCATAGACTCATAGACTCATAGGTCAGAAGGGACCAATATGATCATCTAGTCTGACCTCCCGCACAAGGCAGTAAGAGCTGAGAGGCCAGGATTCAGCCACAGCCTTGATGGGCTTTGCAGCCCCTTGTCACTGCCCACTTCTGGCCATGCAGGACCTGTGAAGCCATCTGGGACTGACTGCAGCTGTGATGCCTGGAAATGGCATTGGGCCAGGCACGGAGGAATGGCTAGGCTAGTGGTTCTCAGCCTCGTGGTGGCTTGTGAAGCTTGTTTTCAGGCCTGTAAAATTTTCTTTAGAATCTAAGGAGTCATTAGGAAAAAGAAATGTCTGTCTAGCCCTTCAGAATTCAAAATAAATGTCATGTGTATGAAAGCTGGGCAGTCCGTGGGGTCTGTAGCGAGCGTATAGCCCAGGGGCTGGGCAGTCCGTGGGGTCTGTAGCGAGCGTATAGCCCA
>ML675655.1:1131790-1153826 GCA_007922155.1 Mesoclemmys tuberculata
AGTCCGTGGGGTCTGTAGCGAGCGTATAGCCCAAGGGCTGGGCAGTCTGTAAAAGATTCCTGTAGTGTGATCTCAGTCATTTGCCCTTTCCCTGCCTACACCCTCATGCTGCAATCACCAACAGACTTTGGTCCAAATCCGCTGCCAGCAATTAATTGTGCTGCTGTCTCAAGCAGGGAATGGAGCTGCAGGTAGGAGTGTGTTTCCAGGCCCAGCTCCCTAGTAATGTGGATCGAAGAAAGGCAGGCTGGTGCTGGGGGGCCAAGGCAGAAGTGTGGCGAAACAGAATGATTGGCAGAGCTCTCGGAAATCAGCAGCACTATGATATTTGTGTGCAAAGGGGAATTGTTTGTCCCTTCTAATTGCCGCTCCAGTGCTGGGTGAGACAGGGAGGCCGCAGTCCACTGCTGTGCTGCCACAGAGAATATTATGATCTCATCTGAATACGCAGAAAGAGGGGGTGGGTTATGCACTGGGAACCTCTTGTTTACAGGATTCATCTTCAGTCACAAGCCATTAAAGAAGAGAAACTGCTACAGACGCGCGTACAGAGAAATGGATTAATGTGTACATCAGCTGTTTCTAAAATTACACAGAGCATGAAAGTTCACCTTTAAAATCTGCATAAACCACAGCTGCTCCCAGTGCATCTGAAGTGTAATCCCATTCAGGAGATGGAAGCGTTTACCTGTTTAACCGGAGTACAGGATCCTCAGAAAGCCTGGCCTGCTTCACACTTCACACTTTTAAAACCCTCACTTGTAAAGCACACAAGCCAAGACTTCCGGAACAGCTGCTGGCTGCTATCATGGCAGCAATGCTGGATGAACATCCAAAGGCTTGGAGGTTTGGGTCACCATTCACAAGGTCTTATGTTAGCCGAAGACTCTCTCAAATTAGTATAATTCGTATTCCTATTACTGTAGCACTTAAAGGCCTCAGCCAAGCTCAGGCATGCATTGTGCTGGGTGCTATACAAAGACATATTAGGAAAATGCTTTGCTCTGGAATTCAGAAGATTTGGCTCTCTTTGGAGAGATCCAGCGTTTTCTACTTTTAGCCAAGAAGCCAGTACCACAGGAAGAGTCTTTCTATACAGTGCTTGTCACTTGGTCTGAGCTGCAGCTGATAATTGCTTAGAAAGGTGACATTACAAACTCATGGAACTTTTTTGAACCTCAAGCAGCCAACTTTGGTTTGTGTTTTGGTTAAGGGCTCTGGTCTGTTCTCATTCCATCCCCGCAGGTACCTCTCATTTAAAAATACTTAGTGATAATCTACAGGACAGTCTACTACTCTATGTAAATGTCTGAAAGAAAATCCATCTCTTCTCCATGCAGAACTGCTGATGAGTTCATGAACTGTGCTGTACAATAAATCAGTTTAGCTTGTGCAGGAGAGCTGAGGTTTTTTAGGTTCCTAATAGGCATTCTGACAATGTGATTGCTCCATATTTCTTTGTAGCTGTCACCTTTGCAGGCCTGTCAATTCCCCTAATCTTTTTTCATTGTGATGTCAAAGTTTGGTAAAGAGGTGGGTGGCAGAGTGTGACTGATAACAGGAACTGAGTTTGTAAAGTCCCTTGGAATGCATTGGCACTGGTCCAGAGCCAGCTGGTCTGGCCTGGTTTGAGGGCTCTAGGAGAGAACTTTCTTTTAGGACCCGAGTTCTTGTTTGCACCTTGAAGAAGTCTCACCTGCCTCCTGGAGAAGCTGTTCAGACCAGTGACTCGAGGTGGTACCTTTCTGGCAGACAACACTGAACAGAGATCACACAAGACAGCATCTCAGGCAGCTGTCGTGTTAAGCACGAAATTCATCCGTGGGCAGAGGGCCAACATGGGGGCTTGGCAGCACCTAACTCCCTCCATAGGACTGCGATGGGTTGGCAGACCCCACCCCGAGGCTATGTGATGGAACAGGACTGGGCCAAGAAGGCAATGCCCCTCAGCAGTGGCTACAGAACATGCTTTGCATGGAGGATGTGCTTAAAGGAGACGTCTGCAGAAACGAACCAGTATGTAGTTCCTGGGACAGAGGGATCCACAGGGCAAAGCCCTGGATTGGGATGAGGCCCAGCTGGGCAGCCAGGGCCTGGCCCTTTTTTGTTCCCCTGCTCCCTGACAAGGGGGAACAACAGGACACTACGAAGTGAGCTGGGGCTATCTGAATTGTAGAGACCCTCTGAGCAGCCCTCTGTTGGGAGGGGAGCTGAGTATCGTGATCGCAGTCCAAACCAAATAGACAACAGGGGAGGTAGAAAGTGGCCCAGGGGAGGCTGGTCTGGAGGGGACTAAGATACTCCTCACCCCTTCCTTCTTGGGTCCGGGGTGGGGCCCAGTGGAGAAGGAGGACCCCGGGTCCTCCAACCCTGTTACACTCCAGGGCTTTGGGCACTGCTGAGACACGGCCTGCCTCTGGGTCTGCTAGCCCCCCAGTGATGCCCACTGCCAGGGTTCCCATGGGACTGATGTGATGCACAGGCCTAGGCTGGCCTCGCACCGATCAATAGCAACTCTGGTACAGCAGTGGCGGACGCCTGGCCCGGGGACATGACTCAGACCCTACAGCTGAGCTGATGGTAAAAGCCATCACCCACGGGATAAAGGCTGGGTCTCTAGGTGGCGCTTGTTGTAGACATAACTTGCCCCTAGAAATCGGTGTCCAGAATGACACCGACTAGCTCTGCTAGTTTAAGGCTGATTTAGCTTTCCCTGAGCATTGACGGAAAAGCCACAGGGCTCCAAATCACCTTCCAAAACTTATTTGGATCAAGAAATTCCTCCTTTGGACAGAGCCCCAGGAGGGAACAAGAGATGGCGACTGAGAAGTCACAGGGGCCCGTTCAACTCTTTCTTTGTCCCTTGGCCCAGCAACTAGGTGCTGGAGAGTGCAGAACAGCTCAGGCTGAGCTGAGACTAGCCTCATCTCTGTTGGCTTGTGTCACGGGTGTGATGGTCTTCAGTCGCTCTGGCAGGGGAGCGAACTCTCGGTCATTAAAACATGGAGCGGAGAACGAACTGTATGGAAGTTCGGGGGATGTGAGTTATGGCCGGACACCTCTTGTGAAGTATTAACAAAACAACAAGACTGGTCTCCTTGTTTACGCACAGTAACGCTGCTTCCCTACTGACAGTCCACTTCTCTTCCAAAGACAGACATTTTAACTACCAAAAATTTGCTAGCTGACAGGAGCAGTAGGCAATACAGCTGAGCAATAAAGGAGCAACTCCTGCGTCTTTTAACGTTCCTTAGCATGGCAGCCTCTGCTTTCAATGGCAGATATTACTGGAATGTAACAAACAAAGGGAATAAAGCACCGTGACTGAGACAGGCAGCAGTAGCAGCATGTGACCACGCTGGAGTACCTGGCCCATGTAAGACCACTGCCCACCCCCGGCCCTCAACCTGTGGGAGGCAGAACATATCGAGGTCTCCAGCACTGCCTCCTTTCTCCTTTGGGATGGTCCTCTGGTGCACCACAGAGTCCTCCATAAACTTTACAAACTACAGCACTGCAGAAGTACACCCTTGGGAGAATCTGGCCAGCCACACAGCCAGCTGCACGGTGGCCGTGGCTGAAGGGAATGTTTTTGGCCAGGACAACCTTGTGCTCTTCCCAGTGACGGGCCGGGCCCCCTTCCCCTGCCTGCTTCTCCCAATGGTGTATTGCAGGGTCGGCTCGAAGTCTGAGCCCCAGGCCTGTGCCGGGAATTGAACTTCTGGCTGCTCAGAGGCAGAAGTGCTGCAACCTCCTTCAAGTGAACTTCAGCAGGGCCCTGGCTTCCTCTTTCTGAGTGTTTCCTACTGAAAGAGGGGCAGCAAGGGAATGAAAGGCCAGAGCTCTTCCCAGCTTGGTCCCATGCTCTGTGTGTTTCCCATGCTCCTTTGCGCTCTCCCTCTGTCTGTCTGTCCCCTCCTTCTATCAGAAAATACAGATGCAAAAGTACTGTTTTCCCAAGGGAATCAGGGCTCGTTCTAAAATACGAATACACACGAGAAAACATACCTTTAATATTCAGCATCTGGATAGACAATAAAAACTGGGACAAATAATCTAGTTGAGGCAATTACCTTAGCATAAATGTATATATTATTTATACATGGCTTTGAATATATAAATAATATTGATAAAATTTGCATGAGTAAAAAGAGACATAATTACCAGCCGCTGTCTCAGAGCAGTTGCTTGCTGCTGGCTGCTTTCTGTCCTGATTCTGATCCTTGGGGACCCCACTTCCGGCCCTTTCTTGGTGCTGAAAATAGTCCACCCAAAGTAACTGCAGCTTTAAAAAACAACAAAAACAAACCATAAAAGCACTAAACCAGTTTAGAAAGAAACACTCCACACGGCCCATCTGGCGAGGGTTCATTTGTCTGGGTTTTTTAGAATTATGTACTTCCCTTGAAGATTTTCATTTTCATTTGGAATTATGGATCCATCATAGGCAAACGTACAGTCTTCTCGGAACGTGAGCCATAAAGATCAAGGACAGGAGCCTGCAGCGCGAACACCTCTTGTCTCAGTTCAGGCACACTCTGCAAAGTGCGATGCTTATGCCGACTGCTGTCGATATGCAAGCAATTGCCATTTACATACCAGTCCTACAGAATGTCACACAAAATGATAGCCTTTCAACAGGTTTTCTGGCCGTCTTTCAGAACTCCCACTGAAAGGAGGGCATTTTCACAGCACAGTTAGTTTCCCCTTCTGTGAACAGCTGTTTGTATTTTGGAGAGAAGAGCTTAATTTTGAAGGTGAGATCATAACATGTTCTGCTTCTTGTGAGAATGTGTTCTCTCCCTCCTGCCCACCTCTTCCCTTAATGATGGGGACATATTTTTTCACACAGGACTAGCTGTAATTCCAGAAATAACATTTAAAATGGCTGGCATCAAAACCATTGGAAGTTGGGAGAAAAGGTAGGCTGCCCTGAGAAGCTTTCATCAGGCATCTCTGTTCCTAAGCAACATATATTTTTAAAAATCTCTTTGAGCCCCAATTATATTTCTAAAATATTGCCCAGGTCTGATTGTAGCAGCATTTATATACGGAGTTTTATATGTGTAATAAATACCAAATACTAACGGGCATATAATTATACATTAATCTACTTAATTACAGGATGAGGTCAGCTCTTTTTGCAAAGTGCAGTCTTCTGTGTTAAATGGGCTTCTGCCCTCCACAGGACAGTGGGTTGGTCCAACTCCTGCATTTCCCATTCGTCCTGCCCTCTAGTGGAGGGAGGCCGGGACAGCTGATATAATCCCTGGTGTTGCTGACATTGGATAAAGACCCTATTTTACCTCAAGTAATGCAGGCCTGAATTTGAGCTCTGTTTTGCATATGCTGCATTTATGCAGATAGGCCTCCCTTCAGAAAAGTACTTCAACATGGGCTTAAGTCCCATTGGCTTCAAAGTAAGAATGTGCTTGCCAAAGTGGGGCCTCCCTCGGCAGTCTAGATGGTGTAGAGAAAGAAATGAATCCGTTTCCACGGGGATTTTGACGGGTATTCATTCTGTACAAAGTGATTTTTTTTTCATTGAAATTTCCATGTGTTCATTAAACTGCTGTTTTATTGGGATGATATTTCTGAATTCTAACAGATAGATGCATAGAAGCCCTTTTCTAATATGATGTTTTGCATTATTGGATATGGGGATTATTCTCCTTGCTCTACTTGTCTGCAGGTTGTCTGGGGCCCACCAGAAACTGCGTGGGTGGGTGGGTAGGGCACTGACCTTGGAATCAGGAGAGCTGGGTGCTGTCACTGACTTGCTGTGCAACTCTAGGGAAGTTATTTGCCCTGATGCATATCCTGCCCTTTGTCTGCCTTGTGTTTTTAGCCACCAATACTTTCTCCAGAAGATCCTCATCATAAAGTGGGAGGATCACTGCACTAACATCAATATCCTCATGGAGGCCAACTTCTACAGTGCTGAGGCCCTGATTATCTAGGACCAGCTGAGGCGGAGCGGGCACTGCATCACATGCCTGACATACCCTACCCAAACAATTGCTGTATGCCCGGCTCACCAAAGGAGAAAGGACATGGCAAGCCCAAAGGAAACGCTTCAAAGACACCCTCAGGACAAAGAGCAAGAGATGTGGCATCAACCCCACACACTGGGCAAGAGCAGCCCAAGACCAGGCTACCGGGTGAAGACTTGTCAGAGAAGGAGCGACCATTTTTCAGAAAATATCATCTCACCCTGGTCGCCGAAGAACACCAGAAAAGAAAGGACAGACAATGTCATGCAGTAATCATGGCCAAGCCTGGCCTCCCAACACCAGCTGCAAGGTCTGCCAATGAGTCTGCAGCCCAAGGATCCAACTCCTCACTCACCAAAGGACGCATATAAAATAAAACCCATGAAAGAGGTCATCCTCGCCTCGAGGGATCGCTGCCACTGATATTCAGACAAAGAGCTCTCTGGGCCTGGCCATTCTCACACTGCGTTTGTTCAGCACCCTGCCCAATGGGTCCCCATGCTGCTTGGGAATGGAAGGTGCCAATGGGAGGGAAATAAATTGTAATAACAAATATCTGGAGCAGCCAGCCCCTAACAGCAGCTGCTCTGTTCACATCTGAGCTGTGTCTATAGTAAAGTGAACACAAAATAGCAATATCAGACCTCTAAGAGTGGACGAGGCCACTGTGGATTTACAGTCATTAGACAATGTAAACGAGTCTGGAGCAGAAGGGATAGTGTAAAGCCAACTTCTGAAGCAGACGCGCAGCCCTCTGCACCTTATTGATCAGGAACAGCTCCATATTTACCACTCCATACCTCCGTTGGGACTCTGGTATCTTTCTATACTTTGTGCGCAAGACCAGCGCACAGAAAGGAGGGATCCCTGCATCAAGGTCAGTGTGCTAGAAACAGGAAGTCCCCTGAGAATGTCTTGACATTGGAACGGTTGATGTTGCAAGAAATGTTCATTTCTACTTTCCCAGCCTCTCATACAGACCCCGGCCCATTCTGCAGATGCCCTTCCCATCTTGTATTCACAGACCAATTCAAAGGGCACCAGATTCCATAGATCACCTGGATCCTAAGGGCCAGATGCTCAGCGCCATAGTCAGGATGGATTGCGCTTTCCTCAACAAGCAGCTCCATAAGCAGACTATTCAACGTAAGGGAGGGGACCGAAAAGAATAATATCCCTGAATTAGTGTTTCTGTTTTTAAATCCCTTTCCCCCGCTCCGAATGCCCATCCTTCCCAGGCCTAGCTAGTCTGTGCTAGTCAGGGATACAGGATGTTATCTATCTTCCTCCTCTCCCCCAAGCATTTGGGCACAGAATCATTGGATGGCCAGTCACCAGATCCCACTGCTTTGTTATTTGTAATTGCCATGAGCGCTCTGGTTTATAATTCTTATGCAGGAAAGATTTTCCAAATGTTTGACTCCAGCAAATCAGGGCTGATTGAATCGTCATGGGGGCGGGTGAGCGGGAGTAATTACCTCTGCATGAGCTCCAGAGTGATTTACTGCCCTAATACTGCTGCAAGAAACCACGACTGCTCCATTTTACATTGCATAGGAACCACCACTTATTCATCGACAGACCTGATTATCCTCAAAAGGGGATCCCCAGCTCCCCTCTGCTTCCTAACGGGATGGCAAGGGAATCGGTTCAGCTTTAACATTTCAACCAGGCGTAATGGAACTAAACATTTTTTAAACTTTAATTTGCCAGCAAACAAAACCCAAACCTGAACGCAGAGCAACCCAGACAAACATGTCCAGTCCTTCGGAGCTGTCTATAAATAAAGTTGTCTCTAACTGGCATGTTCCACACACCACACACAGCTCTTTAATAAAATTGGCTTAGATTTGTTGATAAGCCTGAAGCAAAGTCAATGTGAAGTGTCAATCCTGCTGTATGAGAGGACCTTCAGGGGTCAAGCTGTTTCCTGTATATGATCATTGTATCAAAGATATGTCAGCAGTGTGCTAACTGTTTTCTTATGAATCACACTAAAGATCAGACATGAAACATAGATAAAAACAAAACAAAAAGGCTGAAGTTTAGTCTGTGCTTTTTCACCATGGATCATATTAGCCTCTTAAGCCTTTATAATCTTAAACCCCGGCCTACATCCAGGCAAACCCAAGAGGACAAAAACAAGCTGATTTAACAGGGGAACATTCAGAAGAGATACGCAGGGGTGGCCGTAGACATTAAATCCTATTTAGTCCTCTGTGTGTGACTGCATGTGCTGGCCTATTCTTTGCAGGATGAGCATCTAATAGTTGTACAGTCCACA
Organism: Mesoclemmys tuberculata; assembly: GCA_007922155.1. NCBI lineage: Eukaryota > Metazoa > Chordata > Testudines > Chelidae > Mesoclemmys > Mesoclemmys tuberculata. Next base: position 1,140,068 of record ML675655.1, read on the forward strand.
CTAAGTGAAGCTGAAAGAGGAGAAATCAAAAGAAGTGGGGTTTAATTAAGTATCAACTAAGATTTATGCAACTTTCTCTCTCCGTCATAAATATTAATAAGGAAAGTGCAGTAGCTCAATGCAGCAGGCACTGCTGAGCCATGAAGAGATGTTAATTCCAGGCTCTTTGAGCTGGACTAAGCATGACACAGAGCCTCTTTGATTTGGAATATTCCTTGGGTTTGAAAGTTAAATAACACAAGGGGGAGATTTAGTGGGTAGGAAACCATTAGTGATTCCAGGATTTAAACTCCAGTATTCATGTTGCATATTTCATGATTGCCAACCTGATTAGCAGGACATGGTACTAAGGAGCGGCCTCCACCTCCCTTTCCAAAAGCAGGGAGCGCGTTGGCAGGAGGGTTTGCATTGTACTGGCATCCAGTCGAGGGCATGTGGGGCCTTTAACATACAGCCTGCAGACAGCAGGATTCCTAGACAGAGTCCTGACCCCTCCTCTGCACAGGGCCAAAGAGGCCAGCGGCCCCAAGGAAAAGAGAAAGCGGAGTGAATAGCACATGGCAGTGGGACAGCATGTGGGCTGAGCCTGCGTGGGATGCAACTGGTGCCCGGGTCTCTGCAGAGGGGTGAAAATCCCATCAGCACATCAGCAAGGCCCCCTGGCTTTCCTGGGCCCCAGTGGGGTGTTAAGTTGGAGGACGTCTCGCTTCCTCCCTGGTGCTGGTCGTAACGGCCAGGCTGGGTTCACCAGTAGAGCGGGGTGGTTGTCTCAGGTGGTTATTACAAGTGACACTGGTAGCCTCGGAAAGGACTTGCAGAGCCTCCTAAATCTCTAGCCATCCCTTAAATAAAAGTTTATGCTGGCTAATAAATTTTAATGCCACTTGTCAGTGCTTGATAACTGTGATCATTTAACAGACGAGAACAAACCCCCTGTGCTGGAATGAGCAGGCAGGCCTGGGCGCTGCAGGCCAGTGCTGGGTGTTATACACAGAGAGCTCTGTGCTCTGTTAGTCCACAGCTGCTGAATCCCGCCCTGGGAGCCTGATGCCTGATCTGCACGCTACGCTTCCGTTTAAAAATAAAATACTTCCCAACCCCTTCTCAGAGGGAGCTGAGTGCAATGAGACACAGCAATGTCTTCCTGAGTCTGCAAACAGCCCCAGCGCTCGCCCTGAGAGGACAGCAGACTGTCCCCTCTGCTCAGAAACGTAATGACAATCACATAACAGCAGGCATTAGTCACTCTTTCACTGCTGATTCATTTTAGCTCAGCTCATGTGTATATCCCTCATTTCCCAAAGTGCCTTCAAATCATTGCCAAGTGTGGGACGCCCTCAGCGTCCCCAAGCTTCTGCTCTAGGCACTAGCTCCCAAAAAGCTAGTGTGATGCAGAGCTGGAACGGTAACACACATCTTCCAGTAGTTCACAGCCGTGAAGGCAGGGAATGTCTTTTCAGGAATGCCATGGGGCTCTGCTCCTTGACTGCGGCCACTCAGAGTAATAATTAATCATAATAATTAATAATTAATAGGAGCAGCATCAAAGAAACAGTTCTCTATCGATAGTGATTTATTTTCATATTTTATTAAATAAAAACCTCACATTTTTCATGTTTCTGCAGCTGCCGCAGAGTCTCCAGTTTGCTGCTGTGGGGAGCTGCAGAGTACAGTGGCATTACTGCGGGAGAAGGGCCAGACTCGGTGTGGGTGTGACATGTTTCTCTCTCTAGAACCTGTGTATATCTGGTCTCCTCTCCACACCCTCTCCTCCAGGCCCACAGTCTGCTACATAGGCTGGGCACAGCCTGCCTTATTTTCTTTGGCCCCAAAACCAGGAAGGATATGTGATCCTCTGCTACCCAGCCCTCGTCAGGTGCAGACATCATCCCGGTGCTCTTAGCAAGTCACATGGCCGAGTATCTGTGTGCTGTTGGTGCTGGCGAGAAAGCTCGGTCTTTGTTCTTTTCTCAACTGTTCTGTGAGACGGAAAGATGGCTTTCATAGGAGAAACTAGCCATTTTGATACATATGTATGTACAGTCTCTGTACGCACGCGGTGCGTCCTGGTACCCGTGACCAGCTCTGCACTCTGGAGGCAGACACATGGATACTATCACTTTCCTGAATGCACTGTGCCAAGGTACATTTAAGTGCACACTCATTGGTGACCTACACTCATGCTCTGTTTGTTAGACTATCTGTACAAACACACAGAAGTCAGTGTTCAAATGGATGGGAAGAGCTGTCCCTTCCTCTAGCGGCTGCTGGAATTCATCTCCTGCTCTGGATGTTGCAAGAGGCTCCACTGCACACTAACATCAGAGTAATTGAAAAAATTTACTCTAAAATCCAGCTGCTAATTATCTTGGTGTTAAGACTGTATGAATTCAATCCACCTCCGCCAATCTATTTTAATTGTTCTAAAGCTAGAAAAAAAAAATCAAGCCATTCAAAGCAAGATCTTTGCTTTGAGACACTGACTTTCTCAGCCAAATATCTCAGGACACATTACAAATGCTGATTAACACAACCCTAGGGAGCGGGGACCATGTGGAAAGTGTGGTACATCCACGGAAAGCGACTTACTCATTTCCCACAATGGGTCAGCAGCAGAGCTGGCCGCTGACCCCAGCAGAAGAGGTGAGTGTGACGTGGTTTCTCATCCTGTGAAAATTTTCAAGAGTTCCATTTTTTCTCTTTCCACATTGGGATGAAACTGGAACCTTTTGAGATGTTGAGCGAGAGAAAGCCAGAGGCCAGAACAGCCAGCAGCCCTGTGGCTAGTAACTCACCCGGGGTGTGGGAACCCGGTTTCAGTCCCTGCATCTCCTCATCCCAGGTGAGTGCGTTAGCTGCTAGGCTGCTGGATATTCTGGGCATTTTCTTCCCGAGGAAAGTTTAATTGAAATTGACCCTTTCCTTTCCCGTGGAATGTTTTGGTTTCCCCGAGTCAGCATGTTCCACCAAAACCCATTTAGTTGCCAAATTCTCAGCCAGGTCTCCCAGCTGTCCTGGCTGCCAGACCTGTGCCATGGCCCACTAAGGCACAGCATCTCTCATTTTCCCTCCCAGGAAGGGAAGAGGCGGGCGGAAGCTGTGTGGCTGGCCCCACTGTGATAATCCGAGACGCCAACCAATCCCTGGCCGGTGGCACTAGCGACAGAAGCCTGACCATTAGTGCCATTGAGTGGGCAGCCTTTAAGTTTTGTCTACGTTTCCCAGCCCAGTAATGGCTTTATATCAGTGGTGGCCAGGACTCACCCCTGTACATCAGGAGCAGCTGGGTACGTTAGGAATTGCCTCTGAAATGTGGAGCCTGGAAATGATTGGATTTAGATTGTGGGGCATCAATAGCAATGCTGGAAAGTGTCATGCTGGCAGGAAATATATGAGGGATCTGCTCGCTTTGCATAATTCCTCAGCTCGCCTTGCAAGCCGCCTTGCAGCACGGATGCACACTGAGATTTCATGTAATTCTGTTTTAGTGGAGAATTTAATGTTAAGTTTAAATATGTAATTATCTTTAATTGAAATTACCTCCATGCTTTTCATTAACAAGACACAAAGACTGAGCAATATAACAGAGAGATGTAAAACTGGTGCTAAATGGCAGGGCTAGCCCAGGATTCCCATTTGCCAAGGCTCCACCCTGTGCCCATTTGTGCCATGTGACATCAGTGAACCCTTACGTGATGCTTTATAAAGTTTCACGGAGAGATTTATAAGACTGCCTATGGCCCAAGGGCCCTCAGCAAAGGAAGCTGTTAATAGCATGACTCCACAGCAGGCAGCTACTTCCTTCTGTGAGAACCTGACTGGACACCTAGGTTTTGCACTATGCCTGGTGCGCAGCCACCACACCTGCACCAAGGAAACCAGCCTGGTAGAGGCTCTGGCACTGGGAACTTAGGGACATTCCTGCTTTTATCTAGGTCTCTGCACCTCATCCTTTCCCTTTAGAAATGGCACAGTTCTGTGGCGTTAAAGGTACAGAAACTAAACCCATCTCGGCTTTTCCTTTTGCTCTCTTAGAGGAGAAAGCACAAGTACAGAAATCGTAGCCCATTCCAGAAGGAAAGAGCCGAGACCATTATTCAGAATTAATGTTTGTCACTGCATTGAAGAGCCTGAGCGATGCTAATGGACATGGTTTGCCAATGTTCCGGTTTTCCCAAACGTCCCTGCGTTCCCAAGTGAAGCGGTTCCCTGCAGAATTGTAGCTGTCTGCTCCTGGAAAGAGAAAACATTAGAAGCACTCGTCGATTCATAGGTTCTGGTCACAAGGGGGTAGCATTGGTACAGCTCTGCAGTGCTGTCAGCTAATGTCACTGCTTTGGTACACAATGGCTTTAAAATAATTGAGGTCTAACCCCTTTCAAGAGAACATATATTGGTTTCTTTTTTAAAGTATCCAAGGAACAATGCATTTCCATAAGTGAACGTAAAATTGCATTTAGAAGCAACCGCAGCCCCTCTGTCACGTTGTATGGAAAAAATCATCCGTTTCTAGATTTAGTACATTTCAGACCCTAAGGTCAGTGATTCAAGTGGACATTAAACTAATACACCAAGACAACATTGTTACAATGCTCTGGTGACTCTTCTGAGAATCTATTGGTCTTATAAAATTCTTCATACTTCATCTAGATCCTTTCTTAGCTTTGTGGCTCCCAGCAAACTCTGAGGTTTTGCCACGGTAACCATTTATTTATCTTTTAAAACGTCACTTGCTCCATGACATCCTCAGAATCTCCTTTTTGTTCTTTTAACCGAACAGCATCATCTGTTCCTGTCGAACTGCCCACAGGCTGGACTAGACCAGACAGGACTGAACCAGCAAAGTCCTGTCACAGAGGTCTCCCGCTGCTGCTCTTATTACTGAGCGGCTCTGGTCTCCGTGAAGGAGAGGCTTGTCCAAGTCATAGCTCAGCAGCCAACACTTGCCACACACCTTGGTTCAGGCTGTGAAAAGCTCTCTCTATTTCTGATGTAATGTGTCCTAATGTCTCACCCAACAACCCATACATTTAACATGAACAAGCCTATAAAGGCTTTGTTTGAAGAGAAAAGGCCAGATTGCTACAGGCTGTAACTACAGAGTGGGAAGCCTTTAAAGAAGCTGATGACAAACAGCAAAACGAGTAGTATACATACACAAAACCGTCCACTGGGAAGCCACGCATGAACTTGGAGCCTGGCGTCCCTTTTCAAGGTAGGGATTAAGGAACCTCGGCAGATGGTAATCCCGACGTCAGACCTTGGTCCTGAACATTTTACCACCCCCTGTTCCCCCCAGAGCAGCTTCTTGCAATGGGTTTAGGAAGTGGCTATGCACTTTTACAAAAAAACTAAATTGCCATTTTTAATACTGCCTTATGCTTTACAGTGCTCCATTGCTGTCAGGGGCAAGGTGTAGCAGTAATTACCCTAGTCAGAGCAGTGTTTAAACATTGGTGTCACTTTTATGTAAGAAATGGAATGAATATATAAAAATGATGCAAATACTGTACAGCATTTTGGATCTTTTAAAGAACCAAGCAGGGTGCAGCAAACTGGTGCAATCAGAGAGAGTACTCTTATCTCCATTCATCTGCTAAACACACCATTTTTTCTAAATAATTATTTTCAAAAATCAAGAGGAAAGGCTGTTCCTGATGGTGAATGATTGTATTACTGCTATACCCACAGCACAAGCACTTCACTTTGATTGCTGCATAGACTCAGTTCACTGTTATCACCAGTTCAGGTTTCCAGGTCTTTTGTTTTTACAGTTCCTATGGATTTATACTAATTGTTCTTCAGACATTTTAGTCATAGTCAGTGAAACAATCAGCACATGCTAAAGTCCTACACTGACAGAGCAATCAATTAAATATCACTTAATCAGCTAATCAGCAGAGGATGCACACAACAATGCCAGTCATTGCTGGTTTCTAACTCCAAATGTTTGCAGGCTGGGTTTTGGTCTGTAACTTGCAGTGTATTTTATTTTTGCCAGGGAGGTTTCAGACAGTGTGAGCGGCAGAGCGAGGCTGATGCTGCACATATTTCTCCACACATATTCATTAGAGTAGTTAAACAAACCTGTTCACTTGTGTTTGCACATCCTTTCACATTCACTTCCTCTTACTATATTCTAGCAAGTGAAATTTACTAATGTGAATGCATGTGAGGCACGTTTTAAGCTCAAAATGCTGGAATATTCCCTGAACTTCATACTAATCGTCAGTGAAAAGCTGATATTCAAATACACAATTAGATATCCATGTTGTTGGTTAGTTACATAAATTATCGGGATACAGAAACACACCAGGTGTTCTGTGTAACTAACCACCCCAACAGTGAAGGGCCTGTCTGTGCCACAGGCTGTCTTGGCTTCCAGGCTAAGGATCATTCAGAGCAGAAATTCACAAATAACTTGGAGCAATGTATAAGGAAAAGAATTTTGCAATTTCCTTGTAGATGGAAAGAGACAAAATGCACCAGGTAAAATGTTTGTCACAAATTCTTCCAGCAGCAGCAGAAAGAGTTCTTGACACTGAAATCTGGGATTTAACCTAGGCCCCAGCCTTGACTCCAGCTGGGGTGCTTTCCCGACAGGAGAGTTCTCCACAAAGCAGAGAGCGCAAGGCAGCCTCTGCCAGAGCAGATCAGTGAAAGGGTTTGTAGGCAACCCCTGCCAGGTGCGGCTTGAAAGGGGATGGGCCAGAACCTCCACTGGGTAAATCCAGCGAGCGGATTTCAGGTTGCTGGAGCTATGCTGAGGTCTCTGGCCTGACTTGCCAGCTCTCAGCAGAATTAACACTTCGCTGTAATGGCAGCAGCTGGCAGAGCAGCCCCACCACAGGCCTGGCACTGTCCTTCTGACAGCCGTGCAACACACGGGCTCTTTTTGCAGTGCAGACTGGAAATGCTTTGACGTGTTAGTCTAACCAGCCTCCTTCCTCCCAGAGCCCCGTGTGACACGATGTCCGGGGAACAGCCTGGTAGCTGTGGCTGTGCAAACAGGCATTGTGAGGCCCAAAAAGCTGCTGAACAAACGCCAAATAAACCAGGCAACTCCCAGCCAGTGAGGGGCCAAATCCCAGCACGAAGCTCTTGTGTGCACAGCTCTCCCGGGTCAGTTGCTGGGTGAGGTTTGATCTCCATTGCTCAGCTGGAGGAACTGGACACAGGGATTAGAACTGTAAACTGAGCAACAGTGCAGCCCCAGAGCGCCTGTGAGTCTCTGCCCTGCCTCTTGAAAGGTTCAGCTGCTGAAGACCAGAGGCGAGTGCTTTGCAGCGTGCCAGCCCTCTGCCCCCTTGCCAGCAGAACACAGCCCTCGCCCCAACAGAGTCATTCAGTGGCAAAGCTCTCACTAATGTCACCAAGGCAGAATCTGGCATGGGAGCCTTTGCACCATGGCTGATGCTCTGAGCTATAACTGCCTCTTTGCTGTGGGGTTTCTCTGGACCATTTTATCTCTGTGCCTCTTCGTACCCTTTCATTTCCCCTTTCCCTCACTCCGTTCCTGCCTTCTCTTCACTCCCTTTCCCTCCTGTTATTCCCAAGCATTTTTCCATGATAAGTTAAGGCCAGGTGGCTTTTGGGATCTTTTCACCCCTTACACATTCTGCCTACGCTTTAACCTGATTTGGGTGGGCCTACCATGTAAGTCATATACCCACCCAGATTCTGAGACCTTTCAAATGCCACAGCTCATTTCCATAGACCTCCATAACTGGATAACGGGCTCTTGTAATCTTGTTACTAAACTGTAATAGAATTAGCCCTCTAATCCTCTGGAGCAAGAGCAGAACTCAGTCACCAATATACATTTAAAAAAAAAAAACCCTACAGTAATCAGAGATTTTAGAAGCGTTTATTTCTGTGGGGCTTGCAGATGAACTATATATGCTAGTTTATTTCTGAGGAGAAATGCCAGGTAGGAATTACCTTCCCACCTGCTCCTTTTCACTCTGATCTGCTCACAAATCCTGGCCACTGCAAAGCAGGAGGGGCCCAGGGACAGTAGCTGAGCCCATCTCCATTCGGGAGGACTGGCTGCCCCTCAGAATGGTGCCTTCTTCCAAATAATGCTCTAGCTTCTAAAACTATTTGAAATGAGTTGCTCCTATGCTGCTTTTAGACATTTGCACGTCTAGGCCCCTGCTAGCTGCTGACTGCTGCCCAAGTAGGAGGCTAAGGCCAGCCTTGGGCCAAGCACACAGGCTGGTGAGTCAGCCATCCCACGTACTTAGCACTTTCATGGAGAGAGGTGTTCACCCAGATGCTTGCAGGGGGAGTTTCCTGACCTTGTCCCTTTCTCTGCACCCGCGTCCATGAAGTAACTACTCTGTCCCTAGATACTAGGTGATAGGTACAAGAGAGAGAGATTAGAAAAGGATGGGCCAGGGCTGCCCCCATGGAAAGACGTGCTGAGTGGTGCACATGGGGAAGGTTACTGGTGATGCAGTGGGTTAGTACAAGTCATTCTACTCGAAGGACCTGAGATGAACAATCCAGTTACTAATAGACAGAAGTTTGCTGGCCTCTTCTGAGTCCACGCCACAAAAGCACTACACAAGAACGTGGCACAGTTGAGCATGTTTGCCTTTGTCCATTGTGCGTGTCCGGTTAATTGCATTCTTGTGTGTAGAGAGGCTGGTTGGGCTGCCAGTCAGAGCCCCAGAGATTTTAAGACCGGAAGAGACCATTAGATTCAATTTGTCCAACCTGCATGACACAGGCCATAGATTTCACCAGATGATTCCTGCATGGAGCCCATAACGTCTGGTTGAGCTAGACTGTATCTTTAAAAGGCACCCAATCGTGAGTTAGAGAATTTAAGTGCCAGAGAATCCGTAATAGATTCAGAGCTTCTAAGACCAGAAGGAATGGCTCTGGTCATCTAATCTGACCTCTTGTATGACACAGGTCAGAGAACGTCCCTGAAGCAATCCCTGTTCGAACTAGAACGTATTTTGTAGGAAAAACATCCACTTTTGATTTTAAAATTGCCAATGATGGAGAATCCACCACAACCCTTGGTAGGTTGTTAAAATATTTAATTACCCTCATTATTAAAAATGAGCACCTTATTTCTAGTCTGAATTTGTCTATCTTCAGTTTCTAGCTGTTGGATCTTGTTATGGCTTTGTCTGCTAGCTTAAAGAACCCTTTACTGTCAGAAATCATCTCTGTGTAGGTACTTGTAGACTGTAATCAAGTTACCTCTAACTTTCTCTTGGATAAATTAAACAGATTGAGCTTCTTTATCTTTTCACTTTACAGCAGGTTTTCCAGACCTCAAATCATTCTTCCTCTTTTCTGAACCTTTTCTAATTTGTCAACCTCCTTTTTAAAGTACATAAGCCAAAGGTGGACACAGGATTCCAGGAACAGATTCACTAATGCTGCATACAGTGCTAATAACTAGAGCTGGGTGAAATTTTTTGGCCAAAACTCTTTTTCACAGAAAAATGCAGATTTGGATTGACTGACACATTTTGCGAATTTGTGTCAATTTTGGCGAATTGTTTCAGTCAAAGAAGAAATTTGGAAATGTGGAAAAGTTCCTTTGAACTTTTCTGAAATGAAACATTTCAGTTTTTTGGGCTAGATTCAGAAGGGGACGTAGGCACCATTCATAAAATGGAGGAGCAGGAGATGGGGGGAATGCCAGTGCGCCCTTATGGCCAGTCATCCAGGAACCCCCTGGGTTATGGGAGACCCAGATTTGAATCCCTGCTCCACAACAGGGGCGTAAATTCAGACCTCCCATATCCCACTCAATTGCTCTAAGCACTAGGCAACTAGGCTTTTTGTGGTGACTCACTCTCAACCTCTCCTGTTGAAGCTGTTTCACTTTATATAAATATTAAAATATTCCTTGGGCCAGACAGTGAGAAAGCCTCTATAGCCTGGCGATTAGGCACTCAGCTGGGAGGGGGGATATTTGGAGTCCAGTTTCTGCATCAACTCCTCGCTCTCCTCTCTCTTATGAAGGATGCCTACGTCCCACTGTGAATCTAACCCTTCATTTCCTTTGCTTTTATATAAAAAAATCGCTAAAAATGCCTGAAGTTCCCACAGTTTTTCCCCCCAACACAGATTTTTTACCTACAGAAACACATGTACCCGTCTCTGCATATGAGCACATCACTCATGGGGTGTTTTTGCGATGTTAACAAGCTGGTTAGAAACCAAACATGCAGGACCTCCAGTTCTTGTTTGCGCTGTGCCTGGAATACGATGCGAGGGACAGAGCGGGAACTGAGTAGGTTAGGGATGTGCTAGCATCTTGTCACAAAGCATTTGCTGACCTTTCTGTAAATATTTCTCGGAAAAGGCTAAATGCCTGGGTCAGTTCAGAGGGTGCTGTGCTGTGATCAGCACTTTGCCGGGGGCCACAGACACAGCTCCGTTTGACAAATAGCAATTGACCTGACTAACTTTAGGCACATGCAATTGCACTGGGAAGCAGGAAAGGAAAGGCCCCAGCAGCAAACCACATACTTTAAACGCCATTGTGTCTCTCCCCTGCTGGGTTTTTTCTGTGGGCTTATTTTTAACAGCTATAACTTCATGTAACGTGTAGAGGATATTTCAGTGAAACTAACATAATTTAGCCCTTAATAAAGGGAATGCTGCAGAGGAAAAAAAGCATTTATGGAATGCCCCTTTCCCCTGGGCAGTTTGGGCTGGATTTTCCAACCCTAAATTAAAGAGGCCACATCCACTGAGGCTGGCGATGAAAGGTCAGACGTGAAAAGCGTAATTTAATGAAAACTTATATCATCCAACTTAAAAAACATTAGCCCAGGACAACATAGGGCATTTGCAGTGCCAGTTTTTAATGCCAACTTTATTTCATCCTCTCCCCCCATGTAATGGACGCGTATCAGAGCAGCAGGTGGAAAGTACCAGGTGTGGGTTAGACATTCGCGCAGCGAGGGCAGTTTGGCAATGGGATAGCTGTAAATCTTCTGACGCATTACAAGGGAAACAAGTGACTGGAGAAAAGCTCTCTGGACTTGCTCTACACAGAGCTGTGCTCAGAAAACTAAAGTTACCATTTTACACCCACATCTTTAAATCAGAGCAGCTTTGTGGGTGGCCTGTTAGATCGATTTAAAGCTGGTTCCCAGAGATTTGGCTTGGACCAGTACATTCCTAGGCTAAAAGCATTTTGAAACAAATGCAAGAGAATCTACACACAGAAGTTACCTCAGCTTAATTAAATGGATGTCAATTAATCTTGTGCAATTTGTTGCTGTAGACAAGCTGCTGGTCTCGTATACCCTCTGCTTTGCTACTGCCTGCCTCTGGAGACAGAGCGGCTGAGAAAAGATGCCCTTGGTCGTCAATGTGCAGCATGTGTCTTTCTCCCTGCCAGCTCAACTGGGCAGGGGTTGCATGGTATCCGGCCTACCCAAATAGTCTTCTGTGCTCTTTCCTGTTCCGAGCTGACCTGAGGGTTAGCTAAGTCTGTCTGGAGCTTCTCACTAGGGAGGCTCACCCGTGGCACAATTAATGTTGCTAATGTTCTTACTGACTCTTTCCAACGCAATAATAATTAAAATAGAACTTGTGGAAGGTGATGGCTGAGGTCAAACCCTAGTGGTGCCCAGGACCCTGGTGTACATGTCTAGGAGGCTGGTGTGACTGCAACGAATCCTGCATCTGTCTCTCATCCTACAAATGCTCTCAATCAGTTTTATGCACATGAGCTGCCCGTGTGTGTGTGTGTGTGTGTGTGTGTGTATGTGTGTGTGTGTGAAGAGACTCACATGTGGACGTATTTGCGGGTTTGGTGTCTTAGGTCCTAATACTGCAAAGCTTTATTCGCATGCTTAGCTTTCAGCACATTGGAAGTCCCACTGAGACTACACGTGTGCTTCAAGGTAACACAAGGCATGCAGGTCTGCGGAATCTAGATGCTAGATTGTACACACTGTGGGGACAAGGCCTGTCTCTTTCTATCGTATGTGCCATGCCGGGCAAGTTGCTGCTGTAATAACAATAGTTTTAACAGACCAACCTGTTCCTTCGCTCTGGACACAGCCACACTAGGGAAAGTGGCCACTGTCCTGCGTGTGGGCTGGCTGGAGAGTGTGCTGTATGCAGCTGGGAGAATTTGGTTTTTAATATCAACATCTTTTGAAATAAATTAACTCAAAGGAAGAGAACAGAACAAAAGTGGGACAAGACATTTATCCCCACTTGTTACTTGCACAGACAATGTTTACATCCCTCTGGCTGTTCTTCCCTCACACAGTGACAGCCAAGGAGCTGAAAGCCCAATGCTGTGTATCGGGTAAAGCTGTAACCACAGATAATCGCTGTACGAGATGGAGTATGAGATAATTCTCCAGAATTTACAAAGTGGCACCCAGAATGCTTTGTTAGGAACACGCCCCTGGACCAGCACTGTCGTCTATGGGGATGCCTTCTGACAAGTGGGTTTCTGCCCACAACAGCTAATGCCCAAATGAGTTTGTTAGTCTTTAAGGTGCCACAGGACTCTCGCTGCTTTGCTCATTATTTGCGTTATTATTTATTATTGTTGAGCGATAATAAATAAGAACAGTAGTAGCATTGCTTTTTCACATAATGAAACAAGCCTTTAAATAGAAATTCATTTAGACTGATTGCAACTGGGAACCCTCTTGCAGACTACACCAGAGAATCCTTCATGCAGCCAGATGCTCAGTGTGGGACCTCATTTCCTACCAGCTACTCTGAACCAGCCCCCAGGCTAGAGGGGACTTCTCCTCAGAACGTCCTCTCTGAGACTCTCCAGCACCGGGCATTCGGTGAGCAAGATCCCTGGCGCTGTCCCTGAGGTGAGGTGGGGGGTCAAGGGCACAGATCGCACCATCCACTCTCCCTGTGTGGGGAGAGAGTTCTGCTTGTTTGAATTTCTAAAAGAGGTTGGGGAAGGGAAGAAGAAATGATTTCCTGATCTCCGCTATTTTTAATCAGGTGGTCACTGATCTTCCCATTCGAAATCCCAGGCAGCTGGTGAAACTCAGTTGAGCTCCTTCAGCAAGGAGGATCCCGAGGGCCTCCCTACAGAGAGTGTACATTCGCCAGCTCTTCTCACCATGAGCATCTACGCACTCCATCATACTCTACATTCACCTGCCCCCATCTGGCCCAATCTCCCCCTGGGATTTGCTTTCTCTTTTAAAGGTATGGACAGTTCCCATCTGTGAGATGCAAAGGGGGAAGCAGTTCATAACTGTGGATTTAAGAGACAAAACAAAAGAGAGGGAAATTCCCATGTGCCCTTGATGTAAGCTACAAAAATAGAACAATCCCTCCCTTTTAAATGTTAGAGGGGACATAAATTCTCAGGGAAGTAATCTCATCAAGTCAAACTCATTCTGCACAGGAGCAAAGAAAGTCAGAGAGCAAAGCGCCATGTTCCCCGCACTCCCCCTGCACACCTTTTCATGCTCCTACACTAACGAATCTCTTCAACTAATTGTGTTGCAAAAGATGTACACTGAATATTTAATAGAATTATTGCTAGTTATCAGCACAACTAGGTGATAAATTGGAAGTGGTCCCCAGACAATACAAGGCAAAGCCATTAGAGGGTTTCAGTTTGATTTCCTACCCTGATCCCAGTGTCAAAATAATAGTGAATTAAAAAAACAAACCAAAAAACCATCCAGCCCCCTAAACAAAACCCCAAAATACCTGTTGTTTGACACCTTAGAAAGAAAGAAAGAAAGAAAGAAAGAAAGAAAGAAAGAAAGAAAGA
>ML675655.1:1153836-1194399 GCA_007922155.1 Mesoclemmys tuberculata
AGAAAGAAAGAAAGAAAGAAAGAAAGAAAGAAAGAAAGAAAGAAAGAAAGAAAGAAAGATGCCCCTGCACCTTGCTCCTCTGCCCGCTTTCTTTGGCCTACCATAGGCCTAACTCCCCCCACCCCACCTCATTTTATTCTCTGCAGCCACCACTCCTCTGTCAGAGTCCGCTGTTTGTCTCTCTCTCTCCCCACCCCCTTGTACTGTATATGAATGAGGTGATCTTTTAGCTGCCCTTTGTCTTGGAAAAAAAATTAATTCTCATTTGCATTACCTCGACTAAATGTCACCCACCGATATTTTGTTAGACATTAGCAATGCTGGCAGAGAGGGGCACGGGATAATTGCGTTCTGCCTAGCGGTGGGATTTACATAATTTCAGACAGCAATTAAAGAATCCCTGGGAATTTTTTTTCTCTTCCAACCTCTCCTACAAAGAAAGTGTTCGTTTACATTAAGCGCTCAGCTCCTCGCTGTTCATTTGCATAAAATTAAAGGTTTTTGTGTTCTGGAACAGCAGGGTAACATTTAAAATTCCGTTTTAAAAAGCTCACCTTAGAATAATAAAATGTTAATATCATTTCATGGGCTGGAGCAGGTTGCCAGCTGCCTTTCACTTTAAACTTTTATCCAATGCTAACTGTTTTTTTTTCTTTTGAGTTAAGAAATAAACTTTCCTGAGAAAGTGCAAGGATAAAAATGTGGCTGGTGATGGGTCTCTGCAGGGCTGCTTCAGAGCAGAATGTTTGTTTACTCCATAGTTTTTTAATTAAAAAATCATGCAAAAGAGCAACAGTGGAATATTACAGGCTTTAATGTGCCATCACCCTCCACACTGCACGAGGAAATGCAATTTGGATCAACCACCTTTCATTAGCTTTCACGGATGTGGTAGTGGTGGCCCAATGAGAGCCTGTTACATGCGATAACTTCCACTGTGTGGCCGCACTTCCATATGGCCTGAAAGTAGGACACAGTGCCTGCCAGTGAAGCAGTCAGTGCAGAGGAGATGGCCAGGGCCAGGTGCTAAGGAACAATTATCCCTGATTCTTAGAATGCTTGGCTACTGCTTGAATGAAAGGAATCATTCATCTAGCAGGTAGCACTAGTAGACTCTTATCCTGTAATGTGGACTAGGCACTAGAGGGGAGCAAAGACCCATGCTCTCTTAGCATGGGTCATGTCATTCCCCATTGCGTCAAGTGTACTGGAATTGGTGCATCTCTTTTGGAATGATTCTTATCTAAGCCCTCAGCAGGCTTTGAACCCATGGCCTTTAGCGCTAAAAGCATGAGCTGTTACAATTTGAGCAAAAGGAGCAATTCTATTAACTGATGGCTCTACTAGACTTTTATTCTCTTATGCAGAGCAGCTGCTTGAGGGGGACAGAGACACGGATTCTCCTTGTGTAGGGTACACTCAATCCTGCCTATCCATGCCCAGCCAGTCCAAGCTGTGTCTGGAGAGCAGAGGGGACTGCCTGGGCAGTGCGGGGCAAATTGGGCTCTGATGCTGCGTGACTGAATGGGTGCGATGATGCAGAGCGTCTGTGTGAGCCAGCCTTGGGTGCATGACTGAACGGGTGTGATGGTGCATCCACGACACAGCTCCTTGCAGCAGGGGCACAGCCGATGACCTTCAGCCAGGGCATTGGCAGCTGGTCAGTCAGATTTGTTGTTCTTCATCTAGGTCTGCCCACCCCGGTGCCATGTGATCCGTTGCCTGGGGACAGAGGATGCAGCCTTCCAGCCCACGCTCACCCGGCTGGCAGATCGTGGATGAGCAGGACGCGTGGGGCTCTGGGAGGGATGGGGCTTGTTCATGGCTGCATTTACTGTGGGGCGGGTGTCCATTCGTATGTCCCTGCAGCTGGGCTTTGCTGTGTTTGGTGGCTGAACGAATGGTTTCCTTCCCTCGAGGATCCAGAGACACGAGAGGTGTTCCCAGGGCTAGTTAGGCGGCTTGGAGACAGGCTCCTTGTTTGGTGGTGCGAACACCGGCACGCCACAGGGAGCCACGTGCCTGCGGACACAGGCGAGTCAGAGGTGTGCTAAGGAGGCTGAATGGTGTCGAGCATGCCTGGTATATCTAGTGCGGACCAGCCCCACCGTTACCTGCTGCTCTTCCATTCAAAATGGAACCATAAATATTAACTCTCTCCACACACGCACCCCAAACGTTGACACAGGCTTCCAAACCCTAAATGGCAGCAGAGAAATGAGGCTGCAGAACTGCAGCTGTGTTTGTAAACTGCCAGCTCCCGTCACTCTTGGTAAAATAACCACAAGGCAGACTCCACTTTCAAGGATGTTCTTCTGAATGCACCAGTGGCCAGTGCAGGCCTGGCACCCTCTTTGCACTCCTCAGCAGGGGGTGGAGTGAACGGGGAAGCACTGGCTACCATAATTCTACTTTTATTCCACTATGGGTCGAAAGACAACCTCCAACCCCCTCCACCTAAAGACTGGTTTGGCTTCTGACGAAACCCATCCCCGCCATCACCACGTCACTGCAGACTGTGTCCCTGGGCAGCAAGGCCAGCGGAGGAGCAGTGGCTGCGTTTTGGATCATTTCTTTATAGATATGTAACTGGAGGCTCCACTACAAAGGCTTTGCGGCGAGAGCTGTACCAGCAAAGCCATCTAGTGGGGACATGCAGTATACCAGCAGAAGGCGTTCTTTTGCCGGAATAGTTAGACACCTCCTGAGATGACCCGAACTGTACCGACAAAGGACTCCAAGTTGTGTCTGCCAAGTGGGCTTTGCTGGCCCAGCACTGCGGGTCAGGAGGGTGCTTTGTCACATTCCTAACTGACTTAGCAATGCCAGCAAACCGCTGTAGTGTAGACTGGCCTCGAGCACAGACCGGCATCATCAGCTCGTGTGCTAAGGGCTCTTTGCTCGCCAGTTCCCAGGCAGTCCTTGTGATGAACTCCCAGATGCTTCCTCTAGAAGCTGGAAAGGGAACAAGAGGCAGGGTGCACAGTGAGAAAGCCAGTTAGCAGTTCACCAAAACTCTGCTCCGCCTTACCCACAGATGAGCAGGGTGTGTGCTCAGTCACTTTTAATGTGTTTCGAGCATGCATGTGGTTTCCACAGTCACTGATGCCCTGCTCTATGTAGGTGCCAGCAGTGGGCCTGTGCTGTGAGGGCAGATATCAAAGGAAATGAATAATGCCGGCTCTCTCACAACAAAGATCTTCCGGACTTACAACCCCATCTGGTGAGGGATCCAATTCTGGGACTCTCCATTCAGGACTCAGAGAGAAAATACCAGGAGAGAAAAAGGGTGAGTCGTTGATTAAGTGTGTGTAAACTCATCCCATGGCAAGGGCAATTGAGATTTGGACCACAGGTTACTTGGTGAATCTGCTCACAGCTCCAGGGAAAGCAGGTTTTTTTTCACTCACTCGTTCTCAAACTGTGCCTGCAAACAAAGTGAATTTTGTAGGTGCCCGCTCACTTCATGCGGCTGGCCCTGCCATTCAGCTTAGCAGCTGCAGGGTGAGCTGTGGCTTGGGGTCAGCCCGAAGTATTTTGCCTTCCCCTGTCATAGAAGCACTGGGTCAGAGAATGTCGTTGTCCTGAACAAGACCGTCCTGGAAACGTGGGGACATTCTGATCGAGCTCTGCAATTTACACCTGGGCTTGGAGCATTTGGGTCAGGGGCTCCATGCCAGATGTGTGCCTGGGCTACCTTCACCCCCCCGGGCTGCAGCTGCTCCGCCACTGGACCAATGCAGATCGGAGAATCAGCTCCGCAAGCCCCAAGTGGCACCAAGAATCAGCCCCATTTCACAGAATGGCACGGCCCCTTTGGAGCCAGAGGCCTGTGACCGGCCAGCCCTGTTCACTAATCAGCCCGGCCCAGATGGGGACAGTCAGATGTTCTCTATCAAAGAGAGGCTGCAGCGAGCAGCTGTGCGCAGGGACAGGTCTTTGCCCTAGTCTCTGGTGCAGGGAAAAGACCGGAGGAAGGAAGCAAGGCAGGCAGTGGCCCCATCTGCTCAGGCGAGTGGCCCTGTCCCCCCTGTCCCGTGGAAGGGATCTGGGGGGGAACAGAGGCTGAAGAAAGCCAAGGGTAGGAGGTGGTTTCCTGCCAATGCCTGTAAGTGCTGGGGGCAGAAAGGCCCGGGGAGCACCCGTGCCACTGTCTGTGCATGGGGCAGAGCACTGGGAAAGACCCACTCAGGGAGTGAGATGTTTATTCAGCCGGGGGCGAGTGGCTGTTGTTTATGGCATTGCTTCCTCTGAAGGAAGAAAGCTGCCTGATCTGGAGGGGTTAGTTACAGCCTGGGACATTCACCTACGCCTTGGAGACGTGTCATGATGAACTGCCCTGTGACAAGGGGTCCTCAGCCCAGGAGCACGTTCAGGGAGTGTTCAGAGAGGGGGAAACCCAGGCTGGGCATGTGTGGGGCCCTGGCCCGCCACCCGTGGGCACCAGAGGAGGTGAAGCACTAGCAGAGTCTGTCCCTGTTTCCAGCAGTAGCATGGCCGCTCCAGTACACAGCCCGGCAATGCTGCGGGAGGCACGCTCAGACCTCTGGACCAGCCTGCATTTCCCTGACACGGGCACGGGCACAGCAACGGGACAGCCAAGCCCTCCCTATGCCAGAGTGGATGCCCGCTGGAGATGGGTACCGTATTTACTTGTGTAGATGGGCCCCCAGAACCAAACTCACCTGTGGGGATCAGTTCTCATGGCTTCTGCACGCTTTCCGTGCGGCTCACCCCACCCTGGGCCTCCCTGTTTTACTGCCCTCCAGTGTGCGAACAGCACTGAGCTGATGTGGGATGCCCCCTGGTCCTCCCTCCACACTGGCATCTCAAAATAGCCACCGGCTAGGGCTCTCCCCACTGCCAGGGACTGAGCATTTGGGGGAACTTTACCACAGCTGTTCTGACAGCCCAGCTAAAACGTCAGATCTGGCCCAGCGCATGTCTGAGCATGGGGCACAGGAGGGGCTAATGGGGTTAAACAGCATCCCGGGCACTAGCCAAGGCAACCACTCAGGAGCCAGTCCCATCTTTTGTCCTTCTCTTCCCTTCATTAGTGTTTTTTCTGCTGATGCTAACTAGATTCGGAACATGTAAACCACCCTGTAGTGTAAAAGAGGAGCCACTAGAATGGGCCAAACAAAATGAGTGTTTCCTCTCTTTCCCAGGCTTAACATCACCGTCTGCTCCCATAGAAAGAAGAAGGAAAAGTAAAAATTGGGTATCTTAGTACTGCTTAAAATGCCCTCCCCAGGCTGAAGAGTATTGTTAAATAACAATCGCCCAGATTAGCAATTCCCACCCCACTGGCCAGCACGCTCCAGCTCTACCCAGGTGTGCTGAACTTTGTATTAGCCAGGAAAGAAAAGTGAAACAAAGCAAAGTCAGGCATGAACCCTTAGCCCTGTATTCCAAATGGCTCCTAAGGTCTCCTGTCCCCTCCATTACGGTGCATTTCAACCATTAGCAACAGCACAGGAAGATGATAATCGGATGTTAGCACTAGTGTAGCTAACCGTCTAAAATGAGCTGCACTATTCCGCTGGTTCAAATCTTTCTCAGCCCCCATTCACACCGTTTCTGGACAAGGAGCACCCCATGAATCCCATTTGTCCTGCTGGTTATTGATCTTCTTTGCTTTAGCATCAATAACGTTCAACACTTGTTTCATCTGCAGAAAGCTGGAGGAGAGCACATCCAGAGTCGGGCATAGTTCATCATGTAGAGAAAAAATAACAATTACAGGGCCAAAAAGAGAAAAAGGTCTGGAGGAGAGAGAAAATGCAAAGGGTTTGGAGAGGAGGAAGGCAAGGTTTTGTCTCACACACTCCACTGCACATTACGCCAAGGTGGAAGGGTCAGTTATTTCTCTCCGGGAATAACAGAGTTATTTCCGGTGTCCAGAGTGTGCCTTTCTTCCATCCCCAGCATTAGTGACTCTGCTCCAGTGAACTAAAAAGAAATCAGAGCGCGCACTCCTTAGCATGTAACCACCCCGTGTGTCTGCACAGCCCTAGCACGATGGGGCCCTGTTTAGGTAGAGCCATCTAGGTGCTGCCAATACATCATGAATAGTAAGTGACAGGAAGGTGGGTGCCTGTCAGCAGGACAATGTGCTGAGTGGAGAGTGAGAAATACACCATGCCTGCGTGGGACACACCACCCGTTCAAACTGTGGATTCCTCAAAGCTGTGCCTGTAGTTCCAAACAGTCCCCGTTCAGCTGGATGTATTGCTCACACAGCAGCTCCGATCAGGGACACTTTGCTATTCTGTGCGCTCCAAGAGATCCCAGACCTGGATGCAGATGGATAATGGCCATACTCCCTGGAATGGCCATACTCCCTGGCCATACTCCATGCAGCTGGGGTGAAAGGCTCCTGGAACAATGAGCAGTACCTGCAGACGCTGATAGGTCTGATCAGAAAGACGGCAGCCGTCCTCATGCAGCCGCCCAGTTGTCAGCGTGGAGAGGTTTTCTGCTGGCTCCGATTGTCCGTTGAGTGATTCAGCCCCGACCATGCCAGTGGGAGGCAGCTTATCTGGCATCTGAGCTGCTGGACAAAGAGAGGGCAGCATTCCTGAAATCACGATAGGAGAAAGAAAACCCGGGGTGCTGCGGATCACCCCATCCATGCGACAGACCGTGGGAATGGAGGGTGAGGTGTTAAACCTGCAAGTGTTTCTGAGCAAGAGCTGCCTTTCTTTTGTGTCCTGTCAGCACTGGCCAAATAATAAACAACAGTGTTTGAAAGAGACATCGGTCAAGCCCCTGAATGACCCGCCCTCTCCAGACACAAACCCTTGTGACTGGAAGGAACCGTGGCAACATGGCTTGTTCCCTGTGCCAAGAGCAGCACCCTGAGCACACCCATATCACTGAAAGTACAAGGCACTGGAGCATGTCTTCTTCTGGGTTTTCCACCACATTTCCTGCAGATTCCAGGCAAGGAATATCACATCAAAGCCTCCATGCCTGGTAAAGCCACCCGCTAACCTGGAGTACTGTGTCCAATTCTGGGCACTACACTTTGGGAAAGATGTGGACGCACTGGAGAAAATCCAGAAAAGAGCAACAAAAATGATCAGATGCCTAGAAAACATGACCCACGAGGGAAAATTGAAAAAATGAGTTAGTTTAGTCTGGAGATGAGAAGTCTGAGGCAGGACATGATAACAGTGTTCAAGTACATAGAAAGATTATTACAAAGAGGAGTTACAAATTGTTCTCCTTATCCACTGAGGACAGGACAAGAAGTAATGGGCTTAAATTGCAGCAAAGGAGATTAGGGTAGACATCCGGAAAACCCCTTTCTTACTATAAGGGTATTAAGCACTGGAACAAACAAATCACCTAGGTAGGGAAGGTGTGGAATCTCCGTCACTGGAGGCTTTTAAGAACAGGTTAGACAAACCCCTGTCAGGGATGGTCTAGATAATACTTAGTCCTGCCTCAGTACAGGAGGTTGGCCTAGAAGACAAGTCAAGGTCCCTTCCAGTCCTGCCTTTCTTTGGTTCTGTGATACATAGTGCCAGATTCTCCTCCCCTTGACCGCTCGATGGCACCCACAGGTAAGTCAGAGGAAAATCATGCCCCTGGTGAGTGCCTGGGAGAACAAACAGCTACCCCACAGGCACCTTTCCGCTGCACGTCTCTGGCAGCAGCTGCAGACAGTGCACAGTGTTGGCACAAAGACCCATTTACTTCACTCTAGCTTTCAAGAGTGGAGCAGAGTGCCAGGGGCTCTGACGGGACAGCAGGTCCAGGCACCATCCAGGTCTGACATGATGAAGAGCAGCTGACAGCTGTCCCACCACCCATCCGCCTCTCCACCATCACCATCCAGGGCTACTTACTGCACTGCTGACTCAGCAGGAGAACGGAAGAAAGAGCAACTTCCCATGGAAGAAAAGCTCCTCAGCCCTGCGAGTGACCAGCTCCCATCCTCCCTGTGACCTTGCTGCCACCAGAGCACGGTCAGAGCGATCTGGCTGCTCACTCAGAGACGAATGCGGAAGCCTTCCCAGATGACACACTGGCCCTCTGGCTTGGGCCTCATGGGATGGAGGGAGACAAGGAGGTGGCGAAGGAAGATCAAGCGGTGGCAGAGAGAATGACTTTCACCCTTCTGTGGAACGGGTGTGAGTGATCCGCACTGCCAAGCCCTTTTTATTTGAATCGTAAAAGTCTAGGGTTAGGAACTGAGGCCCAGGCCCCACCTTGAGCAAAGCTGGGAAGTGCAGGCCTGGGAAGGAAGAAAGTGAAATTGGCCCCGAGCGTGGGGCCAGCATGAGGTCTAGGGTTGAAGTGGGAAGTAAGCAGCCAGTTTCCCACAGAGTCAATTAGCCAATTGTGTGGCCACCGGCACCAGGTTGCTCCTGGGTAACAAAGCTAGAGGTAAGCATGGATGAAGTGTGTATAGCTGACGTGCCAAGAATGGGCACCATGCCAGCAGGAACCAGGAGTGACTCTGGTGTAAAAGATGTGAATCAGGCCTAATAGCTCTTTCACTGGAAGGTCTCTGCGGTGTCCACCGGGGTAGGCACAAGGCCTGGGAGTGGGAAGTCGACGGAGGAGCTGGGGGATCAAGGAGCATTGTGGGGAAGTATCCTGCAGTCGGCACAGGCCGTTGCTCTGGCTGGAAGTCGAGGTCACAAGGAGACCAGGTCCGGGCAGGCTCCTCTGCTGATTTTGTTGGCGAGCGGTGGCCAAGCATGGCAGGTTGAGCTTGGCTGGTGTCACCATGGCGACCCGGATCTGGTGGGCCCTTTGGAAAAACACGCTATGGAGAATATATTCCCGTGGCTCCTCTGTGTGCAAGCACCTATCTGAGCAGACATTCAGCAGCCCTCCTTCTGACGCCAAGGCATGCCAAGAGGGGCACCGAGGCGCTGGGCCCAGGGATTCAGCTGTCATGAAGATGCATGGTCTCCTGGAGAGCGGAGTGCAGCTGGCAGCAGAGAAGCAGCAGCCTGCTCGGTGCCAGGAGAGCGCACAATGAGACTGGCAGGCTGAAAACAAGTTGAACACCGAAGAGAAACTAGCCTGGCCCAGCAGCGAAACTCAGTTTTTGGCCTGGTGGCAAAGTCTGTTTGCCATCTTGTGACAGATGTGGCTAGTAAACTATAGCCTCGTCTTCCCCCTTCCCAAGAGAAACGGCGCTGAAAGAAAACAATACCAGGCCAGCTTTCGGAAGCATTGACTGCTGTCCAAGCGGGCGGGGTGGGGGAGCGTCTCCCGTGCGCGAGTGCTGAAAGGTTCAGTGAGTCTGGGGACGAGGAGGCAGCCAAATCGGGGGAAGCAGGCACCACGGCTCGCGAGAAGAATTGTCTGGGAAACAGGAGAGAGAGCTTGAGAAAAGGATGATAAAGGGACTCGAGCCCATGCTCTTGACAGCGCCTTCTGTGTGAGAAGAACAATCCGCAGCTCCTGGCATAACCATGCAGCAGCAGAGCAGTCTGGGAGAAGGGCCTGTTTGTAGCTGGGACACAAAGGAGACCGCTCCTGAATGGCAAATCACCTGGGGCAGACAGGAATGTCTGTCAGACACAGCAGCACATACACCCTAGGGGCGGTGCTGCTCTCACAGCAGCACTCCACGTGTAGTGCCGTTGGGAAGGCCTGGATCCTGCCCTGGGGAACGGTCCTGGCACTACATGACACAGCTACAATAGGCAGGGGACATGCTGGGGGGAAGAGGGCACGGGGGTACAGCTCACCATGTGCAGCGAGCTCCCTGCCCTCTGACGTCCCTTCCGGGTCCCATGGCCCCTCCGGACACTCCTCATCCTCACTTGGCCTCCCCATGCACCTCCCCAGCCCTGCCCCATCCTGTCTCAGCACCCAGTGCCTCCTCCCTCTGGCCTCCCTTGCTGCCCAGCGCCTCCTTCCCCACCTTCTTCCTCAGGTCCAGTCCTGAGCATGCGTTTGCTCCTGCCTGCTGTCCCAGTGACCCCAATGGCCCGGCATTGCCCTGCCCCTCCGAGAATCAGATACCAACACGTCAGACGTGTTTGAAACCGTCACCTGCAATGTTTGCACTGGCATGTCTGGATGTTAAATTCCCATGTTCCTGTCTGTACCTGGCAGGGAGAAGGCAAAACGCCGCAGAGAACGTGAAGACGTGAATTGCTTTCCACCCACCAAGGGTGTGAACTTAATACAAATCATTTCCTCTTCCCGCAGCCATGCTGGGAGTGCACACACCTCTCCAGTTCCTCAGGGTTTATTCCTAGGCTGCACTGCAGACACTGGCACTCAGCTCCTTGCACATGCGCACACACGCACACGCACACCCCAGATTTTCTCCTAGCCCTTGGCCTTGCTCTCTGATCATTCTCCCCCGACCCCTGCTTCTCCACCATTTTTCAGATCCCTTGGTTGGAGTCTTATCTTTAAAAAATGAAAAATGTTACATGTTTGTGAAATAAAGAAGTATGGTGAGGGAGATGGTTCACCTCTTATCTGCACCCATTTGGGGCTGCTGGAGGATTGCTGCAAAAAGTATTTAATTAAAATAGATCCAAGTTTCTAGCTGTTACATTATCTGGCTGGTTCCTAAGTGGGCAGAACATATAGCACAATCTGCATTCCCCTGCGCCCGGATTTTATTTCTGCTTAACTCTCCACACCACCACAACTCATACCCATATGCCAGCAAATGCCGATTTTTCTTAATGATTTGTACATGGAATCTACACCTTCAGACTCACAGCGTGTCAAAATATGTATGAAAACAGGATGGACTCAGATTTTTAAGCATTTAGCACACTAATGACTTGTTATAAATGTTTTTCTAACTGTTTTGAGTCTCCAGGAGGTGAAAATTATCATTGTATTCCTGCAAAAATGCATATAAAATAAGAACAACGTGCTGCACATTCCACATTAAAGAACCCACAAATAAAACATTTGCCATTCCAATGTCAGTGAGACTATTAGTCACATGCATCTTCGTGTCTTGGTACAGCCTAATTTACCAAGGATGTGTTCTATTTACTGTATGTTCCTCTAACTTTTCAGAGGAGTTTTACAAACTGTCTCAGGCACTTTCTGCATTGTGCACAGGTGAAACGATGACAGGGAGGGCGAGGACTGGCTCTAAAATGTTTTATTCAGAAAAAGCAGAACAACTTGCTGTCTCTGTAAACCCTGTGGCCTACCCAAAGCCGTATTTTCAGAGGGTGCTAGGTGGAACTGCTCAGAAAATCAGAAGGGTTTCTGCTGAAAGTTTCGACATTTTCTCAAAACCCACAAAACTTTGGGTTTCAGTTTTCTAATGAAAACTCAAAATTGTTCTAGGGGAGCAGACACTTTCTGCAAAATCTTCCATTTTGTTGAAAACCCAGGTTTCTGCTCCCCGAAAGTTTAGCTGGAAGTATATAGACTTGCAAGGAGATCCGGGAAGGCGCCAGCTGTGGGTCAGCAACAAAGTGTTTGTCCCCGGCAGTGATGAGTGCAACGTTCCCTGGGGAAAACACCCCTTGCCCCTCCGCACAATACCCAGCAATTCCCATCCATGGCCATCGCTTCCTGCACCATTCCAGCCTCCATTTTCACGCCTGGGATGGCGCCTCCCGCAGGCAGCTGCCCGCCCCACCAGCTTTTCCCTCAGAGGAGCAGGGGTTGCAGGCAGGGGTCCTACGGCCTCTGGCCATGGGGTGTTGAGTCAGGCAGAGAGTGGGCGCAGTCTGGAGAGGTCACTGGGGATGGATGCCCTTGGCATGAGTGGCTGGGATGGGGAAGGGGTGAGTGGGGTGGTGGATCAGGAGGGGGAACCTGGGAACCAGGACCGCAGGCTCCCTGCCAGTATTCAGGAGAAGCTGAAATGCTCCTTCCAAAAGCAGTTTTGCTACCGGGGGCAGTTCTGCCGCCAGCCCAGCAGCGAGACAAAGCCCACACAGCTGCTGCCAGCCCAGGGTTTTTAAGCTGCACAAAGCCACGGTGACAGGCCCGTCCAAACACAAGCAAGTGCCTCTGACGAGAGCAGCAAGGGCTGCCGGGGAACGAGCATCCTGCTGCAGATGAGGCAAGTCCTGACAAGGAGCAGCTGATCACAGGTTACGTGCGTCTGGGTCGCTGCGGCCCACGGCGGTCTGTGTCTTTGCTGCTGGCTAGTGCACCCGCTATGATCTCCCTTATCGTCACCTCTCAGCCCCAGGATCCCGCCTGCCAGAGCAGCTGTGGAAGGGGAACAGAAGCAAAACCTGGGAAGTGTCACGGAGCGGGATTGTTGCTAAGGCTCACTTGGTGATGGGATGCTAGAGTGTGAGAGCAATGAGTGTCATCCCAACTGCAGACAAGATTCACCAACTCAGGGAAAATACAGTGAGTCACTTGAAATATCACAGAGCCGCCAACAGCAGCTGCAGCATGAGAACCCCAGGCGGCGATGGTGCCCAAGCCGAGTGTCCTTCACATTCCATGAGGGATTAACGCTTCTATGGGGCCAGTGGCTACCTGGAGGGTGGGAGCTCTGGGAGATGCTGCAGCCCCTAAGGTATGTTTTAAGCCTGCCTTCTGCGTACCAAAGCCTAGATGGAATGTCCAGAAGGTGGATTGGGACCCCTTTCCAGAATACTTAGAAATGAGCATTGTCCTATTAAACACCATCTCCATGGATGATGGGAACCATCGTTTCTATGTTGTGCCATTTTTAAAGCTGCAAGTGCAACCATCCCACATGGCTTCCAACCAGTGCACAGCCCATGTTTCAGCAAGGATTGTGCAGAATTGCTGAGGCAATATGAGCCATCAGGTGATCCGGAGATTGCAGAACATTTTATAGAGTCCTTGGATGTCGCTTGTCGGGTTCGATAGGAGAAAGTCACAGTGGTGCTGGACTTTATGTGGGCAAACCAGAAAAACTGGTGCTCCATTTGTCGATTAGGTGCAGCTCAACGTCCATGTGCACAAAGCCTAGAATCTGGCGCCAAACAAAGATCATTGCCTTGCTGAAACCTGGGAAAGAGCCATGCTTTTCTTTGAGCTACAGACCAATTTCACACCAAAGTGTCTGCTTCAAAGTGCCTGAGCATCTGATTTCACAGAGAATTTCTCCATCTGTGGGAGGCATGCTGGCAGCAGAGAAAGCTGGTTTTCGCCACAGTCGTAGTACATGTGATCAAGCACTGGCACTTACAACATTCATCGAATATGGATTCCAACATAAGCTGAAGACTGGTTCGGTTTTCCTTGACCTGACTGCGCCGTATGATATGGTTTGGCACACAGGCCTTTTAGTGAAATTGTCTAGAACTATGCCATGCTGGTTAATCTATGCAATGGGTCTGTTTTTGAGAAATCAACATTTCCACGTGCGTATTGGTGATAGAACAAGTGCTTGGAGGCACCAGAAGAATGGCCTCCCACAAGGAGCAGTATTATCTCCATCGTTATTCAACTTATATTCCAACAACCAACCATACACCGGGGCCTCGCAAGTTTGTTCATGCAGAAGACATGTGCCTCAGTGCTCAGTCACACTCCTTTGATATACTGGAGTGTTCTCAACGTAAACATAGCAGGTATGGCTGACTATTGGTGGTGCCTGATACCAAGTGGGAGTAAGACCACATCAAGTGTCTTCCACTTACATCATGCACAAGCGGGCAGGGAGCTAAATATAGTTCTCAATGATCAGCAAATAAGGCATGATTCACACCTGGTCTATCTCGGCATCATGTTGGATGGAACTCTCACATATCATGACCATCTTACAAAGGCGGCAACTAAGGTCAAAACACGGAACAGCCTGCTTGGAAAAATGGCCACAATGACATGGGGCTCCAATGCCCAAACGTTATACACGTCAGCCAGGGCACTCTGTTGGTCAGCGACACAGCACTGCGCTCCAGGATTGGCTCGCTTGTCTCACACAAAGATGATCAACCTACAACTAATTTCCACCATGCATATTATGTCAGGCACACTTAAATCAACTCCTCTGCAATGGTTACCAATTCTCTGCAATATTGTTCCACCTAGTGTTTGCAGAGGGTAAAGTGTAGCAAAGCTTCTGGTGAAATTGCATGATATGCTATGTCTACCATTAATTAGAGATGAGTTTAATCCACCACGTAGTCATCTGCCCTCACGGCACCCATTGTGGAAATGTTTACAGGGTGAGGGATTTACAGTAGAGGATGCATGGTGAACTTCATGGTCTGCAGAGAAAGTGACAAATAATTATCTTGTCTCAGACCCCACTTAGCGTCTTCCCAGGTTTGCTGTACCATGAAGGCAATAGAGTCTTCTGAACTGGTTTCTTACCAGAGCTGGAATTTGTGCTGCAGCAGAGTTTTGGTGGCATTTTAGAGAAAGTCCACCATGTTGATGTGGGCAGCCACAAACCATGACACGTATTGATGAGGACTGCAAAATGATTCAACTTCCTGGAGGTCTTTGTGCCTTGAACATCATTGATAAGAACACTGTGGCTTGGTTTGACTGGATTACATATGCCAGATAAATAACTGGTACCTGGCATTGGGGGGCCTGATCAGACCACGTGTGTGCCCATGCTTCCCCAGCAGCAATGTTGCATGTGACAATCTGCACCAGAGACAGAAGCTGCATTTTCGGTTTTGGATGTTTTTTTCTCTCCACTTTTCTTTGTATTTATCTGGTTTTGTCGCAAAGGAAGCAAAATTGGACTTTAACAACAACCACACCAACAGCATCTCCAGCCTATCTCAGCTAACCTTTTATCCTTCCCTCTCAACAGACAGTTACTGCCATCCGTAACCATCCAGAAGGCTGTCCAATGGAAGGCTTTCCCTATAAAATCTCTATAAAAGGGAAAGGCTGATACTGTTCAAATGAAAGCCTTACTTAGTACTTTACATTTTAAATGTTTTACCTGCTTTTTCTGTCTCTCTAATAAAGGGCTAGAAAGAGTTTTAATGGTGGTTGTTGCTATGGGACCAAGCAGGCCCAGGCCTCTGTCCTCAAACCCACTCCATCGTTCCCTGCTTAAGATTGTACAGTGCCAGGCTCATGTTAGCATCCTTGACTCTCTGGGCCCATTTATTCCATTGTAGCAAAAGTAACAGAAGAGAACACGACACACTGCTACACTCCCCAGCACATGCACACCAGCCTTGGCACACAGCACAGCCACGATACATTACAGACTGTTTTAATCTGCCAGTAAAAGTGCTCCCCTCCATGGTGCGAATGTTACTCTATTGTTGTGTAACAAATGCTGCATAACAGCACTGATGCACACTCCTGCTCACATACACGTGCATACTCATGCACATCCATGTCCATCTCATCGCACACTGATTCATATGATGTGTGCGCACACTCACCTCACACCCACTGACATCAAACTCAGCACTCACTGATGCACGCTAATGCCACAGTGCTCAATCTCTCTCTCTCTCTCTCTCACACACACACACACACACACACACACACACACACACACACACACACACACACACACCCCTACCTACCGGGAATTCTAATTGACCTAACGTGTTATAAATTGTCTAACTTGGTTGTGATTGCTATGACGAATGGTACTTTAAAGGACTCAAAGGCTGTGTATCTGCCTTTGATAAACATTGGCTTGCTGATCTTAGATCTTATTTATTTACCCTTGGAGCAGGTTCATTACTATGTATTAGATAGATATGACATATTTATGGAAATATGGGGACTCTTTATGGAATATATTAAGATTAAATAAATCATTTACTATGTGGTCAAGACCTACAGCAATCTTGATGAACGATTTGGTGATTTTTTTGATCTTCTTATAATTTTTAAGAGCCATACATTTTCTGTCAGAGGGACCTTGCATAATGACTCGAGCCACCCGCTGTGTACATGGACCTGGGGCCACTGTGTGTTTATTTGGGATCAGAAGGTTGTGCCTTAAAATATTTCTAAGACATCTCTAAGGTCTGAAGGGTTAAACCAGAGAGAAACATCTGAGAAGTTTGGTGTCCATTTCTTGCTGCCTGTGGGTCTTTAGAGAAGCTCTATCAAAAGACACCCTGTCTTTGGCAGAGATTTTAGGAGTTTTTCCCTTTATTAATAGTGACATCCGCATGAAAAGCGTATGCTGGTGCCTTCATGGTCTGTCTGCTCACTCTCTTGTGTGTGAGAGAACACAGCTAAGAGCAGTGGAAGTCAATGTGATGTCGAACAAGAGGAAAGAGGCTGCAGTGCATCAGGAGCTCTTGTATCGCTCCCAGCAGCCAGAAATGAGGCACAATCCAATTTGACCAGGACTTCATGTGACCAGCTTTGGATTGGGAGAAATTGGTGATTTTTCTAAAGCTGAACTTCTCTCCTTCCCTTGATAGGATTTGCTGTAGTTTGTTCCTTTGCATCAAGGGAAATTCCTAGCCTGTCTGGGACTGGATTCCAATGTGATTCCAGTCAGACCTTGAAAACAGGGACTAGTTGGTGGTGAGGATTATGTGTTCCATCACTGGAGAGTTGCATGTGGTTTCCGTCAAACTGCGGCCTGTCTCCCACGCCGGTCAGCGTGTTCATGAGGCCTCGGTCAGATGGTTTCCAAGCACAGGATGGGGTCTTCTCAGCAAGATGAAAATTCACAGCTCTGTCTCTTGCTCATGGATGCCAAGAGTCCAGATGTTGCCAGCTGGATGCATCATGGTCTGGCTGTTGGATATAGGCCAGCAACTCAAGGGGACTGATTCCTCTTTGTGACTCCCCTCGCTCAGGAAATGTGCTCTGTGGCACTCAGCTAGGCTAAGAATCCTGCCATCCCTACGGCCAGGCCTATTCCATGGAGATCCCCTATCCCCAGGCATACAAATGGGTGCCATCTCATAGCACAATCCACACTGGCTGTGTCATTCAGTCTGGCAACTGCAACACATGAATTATTGAATTTTTGCAGTAGGGCTGTGCTGCCATTTGCAGCTTCCTTTGTCCTGGCTTACGCTGTTGAATTATAACCAGTTTGGTATTATATTGTGTCCTTCCTGTCTTATTTACACTAGCTGCCTATAGAGTGACAGACTCATATTAAATTGGCACTATTGGTTTTTAAGCCGTGAACAGTTTTGCCCTGGCTACATGTGAAAAATACCCCTTGAGCCCTCTAATGAAGGACGGCAATATCTGTTGTCCAGTCCCCATGAAATCTCAGCTTAGCTGCCTCAATTTTCAAAAGGCCCTCCTGAAGCTTGTTTGTTTGTTTCCATAAAAAATTCAGGGTGAGCAAACGTGGAGAACACGCACAGATTGGCAGTTGTATCTGTGCATGAGGTGAGCAGTTGAATTGTGCATTCTGGCATTACAGACACTGAAGAAAATGAGGTAACAATGAGACAAGCAGCTTTTACAAACCCAGGGAAAATATTCTCTGGAATCTGTTTAGCAAACTTGAGAAGTGATTCTGATTTCATTATTCCACGTCATTCCATCCCTGCTTTGTGCATACATTAGATCTATAAGTGTATTGGCCAATCATGCATTTTTACAAATTAGTGGTAATTAAGTTTAAAACAGCTATTTTGAGACAAATCGGTGAGAGCCACAGCTAATGATGTAAAAGTGATTTCACATGCCCTTTGGCCTCATCACAAACATGTCAGAGGAAATCACAGAACATAGCGTGCATTACAGCAAGAGTGAAACACAGCCAAGAAACTCAGAACAGAAAAGAATTCCCTGGCAAGTATTAAACATCCAGACTTAAACACAATAAGCCATCCAAAGAGGCATTTACGGCTGCCCCTCTGGCCTCTGATATTTGCTCTCTGAGCTCACCTGCTTCACCGGATTTCTTAGATAAACGTATTTTAATGGAATTTTCATTTGATCGTTATCGTGCATGCTGGCCTGTAACAACAGAAGCAGTGTGTGTGTGTGTGTGTGTGTGTGTGTGTGTGTGTGTGTGTGTGTGTGTGTGTGTAACGTGAGACCAGATTTCTCTTCAAATGGTGACATGGGACAGACATCTTCAGCCTCATGTGCAAGGTAAGGCGTCTCCTTGGGAAGGGTACTCACATGTTCCCCAGGTCGAATTCAGCTCTCCGAGCGCTGCCACCTGTCAATACCAGGAGAATCAGTTTAAAAATTATGTACTAGCAATACAAGAAAAAATCCCATAACCCCGCCATTGCCAGCAGTGTCAACACAATGGGATGGTTGTTGCCAGCATGTTAACAAAATCAATGGGCAGGCCATTGCTGGCAGTTAAAACAAAGGATAAGGGTAAGTGAGTGCAATTGACTTGAAAGTCTCCTCGCTGCAGGCTGTGTATGTCCCCTCTGCACAGGGAACAGGGCCATGGGAAGGCAGATCACCACCACTAGCTACTCTGTGCATTAGATGCCAGCACACACACAATGGGAACAAATAATAGACCATGGCTTCAAAGAACAGAAAACTCCCTGTTTAGGTCAATTCTATGGCCTATGTGGAGGGCAGCCAATACAGGATTCCAGCAGCATATCCTTTACTGTCCAGATTTGATATGAAAATAGAACGCACACATAGGGAGACCATTCAGAGCACAGGACTTTGCACTGTAGTACCACACACAGGTGCCGACACAGCTTGCATTGCTTTGCTCCTTTTCACATTTTCATTGTGCACAAACACGCAGTCTGCCGTGAGCGATGAACAAGAGTTCAAAGCTTCCAGTGCCCTCAGCAGCTCAAGAGAAGCGAGTCGTGCTGGACTGGCTGTGCACGTTACGATTTCCACACAAACTTTCCACCACCGACCTACCACCATTTAAACTAGCGGTATGCTGTGCGCAGGAGTTGTGTCAGACTGCTATAGCACCTCACTGGCTCGTTTATTTTTTCTGTGATTATTTATGTGTATTTTGGTAGCTCTTAGGGACAATAATCCTAAATCGGAGCCCAATTGTACCTGTATTGTACAACACACATAACAAACAGATTGACCCTGCTCCGATCTGTGTATTCCCTCTTCTGCTCTAACAGGTAGCTTCATCTTCCAGTCTGTATAACACTATTTATAATCTTCCTTTCCCTTGCTTGCTCGCTTTCTTCTCATCTCCTACCTCCTAACTTCCTACCGGCCCACTGAAGTTAGTGGGAGTTTTGCTTGGGTGAACCCTGAAACCTAAGCAGGCTGCGACCTTACAGTACACACAGCAAACAGCTTTTGGTTTGGTTTAGGCCACCTGTGATGGGCTGTCCATCCAACACAGAACTGGAAGGGATAAGATGGCCAGGGAGGCCTATTAACTCCACAAGCTGCACCCAATGGAAGAGCCAGGGATCAGGGAATTGATTGCAAGCAAATTCATTCAACTATGCAGGAATAGATGGGGCCTATAAAGCCAGGAAGCTGGCAACAGACAGGGGCTGCTGCTGCTGCTTTGAAAGGAATCATCACTCCCTGGGAAGAGGGAAGAAGGTTTGGCGCTGGTACTCCCAGGGAAAGGGGGGAACCAGGAGTGGTAGGAAGCAGGTCAGAGAAGGAGCAGGGAGGGCTGGGAGAGGAAAGCCCAGAGCTGGGTTGAGGATTCCTGGACTAGAACCTGGACTAGATGTTGGCCCGGGTTCCCCTTCCAGCCATGGAGGGAGTGGCAGTGGAGCAGTGAATGGGAAGACTGCCTAGGACTGCTGAAGGAAAGACTTTGATCTATCCCAGAAGGGAGGAACCCTGGTGATCTGGCCAGTGGGCTGAGTCAGACAGAGGATGCTGCGAGTCCTGGGAGGAGACAGGAGCTGCAGACATATGAGAGAGAGAGATGGAATGACGGAATGCGACCACCGGAAAGGTTGTCAGCCCCAAGAGCTAGCCTCCAAAGTGATCAGGAGGAAACACATCATCCACAACAGCTCCACCACATCATCTAATAAAAGTTTGCAAATACTTGGAAATTCTTAAGGATAGTTAAGACGTGAACTATTTGGCAATAATAACACTAGCTTGTTTCTCACAGATATCCAATTTTCTTACTATCCAAATACAAGAATTGGGTGTCTGCTTCCTAAATTGTTTTAATCTCTGGCAAAGAGTGCTTCTGGCAGAGTTCTTCAACTGGAAAATAGGAAATGAGTTAGAAACTATCAGCAAACAGGAATAATATAGAGCTTAAGACTTTTGATCTTGATCTGGATGTGTAAAGTTTAAATAGATTCTTCAGGGCTGCATGACTGGTCCAGGCAGAAAAGAGGGAAATGTACCTGGGGATGACACCAGAGACAGGCAGGCAGCAGATGCTGGGATCAGCTCTGTCTAGGAGCATGACACACACTAGCAGATATACTATAAAGGACTGTCCTGCACCGGGTGCAGGATGCCTCACATGACGCAATGGTCTTTTCTTTATTTTCCATGACTCTGTTGGACTTTCTCCGTGTTTTATACACAAACACACAGACCACAATGGTGACACCTCATGGAGGTGAGTCATGCCTTGGCCATATGTGATACAAAGAGATGCACTGGGAACTCCCTCGACTTGCTGGCTGGCGGCTGGGTCTCCCTTGCCTGGGAAGGAATCCAGTCCTGGACGCTGCTCCTGAAGTACCAGCCAGGAGGGAATGAGCCCAATTGGCTGGCCATTAAGCAGGGCCCTTTGCTGCAGTGAGGGTGGCCAGGCAGAAGTGGTCCTGCTGTCCTGTGGCTGGAACTAAGTAGCTTGAAGCTCTGCTCACGCTGGCTCAGGTTGAAGAGCTAAACTAGACAGTGGGAGCTAGGAGGCTCTCTCTGAGACGTTAGTCTGTAGGGTTTAACTCTGTTCACTCGCACACCCTCTGCATACACACCTCCCTGCCGTGCGACACCCACGTGCTACCCACACCCACAGCCTAGCGGTCGTACTGCTTGTCAGGCGTCTGCCTCTTAAGAAACACAATTTCTCTCTCTCTCTCTGTGTATATATACACACACTCAAATAAATGTATTTGAAAGAAAGAAATTCAGGAATTCTTTTCCACAGCTTCTCTCCTAGCCAATTGGTTCTGTCTTTGTATCCCTGTTAATAATATTCATGATACTCTGATGCTAATTGAACTTCCTTATGCAAAGGTGCCTAGAGGCAAGAATGTTGCCCCCCACATGATGAGATAATTACTATGGCAACCCCCTCTGCCAAGTTTGAGCTGGCCCTGTGCTGTGGGGCTGCATGGCTTGGGTCCATATAAGAGATTGCTGCTAGCTCCTTACAGAAGGACAAAGGGCTTCATGAATCATGAAAGCACGAGCTCTCTTCTGAAAAACTGCACTATGCCTTTTCCTATTAAAGTGCAGAAGAATCCTCCGGAGGTGGTGTGCAATTTCCAGAATGGATACCCTATTTCTTTTTATTATAATCATTGTCCTTTCTGTGCAGATAGTGTTCTTAGCTTTGTGCATGTCTGTTAATGCTGCAGATGCTGGTCCGCACAATAAAGGAAACACTCTTTTCCATTGCACTAAGTGAAACAATTCAAACGGGAAAAATCTTGATAAAAGTTTAATTAGGAAAACTGACTCCATCAGTAAAATATCCCCACTCTCCCCATGTATTAACCCTTTTGCCATAAATCTATCACCCTTGAAGAAACCTGCCTTCCTCACAAAACCTACTCAGGGTTCACATTATTTTAATCAGTTCAGGGGTTTAATACATTATTGATTTTTAGGAGAATTGAAAAAGCTCCGTATTAAGTCCCGGTTGCTGATTCTTTCTGTATATGACATTCAGGTACTTGTGAAAAATTATACCAATTATGAAATCAGCCATTTACTGCTTCAAAGTGCAATCAGTTGTCACACTGGAAAGCACTTGCTCCTGGATATTATTAGTTGGGCTATGTGCACAGGAAAAGTGCTGAGAGGAAAGACTTTAACCAAAGGGCAATTGCATGAAATTTACTTAGAAATAGCTATTTATCACCCTTGGATTTCCTACTGTTCAAATCCACTGCAGACACTTTAGGAATGAAACAGCCATCTCACCAATGTAACTCAGCCAACGGAGGGGGTTTTTTTCCTCACTGACATTAAATGAAAAATTTAGAAGTCATTGTAACAGCTTAAAGATGCATTATCCTTTTTGATGTGCAATTTTAGCTTCATATCAAAAGCCATATAAAATAACCCCCGCACAAACACAAAAAAGGAACTTTTAAAAGTTTTATGACATGTAGTTTGTCTTACCTTTTATGCATCTAACAGGCAGCATCTCTCCTGCTGCTCTCAGAGACCACTGTGTGATTACCTCGATGGGGGAGAAATTATTGCCTAGTAGCAGAAAACCCAACTTAAGGAGCCATTGGTCTCTGGAGTCAGGGAAATAGAGGGGGAGAAGCCACGCACCACAATGCCAGCAAATTCCTCAGAAGCAAGAAGGCTTTGGAGTGGCGGGAGAGCTACCCATTAAAGAAGCCTTTGGTTGTGTCACAAACTGCCACCGTTAATGGGTTTTGCTGCAGGCAATGAAGTGAGAGGGAACATAAATTAAAGAGGGTACATTCTAAAGAAATTTCTACCTCAGTAAAGATGTCTTTTCTGCTTATTTTCCAGAGTGGACAAGAATTTTAGAAGGCAAGATCAACTTCTTGTTCTAACATAGGCACAGGGCATGCTGTGGAATTGGGGATTACTGGTGTGCCAGCCATTAAAATGCAGGGCTAAGAGATATTTGCTTGTTGACAAATGTGACAAAACAAGCATATTCCTTTTTCCAGGTTAGAGGAATATAGGGCAGGTTGAGCATAGAGGCCTCAGAGTCTCCATTCAGAAGGGGCCTTCATTTTTTTTTAATTGCTCAGATGAAATACAGAAAGAATGGTGCAATAGAAAGTGACGGGCAGAAAAGAAGGGTGGTCACATGGTGAAGGCAATGGACAGGGACTGGAGAATTTAGGGTTCTATCCCCACTTCTGCTCCTGGCTCCCTGGGTGATTTTGGCCAAGTCCCTGAGGGCCTGGTTCAAACAGGTTCTGAAGTACACACATAGCTTAAGCCACGAATAGATCGCTTGC
This sequence comes from Mesoclemmys tuberculata, assembly GCA_007922155.1. Taxonomy (NCBI): domain Eukaryota; kingdom Metazoa; phylum Chordata; order Testudines; family Chelidae; genus Mesoclemmys; species Mesoclemmys tuberculata. Next base: position 1,176,783 of record ML675655.1, read on the forward strand.
TGAAAGGGAGCCTCTTTCTGGCACTCAGCTCCCCAGCTATACAATGGTGATGGTCATAACAACACCTCAGTTGTGCTCCCCTCTGTTTCTTTAGAACGTAAGCTTTTTGGACAGGCTCTGTGTGTCTCACAGCATGGCAACACCCAGCATGACGGGGTCCTCTAGGCACCACTGAAATACAAATCAGTGTAATGCTATTTAAGGAAGGCAGGAAAGCATGTCCATTCTTCCCTTGTTCCAAACTATGGCCCAAAGCTGGAAAGGTACCGAGGATCTGTAACTCCAGCTGAGGTCAGTCCCATTACTAGAACCGGCACGCAGCACCCACCTACCATTCGGCTCAGGGATCTCACAGACTGAACAGCAAGCATGCTACCTACAGAGTCTTTCCTCCCTCTCTTCTGGAGAGGCTTGTTGTGCGTGCAAATTCAGAATTTTTCTGTGACCATACGTGCTTGTGACTTTGAAATTCACTTTCCGTGAACATTGGTGCCAGTAGAACTCAGTCACAAGTTCTACCCAGGCCTCAGAACAAGCCAAACAAATTCATTTAAAAATTCAAAACACAGTCACAGAGAATTGGGGTTTTTTTGTAGCTTTTGTCCCACTCTAATTTCCAGGCTCCAAAAAGCACAAAACTTTAAAAATAATTATGTTTTGGCTTTGTGTATCGCGGAAATCCCTGGGTCCACCCAATAAAGGGAGAAGGAAGTGCCAAAACACCACAAGAAAAGTTGCCTTTCTTTATGCTCCTCAGAGCCGCATGTATGTATCAGACTGTTAACAGACAGGCTGATAAAATACACAGACAACGAATCCTGAACAGCTGATGGCATCCCAAGCGCTAATAGTGTTTAATAAGAGTACTTAATACATTTTAAGTTAGTAAAAACATCGCTATGTAGTGCCATTTAATTTAATTTAATAAATAATAAAAATAAAATAATATGGAATCATTTTATAAAGTGTGACCAATTTTGCCATATACAATAATAGGATTTGCACAAGTGTTTGTCCTTGAGGCAATAGAAATTTTCCTTACAAATCAGTCCTTACAAGGGTGGTAATTAGTACCCGTTAAGGCAGCTAGCAGTACCTGTGGCTGTATTTCTTCCATAAAACATCTGCTTGCTGCAAGCTCTCACACAAAGCTAGCGACACAGAAGGAAAATGCACACAGCGTCTAGACGGGTCGTTTTAATCAGGCAAGAGTGATTTTCTGTGGCCCATTTGATACGACTTTTACACAAGACTACAGCCTCATTCCAGAAGGGCTGGTGGAAAAGGTCAATGCTGCTGTGTAAAAATACATTTAAAAAAGGAGTCTGGGAAAGTGAAAATGACAGGGAATGACTGTTATTCTTGGCAAAGAATGGCACACTGCACACCAGCTCGCCAGTGACTTGTCTGTCTGTCTGTCTGAGGGAGCCCAGCTCCTTGGTATATAAGTGCTCTAAAAGTAATTAAGAGACATAAAAGAGTAAAAAATCAGTGGCTTATTTCTTCTGTGCCCCACGTTTGCAATGGGGCGTAGAGGACTATTTACACGGGATCCTTTATGGATGGTTTTTACAGGTACAACTCTTGGGAGCATGTTTACGCAGAAGGCAGGTTTTACACACGACAGTCTGAATGCAGGCAGGCCTGGGCTTGCTCGGCAGTTCTCTGGCAACGAGTCCGGCTCCCGAGGACACTCTGTGGCCGTCTTGGAGGGGGAGGCGTCTACTCCTAGCCGGTGAAGGGGCAAGTATGAATTCGCTTCTGAAACGAATGAGGAGCCAAACCCAGCTGGGAGGCTCTTGTGTCGGCTGACTTTGTCAGGCGACGTGCTGCTGTTTGTGCTGTTAGAAGATAGCACGGTGGAGGCTAGTGGGCTAGCTGCCATCAGCCCTCCAGGATGGCACGCCATCCGCTTGCTGAGGGGAGGTCCTCCCACAACGCTATGACTGAGTTTGGTCAGTAAGAACCCAGCTGAGACCGAATGCCACCAAGGCCTCATTTTCCAACAAAAACCATCTGAGAGATGCCCAGATCTTCTGCAGCATTCAGAAGAGGAGCCGGGACGGTGCTCACTGCTCCCGGGCCTGCAAACAACCCAGGTGCTTTGCTTAACCAGGCGTCAGTCAGTGGGGCTGCACACTTGAGGAGGAGGAGCAGTTCTGGTTATTCTGCTCCATTCCTTTGCTCCCAGTGGAGCAAAGCCAGGCACCTCGTGCTCACATCAGGAGTGTTCAGGCTCTGTCATTATCTGGCTGCTCCAGAGCAGTATTTTGTCTGGCACAGTTTAGCTAATACTGCTCTTGATCATCAGGGCTCGTTTCAAAGCAAATTAGCAGCCCTCCTGTGGCCAATAGCAGCAGCGCATGCCATCCCCAGGGAGCCTGTGCCCCTCCGAGTAACGGCTCAGAAACCTGGCAAAAGGGAACCCAGAGACATTAGCTGACTCTGTGTTTTCTATTTCCAACTGACGTGGCAATTGCAGCTTCACACGCTCGGATTCTCTTGGAAGGCCTGACTGGGCAGCTTCCTGCGGGGGTTAGGGAAATAAACATGCAGTGCATCGCCCCATCAGAGGGGAGACGGTGTATGTGCATTCATGGGAACACGTCTGTGGGATTAAACACCTCCCGCAGTTATGTTCCAGGAGCCTCTCCAGTCCTCTCCTGTTTTTATCTGACTGTTTGGCTATTCATTCACACTCTTAACACTTCCACCTCAGATGGCAGCACTTCAGAAGGAAGAAGGCCCTGAAATGGGAGCAGTTCCAATTGTGTAAGAGAGCACCTGGCAATTCTTGTATTCCCCCGTCTTCTTTAACCCCCACAGCATCTCTGCAAATGGGAGGAGGATCTTTTTAATGATAAACCAGACTGGAAAATCTAAGAAATGACCTCACCCTTAGCCCAAATCCTGAAAGGCTCCCCTGAACTTCTGCAGGTCCCCCCATTATTACCGGGCTCTGAGCCGACCAGTAGCTCTGCCAATGTGAGGTCTCTTGTAGAAATGCAACGTTTTGCAGTCTCAGTTTCCTCATCTGCCAAGCTCAGATAACACCACCAAGGACCCATCTTTCTAAGCCTGGAAAGCTCTTTGGCTATGCACGTGCACATTTATGATCGATTATTATTATTTCAGGCTGTATGAATATCTAGCGTTTAAACAGTAATCAAGATACTCAAGACAGTTAAGTCCAAAGCAGACTGCGAAGAGTTACAAAGGGATCTCACAGAACTGGGTGACTGGGCAAGAAAATGGCAGATGAAATACAATGTTGATAGATGCAAAGTAATGCACATTGGAAAACATAATCCCAACTATACATAAAAAAGATGGCGTCTAAATTAGCTGCTACCACTCAAGAGAGAGATAGTGGAGTCATTGTGGCTAGTTCTCTGAAAACATCCACTCAATGTGCAGCAGAAGGCAAAAATCTAACAGAAGGTTAGGAATTTTTAGGAAAGGGATAGATACTAAGACAGAAAATATCATATTGCCTCTTTATAAATCCATAATATGCCCACATCTTGAATACTGTGTGTGGGTCTGGTTGCCCATCTCAAAAAGATATATTGGATGGAACTGGAAAAGTTACAGAAAAGGAGAACTAAAATGATTAAAGGTACGGAACAGCTTCCATATGAGAAGAGATTAATAAGACTGGGACTTTTCAGCTTGGAAAAGAGACAATTAAGGGGTGATATGATAGAGGTCTATAAAGTCATGACTGGTAAATAAGGAAGAGTTATTTACCTCTTCTCATAACACAAGGGGTCACCAAATGAAATGAATAGGCAGCAGGTTTAAAATGAACAAAAGAAAGTATTTCTTCACAGAACACACAGTCAACCCGTAGAACTCTTTGCCACAGGATGTTGTGAAGGCCAAGGTCCATGGAGGATGGGTCCATGATGGAGGATAGGTCCATCAATGGCTATTAGCCAGGACAGGTGGGGATTGCTGTTGGCCAGAGGCTGGGAACGGCCGACAGGATGGTTCACTTGACGATTACCTGTTCTGTTCATTCCCTCTGAAGCCCCTGGCCTTGGCCATGGTCAGAAGCCAGGACACTGGGCTGGACAGACCATGGGTCAGATCCAGTGTGGCCGTTCTTATGTTCACAGTCTGTGGTTGCAGTTCTTCCCAGGTGAAGCAGAGAGGGTTCCTCCCATCAGTGCTATTCCTTAATCTACTACAAGGGTCACTGCGGGGAGAGTGCCTACATGCTTCTTTGACAGCAGCCTGTTGTCTCGTCTAGGGAGCAAGAGACAGACGTGGCAGATCACTTGAACTCAAGTCTCTAGGATCCTACTGCAGACTAGTGCCATAGTGATGGCGTGACAGTGCTTCTCTGGAGTGCAGTCTGCCTGTTCTTGACTGTGCTCCCTCCCTCCCTCTGCAGGAGGACTTCCGGAAGCTGGGGGCACTGAAATAAGACGAGAAATGGACACACGAGCTCTTTGACCCTTTGAACGTGGGAGTGAGTAGAAGAGGAGTAAGAACTCCTTCTTTGCAGAGGTTTGCCGGGAGCTCCCAACACTGCTAGCTATTGTAACTTCCACCAACTAGCCCAGCAGGAGGAGGCTTTTCCATGAACAGGGCCTGAAACGTTAGTCTTTAGGTCCAAGTTTCAGTCCTAATCATCTCCATTCTTCAACTGCCACTCAACTCGCTGCCCCAAAGGCAAGACAAGACAAGACAAGCAGCAGTACGTTCAGTGAGCTGATGTGTTTGCCTGTCCTCCTTGGCAAAGAGGGGAAAACCCGATCTTTAGACTTCTCACTTGCTCTTAATTAAACAAAAAGCACCCTGGGTCTTCTAAGCCCTCAGCAAGCAGCAAATAGCACCTAACTGGTGTGTCTCCGTTTCACCAGATGCGGCATTCCACGTGCAAGGCTGGGGCAGAACTGGCATCTGGCTCCTCAGCCGCACAGCCAATATTTGGGGGTGGGCTGGAATGACAGAAGCCAGTTCCACACTGGGCATGTGATTTTGACCCCAGGTCAGAACCAGACCCCAAATTTCCATGTTGGTTCAGGTACCTCCCAAAATCGTGGGTTGTTTCAGCCCACTGGGGGGTATAAATAGGACCAGATCTTATTTTCACCAAGCTATCTCCATTTGTCCATGGGGGAAAATATAACCCTGAGACCAGCAGATGTGCTGAGGCTGCAGGCCAGTGATTCGCAAGGCGGTGGGCATGTCTGTGTGGTGCTGGAAGCAGCAGAAGCTTCTAGGGAGGCAGGAAATGAAGGCAGCTGCAGGGAAAATGCACCCTTCTGTTCCATCAGCTGGGTAATTCAGGAAGAAACACACGCCGGGAGTGGAGAGAGGGCGAGGGGGGAATAGATTATCCTGTGTGCAAACAGTGTACTTGCACCCCACGCCATGTCAGGGAGGCCCCCAAACACCACGGGCAGAAAAAGGGATGGACCGCCCAGGGGTCACCGCCAGCCCGCCAGATCACAGAATGTGGCCGGCCAGCCCTCATGTGGAAGAGGGGAGCCCCCTTTCGCTGCATCGCTGCGCCCTGCGGCTGGGCCTGGCTGCCATTGCTGCAGAGGGGTCGAGTACTCCAGCCACCGGCTGCTTAGCAGCAGCGTGTGCTCCGGCCATTGCGACCCCTCAGTGCTCAGAGCTGGGGCTGCCTGCAGTTGCCCCACGGCAAGGGATGTCACCTCTAACAAACCGCACGGTGGATGGAGCTGCTCTGCCCAGGTGGGTTCGTTCTCCTCTCTGAGATCACACAGGGTGGTATTGGCCGCTGGCTCCCTGCCCCGAAGGCTGTCAGTGTGGGGTCCGGAGAGCTCCCGCTGCCCTTTTCCTGCTGCCTGCCCACAGCTCCATTCGTAGATCAAGCCTGTCCGCCCTAGATGGGCACCTGGTGCCTTTCCCCGCCCTGGTGGAGGCTGGGGCATGGATGGCGAAGGCCTGGCTCCAGCAAGACCAGAGGAGGGATGGCAGGCTGGGGAGCTTGACAAAGATGACACTATCCCCTTTGCTGGTTGGAATGAGGATCCCAGCTACCAGCAAGGATCTGCGTGTGCCTTCGTGCCTGTCGCATGTCCCGCTCAGCACTGAGGGGAGCAGCTGGTCAGGCACCGGACACAGGGAAAACAACAACAAGCAGCCTCACTGGCAGTCAGGCTTCTTTCCCCTGTTTGGAGACCTGGCAAATACCGACAATGAGAATGGCCGGGCAAAGGGCAGAGCAGCGCATGTTCGCTAGCCAAGCCCTGTGCCGCACTCTACGGAGTGGCTGGAGGGTTCACATGGCGCTGCCCAAATGCAAGCCATGCCAGGGATCTCGGCAGAGTCTGGGAAGCCGTTCTAACACAAGCCTCTGCCTTCCCCGACTCCCGGTTCTCACTCCACAAGGAACAGCTAAGGCGGGCAGAGGGGGTAAGAGGCCAATTGCATTGCAGAAACAAACCCAAAGGCATGACTTAGATGTGGTGGCACCTTGAAGATTTCCCCTCCTGTCTGTAAAAGCAGCGAAGTGAGGCTAGCGGTGCATCGTGCTCTCTGAGACCGTCAGGCCTTCTCCGCTCATGGAGCCGTCGAGCTGGCATTAAACAGACAAGACAAGCTTGCAGTCAGTTATCGGCCACGAAATAATGAAAGAACAAGTTGGCGGAGCAAAGCCGAGTCACCCAGACCAGCCAAGTGGAGAATTTAATTTCTCGCAGGCTCCTCAGCAGTGGAGTGTCTCGCTGCCGCAGCCCTGACCCAGCGGAGTAAACTGCTGCAATTGCTTCTTGTCACCGCTGGGAGGGGAGCGGTGCACCCCACAGGTGGGGCAGCAGACGTGGGGAAGGGGCTGCTGGCAGGTCTCATTTTCCAGAGCAGAGCTCTGTGACCACAGGAGGCTCAGGGAGGTGGCTCCTCTTGACCCAGGGAGGGAGGGATGAGGCCGTTCGTCAGTGCAACCGCTGAGAGTTATTTTTTTGGCTGGCACTAACAGCACAATCAGTGTGCTGGAGACGGGGTGCCAGGAATGTTTTTGGCTAACAAGAACATCATAGTAGGGGATCCAAGGGGGGAGCCGTGTTAGTCTGTTTTTAGCAAAACAGCGAGAGTCCCGCGGTACCTTAAAGACTAACACATTTATTTGGGCATAAACTCTCAAGGGCAGAAACCCACTTCAACAGAAGTGTGGAGTGGAAACAGTAATAGTAGGGGATATCTCCTGGCTTGGCTTTGCACCAGTCCTGCAGCCACCACTGCACTGTTTGTGTGTTTCTGTGTGTGTGCACATGTGCAAAAGAAAGAGAGAGAGCTCTTCTTAAAGACAACATCTGAGGAGTTTCATGCAATTCACGGTTACTCTGTTAGCTGCTGCAATGCAAGGAGATGTAGCTGGGGAGGTATTTTTTAGGTCTGCTGACCTCTTCAGGCCTTTCATATTGGCTGCCAGGACCATGCGCATGACACTGAAAAGTGTTACGCTGGGACTGGGAAAGTCACGTGCACAGGCCGGGCCCAGCATGTCATTGCACAAAGTGGCGGAGTGCACAGTCCTCCTGTGTACTCCAGAAAGGGGAGTTGGAGAGCAGGACCTGGACACAAGTGAGAGGGGGACCCAGACACGAAGAGAAAGCAGGAGGAGTTTGGATCTTTCAGCCTCCCAAAGCGGCATGAAAAGACAAACATCGGCCGGTCACGATAGCACATCTGCTTGGATTGAACTCAGCCAGCGAAGAGTTTGCTTGGCAGGCTTGCTCCAGCCATTTTGGGGGCCTTGGCAAAAGAGTTGGCCAGAAAGCAAGGACTCCATTTGGTGAACTAAGTCGAGCTTTTCAGTTACGTTTTGTTCCTCATAATTGCAACAAAAATTAAACCTTTTGGAAGAGTGTGTGTTGGGGTGTGGTGCGTGAGTGTGTGCTGGGGTGTGGTGCGTGTCTGTGTGCTGGGGTGTGCGTCTCTCTTTCCCTCCACCCCTCAATCTATCCCAGAAATAGCCAATAGCCCAGTGGTCCGGGCACTCAGCTGGGATGTGGGAACTGTGATGCCATGACCCTGCTCTGAGGCAGGCAGGGCTGGGGTGCAAACCTGGGTCCCTCATGCCTCCCACACCTGAAGAACCTTCCCCTTGAGGGTTTGGTAAACAACAACAAGTTTCTGTGGCAAGTTTTGCTTTTGCCAGATCTGCATTTTCTGATGAAGCATTTTGTTGGGAAATTCCCAACCATCCCTACTTGGGTCACTGGCAGGCCTGAGGCCGCAGCTCTGGGAAACTCCCGAGAGGACCATCTTTCCCATGCCACCATCCAGGTGAGCACAGAGCCCCACTTGCCAGGACTCCTAGTGTGGAATCACATCACATCAGATGCTGGATGCATGTGACACAACGCCCCCAGATTTCTGGCTGAGAAGGTCATCACAACTAGATGCACTTGATAAACTCCACTTGACAGGCTCGCACATAAGGGAAGAGACAAAAGAAATCCAAGAGAGCGAATGACAAGATAAGGGCATGAGGAAACAGATCTAATTCTGGTCAGAGGATGCAGTAAATGGCTTCTGTGTTGCCAGTCTGCATCACAGGTCCGTTCTTCAGAGATGGACCAGGGTCAGAATGGTCATTAAAACAAATCCCAGGAAGTTAGTGCTGGAGCATGGGGCCGAAAAGGCCCCTTAGCCTTAGCAGGGAAGTGAGAAATCCCTTGTACAATTTTCAAATAGAGTAATTTAAAAGGAAACCCCAGAATCCACTGTTCACATGGGGCATATCAGAAAACTGAATTAAAAACAAAGCAATTTTTAGAAATTCAAGTTGGCAATGGCCTTTCAACCAAGATGTAAGTACACATAATGCTCAAAACAGACCATGCCCAAAATGCAACAGGGGAGTAACTAGCTGCTGAAATGTAGCAATGCCACAACATTAGAAGCAGTGGAAATGTGGTTTCTCAGTTGCGCACAGGGACTGGATGTACTTTATCAGTAACCGTGCTGACACCTGTGCTGCACAATTAACCGTTGGCAAATGGCCAGACATGTTGTGGCGAGCATACTGGGGCTATTTGGACTCAAGAATGATCCACCACAAGGACTCTCTGCAGGCACTTCAATCCTGCTTTGGGGCTTTTATCAAGTTATGGTCAGAAGGGCACATACATGAGCAGGATTCAGAGAACGGCGGTGGCTGAAACGCCAGCTGTCCACGCGTTCTGCAGATGAGATGGACTGAGCTGGCTCAGGTCTCCCAGCTGAGACTGGATAAATCGTCAGCAGGTGAGCTGGCTTTCCTTGCCTTCTCAATCCCAGCAGTGATGGCTAAGCATCGTCCACTGGAGCCCTTCCTCACCGCAGGGCATCCAGGAGCACGGGCTGCCGAGCACTTCACACAGCACAGCTTGGACTGTGTAGAGGAGGGTTCCGATAATCCCGAGAACAAGGAAATGAAGCTGCGACAAGGACAGAGCTTTCAAGGGTACTTTCTCTGTGCCATGTATTCAACACAGAAGGCAAACTCCATCAACAGCTACTACACAACGGAATTTGCCATGTCAGTGGGTCCCACCCTTTCTGCTACCTTGTCAGACTAAGACTTTGGCTAGGCCAGCCAGGCCCCCTCCCTCTCCTAGCCTGGGGCTGCGCTGTAGCCCAAGTCTGTTACAGAGCAATGTGCAGACAAGCAGCGATGGACCAGACCCTAACCGGAGGTACACAGTTAGGCCTGGCATAACCTTTCACAGGAACCTGAAGTGCCAGAAATGTTGTGGAGACCAGTAGCTGAGAGCCACAACACTGATACGTAGCAATGTCGTTACCTGATAATTACCCGAACTGTTATCCTAGGAGAGGAAGAGGGTGGTGAGGGAACAAGGGAGAACCACCAGTAGTCTCACCTTCTAGTACACACACACACACACACACACACACACTTGGTGCTTCAAAATGGCCAATTTTACAAAGCTGAAAAAAATTCTGAATGAAATTAGCCTGGAGGAAGAATTTAATCAGAAAAATGTGAATGATAATTGGGACTTGTTTAAGAACATTTTACTAGGTATCTCAAAAGCCACAATCAAGGAAGAATCCAGTGTTTATTTTTTTAAATAACCTAGTTTAGGGGGAAAGTGAAGGCAGATATAAAAAAAAGTCTAACAAATGGAAGAAAGAAGAAGTTGATGGTAATGACTATAAATCAGGAGATAGGAATTATAGAAAATTGATACGGGAGGCAAAGGGACACCAGAGAAATCTGTGGTTACCATAATTAAGGATAGTAAGGAGTTTTAAAAGTATATTAGGAACTAAAGAATCCCAACAGTGGCATTTTTCTATTACTAGATTGAAATGGCAGAATTATCAATAATAGTGCAGAGAAGGCAGAAGTGTTCAAAAACTGTTCTGTTTTGGAGGGAAATCAGATAATGTAGTTATAGCATATGATAACATTTATTCCATTCCATTAGTATTTCAGGAGGATTTTAAATAGTAGCTACTAAAGTTAGATATTTTTGAATTAGCAGATCCAGAGAACTTGCATTTAAGAGTTTTAAAAGAGCTGGCTGGAGAGCTCACTGGACCGTTAATGTTGCTTTTCAATAAGTCTTGTAAGACCAGGGAAGTTCCAGACAACTGGAAGAAAGCTCATGGTGTGCCAATATTTAAAAAGGATAAACAGGATGACCCAGATAATTATAGGCTTCTCAGTCTGACATTGCTCCCAGGCAAGATAATAGAGCGGTTGATATGGGACTTCATTAATAAAGAATTAAAGGAGGTGCTCTAATTAATGCAAATCAACATGGGTTTATGGAGAATAGAGCCTGTCAAACTAATTTGATATATTTTTTTATGAGATTGCAAATTTGATCGATAAAGGTAATAGTGTTGACTTAATATTCTTAGACTTCTGTAAGGCATTTGATGTGGTACCTCAACATTTTGATTAAAACACAAGAAAGATATAAAATTAACTTGGCACACATTAAATAGATTAAAAGATGACTTAGATGATGGGGGACTCTATCCTGGGAAGCAGTGACTGAAAAAGTTTTGGGATCATGACAGACAATCAGCTGAACATGAGCTCCTAATGCAACACTGGCTAAAAGAGCTAATGCAATCTTGGGGTGCATAAACAGGGGAACCGTGAGTAGGGGTAGAGACATTATTTTATCTCTGTATTTGGCACTGATGTGATCGCTGCTGAAATAGTTTGTCCACAATTTGAGAAGGATGTTGATAAATTGGAGGGGGTTCACAAGAATGATTAAAGGATTAGAAAACATGCCTTATAGTGATAGACTGAGCTCTTATTGAGTCTGTTTAGTTTAACAAAGACAGTGAAGGGGTGTCTTGCTGACAGTCTATAAATAGCTACATGAGAAAAATTATTTAAACTCAAGCTCTTCAATCTAGTAAAGCCAGGTCTAACATGATCCAGTGGCTGGAAGCTGAAGCTAGACAAATTCAGACTGGAAATAAGGCGTAAATTTTTAACAGAGTAATTAACCATTGGAACAATTTACCAAGGGTTGTGGTGGATTTTCAATCACAGGCACTTTTTAAATCACAGTTGGATGTTTTTCTGGAAGTTCTACTCTGGGAATTATTTGGGAGTAGTCCTCTGTTATACAGGGGGTCAGACGAGATGATCACAAAGGTCCCGTCTGGCCTTGGAATCTAAGAATCTACGTGTACTAAATAGAGGGCTAATGGTCCAAAATGCTAAAAATTGCTTAAGCTCCTCCTGGTTCTGAAGACATCGCCAGACCCAGGTGACATTGTAATAAACAGGGCTGCACCAGCTTGTGACATTTCTGCATGAGAAAATCCTGGGCTAAGTTTCTGGTCTGTGCAAACGTTTACTACCGAGTTATAGACCCCTATGAAATGCAGACAGACCCTTAACTACAGTGACGCTGAAAGTGCCACTATAATGACTGCGCCGAGTTACTGAGGCAAAAAGAACTATGGTTATTTAGCAAACAATTAGAGACATCCTGGCAGGGACAGAATATGAACCAGGAAAGAACTGGGAGAGCGACATAAGCACCCGCTTTGCCCCCCACTTCCTTCTCTTTCCACCCGGGCTCCGCACTGCAGCAGCGCTACTTGCTGGAATTTCAATAAAGTGTTGGGAGATGGCTATGCTCAACGAGAAAAAAAAACAACTAATTGCCTTTACCGCATCTAAAACTCCAGATACATAACTTGGAGAAATACAATTAGCTACTAACTTCAAAGATGCATTGGGATTTTTGTAATAGGCTTTGAGGCCCTGTATTACAAAAACTAAAAGAAAAATGATACACTCCAGCCTGCAAATGGAATGAGACTTAAATGTTTTCAATTAGGATTCTCTCTGCATCTACAGCTAACAATAAAAATACCCATGTAACAGCACCTTATTGTTCAAAAGGCACATACAGTGTGGGAAGGTTTTAGTGAATAAATATTTGACAAAATGACTTTTTCCTTATGAACAATAACCATCCTGTTATTGAAAGAGGAAAACTGATATTTATACTGTGTTTACTGTTTAATATTTAATGGGTTTCTAATACCAAAGAGAAATCCTTATATCAAGGCTGCACAATACTTGCAAACACTGCTAGCTACCCCTTGGCACCACATGGGGGGGGTTAGCAATGACAAAGTATAAAACATTACACTGAGTGCATTCTGCAGAGAGAGAAAATGCACCTGTTTGAGATGCTCCATTATATCCCTGCACTCTGCACCTCCTTGCTTTTCATCATGACATGTGCATTTATAAATTAACTCGCTCTCTGGCTCTTGCAAACCTCCAGCATCTTTCTGCTTGATTAGCCTTTCCCCAAGTAACTGCCCAGGTATCTCACACCAATCGCCCACCAGAATGGCTTAAAAAGAAACTCCAAGAAGACCAAAAATAAATAAATAAGGGGCAAAGATAGAGGGAGTTTGTTCCTGCCAGCTTTATGGACTTTTCCAGGGGAAGGAAGGCTTAGATAGACTTCGTTCACCCTTCGGAAGAGACATGAGAATGAGCCTAGCATCCTAGGTACAGAGGTTTCAGCTAGAGGAGCTGGTGGGTTGGCTAATGAGGGCTGGGGAAGAGGACTAGGCTGGGGGTAGGGAAAGTTCTGCTTATCTGTTTGGATTCTCAGGCAATAGGGGGTATGGTGACTCCTCACTTCCCTACATGCCTTGCCACATGCCCATCAACCCCCATTATTTGTTGTATCACTGAAGTAGCGGGAGGCTCATTGTGTCTGGTGCTGCATGGACACAGAGTGAGAGACAATCCTACCCCCAGAGTTCCTACAGTCTGAACAGACAAGACTGGGAGTGGAGACAGAGAAGGGACACTGTTTGTCCCAGCCAAAGGCAGCTGCATCGCAGAGCTCACACTAGAACCCAGGTCTCCTGGCTACCAGTTTAGTGCCCCATCCCTTAGAGCATGCTGGGCCCTGGCACAGTTACAGCCCTACCTAGATAATAAGGGGCTAATCCCTCTCTAGTCGGGGCAGAGGTGCTCAGCGTGCTAACTGGCCAGCTGAGCTGAGCACACAGGCCACAGAGCCGAGCCCAGCAAGCCATTACATTTTCTTAGGAGACAGGTGGCAGTTACCAGGCTGTATAAGAGGAGAAGCAGGAATGGAGGGGGTGGGGTGTCCACACAGCTGCTTCCCTGCTCAGAATCCCCAGAGGAGGAGTGGGGGGGACCTAATTGGCCTCTCCCACTGATATCACTCTGCATCAGGCCAATGGGCTCAGGAATGAGCTCAGGCCATGTGATTTACAGCCCCCCCCTTCTCTGATATAAAGGAGGCAAGGTGGGCATAATTAGCCTTTTTATGGCTAGGGAGAGGCTGTGCTGGGGGGATTGATGCTGTTAGTGAGGGGTTGGATGGGCTCTTGTTCTCCTAGCCGCTACCCAAGCTAGGTGTTGGGGGAGTGTTATCTGATGTGGGAAGAAATACAGGCTAAGTTCAGGTGCTTCTTGTCAGCAGCCCTTGTTTCACTTTCCTGGTGTGTGAGGAGTAGGGACAGGGCAGTGTTTGTGTGAAATGCTCCTGCTGCTGTTGCCCTCCCAAGTCAAGGTAAAGAGGGCTTGAGCAGGAGTTTTCTTTTAGAAAACAGCACTGCTTTTGTCCCCGGGCCCAGTCTCTGGACACTTAACTCTTCATCTTCTAGTTGCAGTCAGGTTGTGTAGAGGGCAGCTGAGGAGAGTGTGACTAAAACTTCACCAGCCTTTTCTTGAGCCCAAAGTCTGTCTGAAGTTGGGTCAGTCAACGCTCGGGAGGGTACAAAGACCTGTTTGAGGGAGGGAGATGTATAAATAGCCCTTGTCTTGGTGGGTGGGGTTGAGGATAAGCATTTAATGTGTGTGCAGTCAGCTGCTTTGCTTCTCCGCTCGCTGCAGTCCCATTGTCCGTCTCAGCCCTCAGCAATAGCTAGCAACTGGGTTTGGAAGAGCACTGGGCTGCTCCCCCCCAGTTACTTATTGTCTCTCACCCTTCCCAGTGCTCCAGCTGGCTTCCCTACACTATTCAATTCAGCTGCTGGTTTGACTCCAGAAGCATAGAAAACAATGACGTTCTCCCTGGGACTTGTGAACAAGAACCCCCGTGTGCAACACTGACTCATGGGAGAGTTACTCACACACCTAGCAAGAGGCTCTTCAGTCAGTGTGAACAGGCTGCAAGCCTGGCCCTTCAACCTGCTGATGCTTGGTTCAAGGGACGGATGAATTCATTAGGCTGAGATGTGCAAGGAAAGGGATAGCTGCCATCTAGACTTCCCTTGAGAGCACCCACCTGTGTGAAGCAGGTGGAAAAGCTGTGAACTGCTCACTGTTCATTCTGGGACTGCCACCTCACTGCATGCTTTGGAAAGACAAATTGGCTGTGGAAAGCAAGGCCAGACAGGGGTAAGTGTTTGGAAAGTTCAAGGGGATAACATCAAATGGCTCCACAAATAAGTTGCTGCCAGGAGAATTACTTTTTCTTACACTTAGACACACAGGAGAGGGGGGGAGTGTGAACATGCCTCTGGAAGAGGCAGTGCAACCAGTACATGCCCACCCCAGCCAGGCCCCTGCATGTTCATGTGCTAATGAGGGGCTTGTTTTTTGATGCCATGGATTATGCTTGCTCTTGGCCACTTGCTGAATGAGGCCTTGTTCAATGGTTGATGAGCTATGGTGTGGGCTGTTGCCTTTAAAGGATTTTTACAGCCCAGGCTGCCCCATTCTGAACCCCTGTATGGGGGAATTGGAGAATGGGGGGCTGAAAAAATTCTTGGGGAGCAAGGGATTTTATTTAATTATTTTTGGCAAACCCAAGCTTCCATTTTCCAAAGAACAATTCCATGTTGACATTTGCTAATGTAAAATAATAAATCCCCTGTTGTCCGTGTTCCTCACATAATACTAACCATGGGCTCAGTTCTAATCTGAGCTACACAGGAACTCATTACCACGTAGCCTGAAAACCCCGTTATTGTATATGCTTGGGCAAGCATGTTATAAATACACACCTTGGCAATGACTCTCCGCCTGCCTGCTGACCCTGGAAGAGAGGCCAGGAATTGAATGTGCATGAAGAGTGCTGTCCCCATGGGATGGTCCCTCCAAAGTGAGGCTAAGATGTGAGGTTCTTGGGCCACCCCGCTGGGCTTTGAGGACAGAATCGACACTCCAGAGCAATCTGCCTGAAACCATGAGCTGCTCCAAATTTACTCCATTTTTCTTGAAATGTTTTGTACTCTTGTTTCTTGAAAGGGCTTCATGAGACAAATCTTGCTGCTAGACTGACATTAGTGGTATTTAGAATATTTTACACATACTTCACACCTATAGTTAGGAGACTGAGGCCTGGTATACACACAGGATTGTACCAGTACAGCTATGGCAGTTAAGGGTGTGATTTTTATCCTGATACTTAGTTGTATAAAGATGCCTCATCCAGTAGAACTAATTCCCCTTCCTTTATGGTGTCAGCACCTTTTCTACCAATATAATTGCATCCACGCTAAGGCAAAGCTCTATGGCTGTCATTGTACCGGGATAGTTAAACCGTATGACTTTCTAGTGCAGACGAGGTCTTGTTTCATATCGAAGTAGTCCATGCATCTCCATACATGCTGCTAGCACCTTGACACTGCACATCATGTGTGCCCCTGTTTTCAATGAGATTGATACAAATACATGGGGAGGAGAGAGCACTTCACTATCTCCCCAGGGCCTGAAACAGTCACCGTTACGGTGAAATGTCGCCTGTTGGATAGTGACTTTGACACTACACACAGCAGAGGGCAGCTTCTTCTCATCTGCAGCCGTTCCACCTTTGGCTGTGATTGTCATCATCAGCCAAGCAGGGCTGGGGACTGCAGGCTCGGACAGGACCATGCAAGAAGTGGTCAGGGTGATTCGGTGGATAGCCACTCTTTACTTTAGTTGTCGCTGAGCATACAGTCCAATGTGGTGGTAAACAGCCGTGTGCTGCTAGAAGGGCTGCATTCAAAAGAGATGAAACTCATGTCCACAACACTTGTGCTCTTTAAGGTTTGTATGGAAAGCTTTGCAGAGTGGTGGTAACTCCCTTGTTTTAGCCAGATTCTGATTTCAGTGGCAGCATCCTACCTACCTAAAATTTCCCTTGTATTTTCAATTAGACTATATTTTTCTTTGCTTCCTTTCTTAACTTTGGCTGACCTTTTGCCTAGTGTAGCTATGCAATGCTAGACTGCTGCTGTGTTCTACCCAGAGGTGGCTGCATTTCAGTGATGAGTGAAGAGATTCCTTAATTGCGAGTTTGTACGATGCTTTGGAATTCTTTGTGATACAAGCTATTCTGTGAGATTGTCCCAGTGAGATTGCAGGAGGAATTCAGGTAGGCCTGAATATAGCTTTCTGCCCTGGAACAAAGCCAAGATCCCAGTGCTAATGCCTTATCTCCTGCAGAAAATGCTAGGAGATGTGTAAGAAGTACAAGTACTCAGGACTGGCGCTCAGTTTTACATCTCATCCGAACAGCAGTGGCTCCCGCAGCACCATATATTCCAGATAACCCTCCAGCTCCATTTCCTGCTCACCAACCAGACTGGCACAGCTTTGCCCTTTGTTTGCTACTAACTGTTAAGAAGCAATGTACTGTCATAATACAGCTTTCCCTGCAAAGCTTTTTAATGCAGAGCAGCCACGCTCTGCAGTTCCCACCACTTACAGCAGAGCTGTAGCGAGCCCTTCGCCGCTCTGCTGAGCAAACTGCTCTGAGCTCAGGAGCTAACTGCTGTTTGCCCATAGGCTCACACTTAATTGCAAGCCTGAATGCACCCATTAGGCTCCCATTAAAACCCCACTAATAAGCCTGTGAAAACCTGAAACTTTTTTGCACTGCCTGCAGGAACCAAGCAGAGTAATGGAGGTGAGCCGGGATGGCACTGGGGAGCAGTCTGAGGATTGGGGCAGTGCAGAGAGGCTGGGATCAAGGCTCACATCTGGGGGTCTAGGAAGGGTCTGTGCTTTGGGTACATTTCTGAACCTGCACAGGCAGCACACGGCGTGCTGGCCAGACAGGAGATCCTTTGAGGAAGGCTGGGGGTAATTAACAGGAGACAGATGAGGGCAGTGAACCAAACCCATCTGCTGCACATAACAGACAGTGCACTGTAC
>ML675655.1:1195434-1257934 GCA_007922155.1 Mesoclemmys tuberculata
ATCATATTACTGCCTCCTGTTATGGGCTCTATTTATAGCAGGGCTTTTTAGAAACTATTTGGAAGTTTGTTTTTAGGGTTTTTTCGCTTTTTATTTAAATCAGAAATTAGTTGGTCAATGGAACATATGGAACCAACCCAGAAATGAGCCTAAGGATTGTGTAATGGATCTGCACAGTCACACAACGGGACAAACAGACCTGATTGCAGGATCGGGGCCTAATGGGGTTATAAATATTGGGCTTCCCATGAACAGGACCAACCCTCGCTGGACACACAAGTGTAGGTGAATGTGGCTGAGGGGCCTTTAATTTTTCCTTTCCACATGCAAACAGTATCATTTTATATGCAGATGAAAACCCCAAATGCTCCCTACTCAGGTATCATTTGGTTGCAGCCTTGTAGCACTAGTCCTGACTGGCTGAGCAGCCTGTTTGTGTGGCAGGGGCTGATCGCCCCGAGAAAGCAGTGAATGACACAAGAATACACACAGCCAGTGCCAGTTACAAGCCCCCAATGGCTGAGATGTGTGCTTGAAGAAGCAACGGATTGGGCGGAATCTGTCTGGGGGCTGAAAAAGGCCCAGATTCACTGTCTGCTAATTGTTTGTACCAAGCAGTTTAATCTCGGATTCAGCTACCCCACCCAGGAAGGAGCCCCCACTTTCCTTTAGGTTCACAACCCCTCCTGCAAAATGCCAGGCTCCGACCCGGCTCTCCTGCTCGGTTAGGCGAGGGAGCTTCATTCACAAGGGCCCTTCTGACGTCTGTCTGGGACGTTCCTTCAGCTCAGCAGAGACGCTTGGTCTTCATGCTGGGAGGGCAGGAACGTGCTCTTGGCTGGCACTTTGCTGACACGAGAGAATGCTTTTTGAAATAAAGCAGACCCCAAACAAACCTGCAGCATTTCCAGTGTCTCTGAACGTGAGTAATAAACTATGGCAGCAGCAACGCAGTGTGTGTTTTCAAAGCTCAAATGAGGCCCCCTTGCTGACATGGAGGCAAGTGCCAAAGACGAGCATGTGCAATAAACTCTGTTCCATTCTACACAGGGTTTTATGCGGTGCTTAGCACTGGAGTACCTGAGCTGCTTCCAGTTGTGCACTAAGCTACACATCTGTCCCGTGTTTTGTTCTCATCTCTCCCCAGGGGGAGGCAAGTGTGCAGCGGGGTGCCTTGTTTTGGTAGGGTTTTTATTTATTTTTGTATACACATACCTGCTGCTATGTGTTTATATTAGAGAAGGCAAGGTCAAAGCCATGGGCCTTGCTGCTGGAGCAGAGTCTGGTGAGGTTTGCGATGGCCCTTGGCTCTTGGGGGAATACAATGCACAGTCTAACTCTACTGTAAGCATGGGGCCTGCTGATAAAGTGGCAGTTTCTGGCAGGCCCCTCCAGCAATGCTCCCTGCACGCCCAAAATGGATCAGGAAACTCATGACAACCTGGAAAGATCACTTACTCCCTCAGTAGGGTGGGGAACAGTACACCGCAGTGCTGCAGTTCACAAAGGGACTGACGATTAGCTGTAGAAAATATTGATACATTTTTGTATCAGAAGCACCACTTATGTCTGCAGACTGAAGCAGCACCTTTCGCATGCATTTATCCCTCTTATTTACCATGCCTATAATCCCCAACTGATGGATATCGTTAGTAGGAAGAGATTTGCCATGGAAACAGAC
Source organism: Mesoclemmys tuberculata (assembly GCA_007922155.1). Taxonomy (NCBI): domain Eukaryota; kingdom Metazoa; phylum Chordata; order Testudines; family Chelidae; genus Mesoclemmys; species Mesoclemmys tuberculata. The sequence continues at coordinate 1,197,116 of ML675655.1, forward strand.
CATGTCTCTTTACGTTTTTAAAAAAGATTAATAGATCTCAGCTCAATTTCATTATTCCTATATTAAAAATCATTAGTTTGTGTAATGTACCCTGTGTGGACATAAACATTTCAACCCAGTGACCAAAACACAGCAGAGAACACAATTAGCAATGTGTGGCAAAAAATATCCTCAGGAACTTAGCGGCAAAAACTCTCCTCTCTCCAGCATCTCAAAACTATCTGAGAATGCAACACATTTCAGTATCTGTGGTGGTGCCCAGGCTGAGAGAACAACACACCAGCTGCTTCTAAAATTCTATAGATGAATAGTAAGAAATGTATTTTGCCTTTATTTGCCCCACAGGTATGTAAGCAGTATGTTGGGTAGGGTCACCTCCTTCAGCTCCATTTAATGTGAGAGACAGAATCTCATCATTGGCAAGAGAAATAAAAATTAAGCCAGCCTTCCCTCCCAAATTCCTGCTTCGGCACACCCACCCACTCCAGGCCCACGAATTGGGCTTCCAATGGATTTGAGGTAAAGGAAAAGTTCTGTGAAATTGTCCTGTTTTGCTGTGTAGACGGAAGCAGGATTTTCTATCTAACCCCATCTTGGAAACTTCCTTTCCTTTCAGCAAAGGACCCCAGTTTCTTTCTTGCTGGTGAACTTGGAAGTAAAGCATACTTTATAAAATTCTCGGTTTGTAACCAACCCAGAACGGTAGCACTCACAGTTCTATGTTGTCTTGTGTAACTGCTTGTTCAGTTAAAAGATGAGTGATTCACTTGCTCTGAAAAAATGGCTGGAAGTTTGGCTTTAAAAAAAAAAAATTATTAGAATGAGAAAAGCAGCTGTCTTTTAAAACTCATAAATTGCTACAGTAAAAGGTTTGTGCAAAAACATATTTTATTGTTCTTGCTGTCAAAAACAGCTAAGGGCCATGTGACTTGGTAATTACTGTGGACTTTTTTCTGACAATAAACATAAAACTTAAAACTGTATTAAAATCATTCGACAATTTTTATGCTTTAACAGCTGAGAGTGAATAATGTTTTTTGCATATAAAATGCACTCTCTTGTCAACTTATAAAAATGTCAGACATAAATTCATCAAAAAGATTATATAATTAAGACACTTTTCTTTCTGCAGTTTTGTCGGAATTATTTGTTTGTCATTTTTTTCAGTACTAAATTACTGCATTCAGAGACAACTTTCTTTGTTAAAAGACTATTATGAAATGTATGATTCTTACAAAGGAGCCTAACTTTCTCTTCTAATATATCAATTCAATATCACTTACTTTTCTGAAAACACTTTAGATAGTACTCTGTGTTAAAAAGCTATTTTATTCTGAAGATGAACTGGAACATTAGTGGAAAGCATCCAAATGTAAAAATGATATTTTTATCATTGAGCTGCATATAATTTGTGGCAAATCAGTGAAAACTAATTTGAGATTTTACTAAAGGAAATTGTTAGCATTTCAGATGTGCTAGAAAAGTGAGCCACACTGGTCTTTTAAAAACCAGTAATGGTATTTAACATTCATCCTACAACAATCACCTACCAGAGATGCCAGCCCCCGTCTAAGGTAGATGACAGATACTCACTGAGGACTTCAGCCAAATGTGTAGCAATGGTAAAGAAAACTTAAAGGAAACAGACTGCTGGGAGGTATGTATGAAGGATGCAGTCTTACAGAAGATTTATTAATAAATGTACAGTGCTGTCCTTTCCATGCATCCTATGTTCCATTATAGTCACTTCGTATTAGACCAGTGGTTCCCAGCCTGGGATCCTGGGGCCAAAAGTGGCCAGGGGGGTCTTTCGAAGTGGCCCGTGGCCACTGCAGAAGGGAGCCGCCGCCTAAGAACTCAGGCAGACTGCATTGCTGTGGGTTTACAAGACCAGTGCAGGGTCCTTGCTACAGCCAAAGGGACGGGAGATCAGCACTCCCATCCCCTTGGCTCGAGCAGAGAGCAAAGCACTCTGCCTGGATCCTGAGGCGCCGGGGCCCTGCTGGAGCCAGAGGGGGAAGGGGGCACTGATTTTCTATCCCCTTGGCTGCAGAAGGGTGCCAGTGCCTAGGGACCAGTTGGAGCACATGGGGCTACAGGATGCATGTGGTTTCCCTGCTGCAGCCAGGGGGACGGGAGATCAGGAAGGAGGCAGCCTCCTCGCCAAACTTATAGACTCATAGACTCATAGGTCAGAAGGGACCAATATGATCATCTAGTCTGACCTCCCGCACAAGGCAGGCCACAAAACCCTACCCATACACATTTATAACAACCCCGAACCCATGACTGAGTTATTGAAATCCTCAAAAGTGAGATTTGAAGACCTCAAGCTGCAGGGAATCGATCAGCAAGCGACTCATGCCCCATGCTGCGGAGGAAGGCGAAAAACCTCCGTGGCCCCTGCCAATCCGCCCCGGAGGAAAATTCCTTCCCGACCCCAAATATGGCGATCAGCTAAACCCTGAGCATGTGGGCAAGACTCACCAGCCAGCACCCAAAAGAGAATTCTCTGCAGTAACTCAGTTCCCATCCCATCCAGCATTCCCACAGACCATTGAGCAGACTTATCTGCCGATCTTCCGTCTGGCTGCAGGAGGGGCAGGGGGAGGCACTGCTGCTGGATTACGCAGGACCTACCATGCGCAAGGAGAGGCAGGACTCTCAAAATCAGTGCCTTCCAGTTTGGCCTGCACTTAACAGGCACCCACCGTGACTTAGCTGCGAGGCCATGTGCTTTGGTGTGTGGTGACAGTCCCTCATCTACATTTAGTGCTTGGTCTGTGAGCGTGTGACGTACTGTGAATAATTTATAGGTGTAAAATAGTAAATGTAAAAATGAGCACACTAGCATCAGAATGTTACTTTAAATATGTAGTGATTTGTAATCCTTAATGGAGTGTGCGTTAATACATTTTGTATGAGCTGATAGACTGGTGGCCCTTCAGGTTTCTAAAAATGATATTTGTGGCCCTCGAGCCAAACAGGTTGAAAACCCCTGTCTTAGACGCACATAGTAGGGGGGAGAGAGAGACCATGACAGTGATGAGCAAATAGAGAGGACTTCCCTAAAGTTCTTAGGACCTGATTGTGTCCCCATAGAAATCAATGGGGGCTTTTCCACTGTCTTCAGCAGGAACAGTGCAGGATTCATGTTTAAGAAAGCAGGAGGTCAGTGTCTACACAGTCCCCCTAGCCCTAAGGGGAAGAGGCTTGTGACAGCACGGATTATTTTAATGAATTGGCATTGCACTTCTGTGATGAGAGACAGTGAATTTATTGGAGATTGATGTATTTGGGGTGTTGGCTGTTCAAAAGACTGGAGGTAATAATGGTTTATTGATCTGTTAAGTTATTGGAGATATAATGGGGGTAATAAGCCAATGGTACACACTGTGGCTGGGTGACAATGCACACTTGGAGAGTAATTCAATAAGGGGTGAGGGCTGGGGGTAGCTCTGGTGCAAAGGAGTCCTTTGTATTGCAGGCCAGGCCAGGGCGGTTCCGGGATGCTTCGGGCAGGCTAGCAGTAGAAGTAAAGCTACTTCTCTCTTTTATTTATTTTTTTGACCAAGACATGCAGTTATCTAGAAAAGGTGAAAGCATGTGTGTGCATATGTACTATGTTGCCTTGCTGTCAGATTTGTTTGGAGGAATCTTTTTGTCACAATGAAAATATGATCCGCCAGTGTTCACACTAGCTGAATGACACTTCTTTGGAGGTCAGACACACATCCTCCAGCCTCCCGTTGCTGGCTCCAGAGGATGCTTTATTTATTATTTAAGCAGACTTGCACGCTGCTTTGCAGATAGATAAAGACATGCTTTGTGTTCAGGAGAACTTCCAGTGTGAATTAGACAGGACCTGGTGTGGAGGCGCCAATGTACGGTGAGGTGGACGGTTAAAAGGAGCACTCACTCTCGCACGCTGGCCCTGGGGTCACTTGTTGAGCATCCTGCTAGTTCCACTTTGGTTTGTAAGAGGCTCCTTGGATTACTTCGTAGGAGATACTTCCGCAGTGATGTGCTGGTCTGGCAGGTCTGGTTCTCACAAGCACTGCTGGCAGCAGCCCCCCGTTCCCAGGGGTGCCTTTCCCCTGGGCGTTTGAGAGCCACAGCTGATGGGCAGTTGTCGTCAGTATTATCGCTTAGCATTGTAATGATTGGTGATTTATATTGCTCCTGCTGAAAAGCCATGCAAGGCTTTTCGGGGGAGGTTCATCTTCCTGCTTCCTCCTTGTTCACACGTAAGGTGAATTGACGTGAGCTGTTACTGAGGGGGAAGAGAATGGGTGTCTGGGCTGAACAGGTATTTAATGACAGAAGCGGGAGTGGCTGGAAATCCCTTGGCCGAGCACAAAATCTCGCCAGGCACTAGGTCGCTGACGTACCTGGTAAGACTCAGGGATTAGAGGGCACTGGAGGATACCACAGCTGATCTGGAGGTTTACAGTGGGAATGATTCCAGGTCTGGCTTTCCTTTCTCTTCCTCCCATTGGTCCACCCAGAGTTCCTCCTTCTGAGAGGGATCCTCATACAGATGTCCACATCGGATAGCCTGGAGAAACACTCTGCCGTGCAGTGCAGCATTCCCGGCATGGGACTCCTGACCTCTGCCCAGTGCACGAGGTTAAGGCCGAGGCTGGGTGCGGAAGGGACAGGAGGGTTTCTTCTCTCTACCCCTGTGTGCGCCATGAGCATGTTTGTTTGGAGAATGTATTCCGAAGGAAAGGTGGTTCCTGCTCTGTGTCCATGGATCTTCCAGGGTGCTGAGGAGGTTGTACTTTCTCAGGCAGGCGCATCCATCACTGTCCTGGTTTAGGTTGGGGAAACACGTCCAGGAATGGAGTGAGGCCGTTAGTCTTCACATCCCCTGCTGCAGAACCCTGGGTTCTTGTTCCTGAAAAGGCCTCAGTGTGAGAGGGGAATTGCAAGTGGCACTAAACTGGTCTCGTGCTGTCATGGCGGGAGACCTGTCACTCTCACCTTGGGACATGTTCCTTCACACAGAGGCTGCAATGTGGGGCAAGCTCTAGAAAACCCAAATGACAAGCTTTTAAAAAAATAATTTTTCAAACTGCTAATACCTGCTAAATTCTCCAGGACCTCAGTAGCTGCCTGATTTGAAAAGTTCATGCTCTGTTAAAAACAGTTATTTAATACAATGATCATTCAATTAAAAGCCTCTTGAAGCAGCTGCCAGAGCCTATTTGTATCATTATGGTATTTTAATTGTAAAAGGGCTAAATACAGAATCGCCAAGTGTGATTGTCAGGAAAATGTTATGGTAACACTGGTAGATAGAACAATGACGTTTCCAGTGATGGAGGAAACCCTTGGGCTGGAACTAGAAGGGCAGATACAATGGGAGGGGATTGAGTGTCCCACAAGACAAGTGACGGGGGCTGTCCACAAACTACATCACAGGTGGGAAGGGGGCGTGGGCAGCTCCTCAATTTTGATGTGTGTTTCAGAGTCACAAAGTGATAGGGAAGGCGAGAGGGTCTTGAGATTCCCAGACCAATGTGTTAGGTCACATGTAGGCAGCCCCACCGCTAGGTGGGCATGCTGGAGACCTTGCTCTCCAATGTATCTGGAGCTAGGGGTCACTGATGCTGAAGAGTTTCTGCAAAATCTCCAGATCTCCCAGATGGTGGGCTGGTTGGGGGCACACACCCAGGGGGAAAACCAAGCCTCAGCATGTGGGACTTTGGGTACGTGATGGAGTTCCCAGTGTAGCCTGGAGAGGCTGAACTAGAGCAGCTGTCTTAGGGACTGGTTTGTGGGGAAAATAAACTAGCTCAAACTTTAGCCCCAGTCTGGAACCAGGATTTATCCTTTTTTTAGTTTCAATTTATTTCAATTCTGGGTTCTTTCCTCTCCCTGTGTGCCGAAAGATCATCAAAGTGCACGTGACTGGACACAAGTGCAGTCTGTCTAAGGGGACCTGCTATCAGAGTGCTTGGCACTGGTTTGACTCGGTGCATCTTCACTGCTCGGGCATTTCCTAAACCTTGGGTTCAAAAACCGTAACCAGAAATGAAAACGTCAATTTTTGACCAGTGAAAAACATGGGGCTAGCTCATGCATTCATTGTGCTGGACATGAATCCCCAGTCAGAAATACTCCATAATAATGGAAAGGGTTTTCATGTCACAACATAATGGGGATATACAAGGTATCTCTCCAGGAGCCAGCGATCAGATTCATGGCACTAACTGCAGATTTTTCTGATGAAATGCACTTATGAATCTGTTAGTGCATTTGCAAAAATATTGTCCTATTTAATGTTCAATTTGCTACCGGAGTCTTTGTAAGGAAGATACACACTTAATCTTCAGTAACTTTCACTATTTGAAAACAAATAGACTGCTCTTTAAAATACAGAGAAATCCATCAGAATATTATGTACGTTTGTGCTATTCATGGCCACTTGGAAATCACTCAGAGAACTATCTTTGAAGGGGGAATAGGACTGGATCCTTTCATTAGCAAGCCAAAGCGTCAGTTTCTGTTCCAGAATTCGATTCATACATTGGAGCTGGCTAACTTTATCTTCACCTAAAATTGTGGGTTTTTTTGGGTAGGAATGGGGGTAGGACTCTGGGATTTTTGTAGCAAATTAATTCCAGTCACTTCTGACATCGCTGGGTATTTGAGTTGATCTGGGGGAATTGATGGGTTTGTTTTAGCGCTTTAAGTATTATCAAGGATGCCAAGGGCATTGGATGGGCACTCTTTGGTTACAGTCTGCATAAATCTAAATAACTAACTAGCCTGCTGAGCACAGAGCAGTCTGTGAGAACTCTCCTATGGTAGCTTTAGTTCGCTCAATCAGGTCCACGACCTCCCCAGCTATGCTTTGGCTACCCAGCAAGTAGGGTGACTGATTCCACACGCTGAAGCATTTACCAGTTTGAGAGCCAATTATGCTGGATTTTGCTGGTATTTATGCAAAGAATATTTTCGTGAGTAAATGAGAATCGTCCCCACATTTCTGCTTTGAGGATCCATATACTTGCTGGCTTTTGCCTAAGCTACCTGAGGATAAAGATAATTGTCATAAGTGGTTCTGGGATCTCAATTTAAGAAGGATGTTGAAGGGGAAAAACAGCTGAATAAAGCCACTGTAATAGATTTCTACTGGCATTTCCATAGTCCCATGCCCTGTACTTTGTCTTGTTACATAGGTGCCATCACATAAATATTCCAGTCACTATTGCTTACTGTCAGACCCAATTTAGAAAAGTACCTGTCTGCTACAAATATTTTATAGTACTTGAATATGCAATTTATGTAACATGCCCTGCAAAAAATCCATTATACGCTTTTGTCTAATTGAAATTCTGGCATTGTAACCATAGAAAAAAATTAAATTATTATTCCAGAAAGTTACAGTCCATTATGAAGACCTAACTGCTCTCCCTCTGTGAAAGAGGCAGCACCATTTCAGCAGTGTCACAGTCCCAGTTTTGAGAGCAATGCCGGGCCTTTCAAAGCCAGGTAGCTTTCACCAGGATTTTATCAGGAACATCAGGCTTCTCAGTGCAAACTGTCCATCTGTTTATTCTTTTCCTTTGAGCCATTCTCCCTATGTGGTGACTCTACACTATGGCAGCACGTAGGGTTAATGACTGGGGGAGGTTAAATGTTAAATATTCTGAGGGTGTTTTCCTTTAGAATATTCTCTGTTGTGGAACATTAAGGTTTCGAATGATAAATTTTGCAAGAGATGAAAAAAGGGTGAGAAATCCCCTTTTCCTCCCTTGCATTTGTTTTTCAGAGAGATGGTCAGAATTTAACACCTCTAATTGCTTCTTGCAACAAACATCTACCAGAAATTCATGTCCCACTTTGAGACAGAATTGTCCTCTTTTAAATAATCCCACAGTCCTTTCCTCATTGAGACTGCCACTGAGTGCCCATTACTGGGGTCTCTGGGCTAATTTCTATTTTGTAAAGTTGCTTCTCTTCCCTTTGCTCTGATTAGGTGTGTCCCGAGGAAATTAGTGAGTTCATTGATCTGAGCAGCTCCATTTGGAGATTGATTAAATGGATGCAGAATGTGGCTGTGGAAGTAGCCATGTCTTCTAGGTCAGAGGATCTCAGAGCTCCAGAAGGGACATACTTACCAAACAGCTAGAGAGACTTGGGTCCAAGATGCAAAAACCAAAGACGTTTTTCCAAAAGTATGAGATCTAGTTTGAAGAAAAAGTAGAGGAATTATTATTATTAAAGAAGCCATGCTGTGTGAGGCACTGCACATGGGTGACTTTGTCCTCATTTAGTTCCACAGTGAAGTTGTGTGAGCCATAAATGGTGCACTGCGAAGTTAACCCACTGTCTCTAGTTTCTTATTGTAATACTCAGATAGAACGTGAGCAAAGATGAAGTTTTTAGCTATATCTGCAGTGCAATGGCTCTAACATTCTGCAGATAAGAGACCAAAAGTTCTGGGTTTGAGGTGGTTCCGGATTACTAGTGGCTTTTCTGTTGCAGTAGCAGAGTCAAGAGATGCCGGTAAAACTGGTCTGACACTATGATGTATGAAATTGGATCCAGAAGTAGGGTTGATCAGGCCTATAGTTCAGGTGTGGATTTGACAGCACACTCATCTTGTGAGCTTTCTGCCCCAAAGTTGAGATTCTAGTTAAATGAGCTGATCTCCCAACGCTTTTTGCTGGTTTGAATGGCAGAAAACTTCCCAAATCAGCTTTTCCAACAATATTTCTGCCATCTTCTATCAACATGTTTCTAACTTTCCTTGCAACATGCAATGGAAGTGGAAAGTACAAACCCACTTGTTTGAGCTTGGGAGAGTGTACCTTTAGGCACAAGGAGGTGGAATGCTGGGGAAAAGGTATTTGAAATTGATTTCCACTCTTGCAGTGGAACTTGTCATCAAAGTGTGCTTAAAAAAAAGCCAGAGTGCTACAGAATAAAGTACTTATTTCCTCTGGGATGTAGTGTATTACTTGTGGTATATTTTATGGATAGAGTTGGTCCCATGTGTCTTGAAGGCATTTGGCTAAGCAGTGTGTTAACAGTTAGTGTGCTAAGGAGCCGTTGTTTGGGTACTTTAGTTTTGACATTTAAATGCATTTTTCAGATACAGTGAGATGAATGTGATGTCACATGGGAGTCACGAAGGACTCTCAAGCATAAAAGCAGAAGGCTGGGTTTTAATCTTTAACAGCACACTAGCCTCTTATCCCTAAAGGTCTCTTCATGGAAGCCATCTTGTGCTTTAGGTACCTGAAATGCCAGGCTTTTTATCCACTTGATGATGATGAAAATGTGTGCTGTGTAAGAACAATATTTCACACTGGCTATAGTACGATTTTGCTAGTTGAGGGGAAGTCTTGAGGAAAAGAGATTTTGCAGGCTTCGCCATTAGGAAAATGGCGCAGAATGTGCCCAGAACCCAGGGCCCTCACCCACTCTCTTTATCCAGGCGAAACGCCTACACAGTTTGGGACTTGACCCTATGGAAGTTGGTGTCAGAATGCAAGCAGTTTATGATGCTAAGCCATGGGGCTGTGCTAGGAAAGGAAGAGGATAATGAGTTAGTGCATCTCTCCTTAGAGTTGGAGATCCTCTCTATCTTGTTCCCCCAAAATAAACTGCCTCAAGGAAGGGATTTTACCAGGTAAACAAGAGTCAGTGGACGCTTCCCTGGTGATGGTGATGCTCAGATGAGAGACACATACATTCAGATTACTCAGTCACTACAGTGAGTCTCTGGAACATTTCTCTCACCTATCCACGAGCTGTTCTTAATCACCCACCTCAAAGAAGGGCTAGAAGATGACCATTCTTGGCTTAACAATGGGCGAAGGGGCTCCGTAGGTGAGGTAGTATCTGGGACCAGCAAGGCCACAGCAATATCTGAAGGAGGGGGAGAACAGTCCCTCCATTTCTCCATACATGTCAGAGACAGGACGCAGTTCCCTTTCCACATACGCTGTATTCATGGAGTGAGTGTCTGGGATGACTCTAAACCCACCTTCTTTCAGTTTTCAGCAACCAGGATGCTGTCAGGGAGCAGGATTTTGAGACACTTTCACTAACACTAACTGATGCCATGAGAGCAGGAGAAGGCTAAAAAAAAATGTACAAAATCCATAAATGGGTTTGATTTGACTGTGTCCCTGCCCGTTTTTGCTTTTCATGAACGTTCTAGTGAGCAAACTGGCTGGCAGGGATGTTAACGGAAACAGTAACTTTTAAGCAAATATTAGACACTATTCCCAAAAGCCATTTTTAAACATGCACACATATATTCATGCTAGATGCCTGAACTAAGCGTTATTCTCCTCCAATCAGGGACCAGATACATACCATGTATGCAGGGGAAACTAACCAACACAGCTTCAACTACTTATTTCAAACTGCTTAGAAACAACCCCCATATTAGTAATTCTGTATTTGGTGGTGAAATCTGAATAAAAGATACATTAAGGATAGAATCCAGGAGTCCTGTGCCCTAATCCCATGAAGAGCTGGCCAAATTCATATACAGTGTACCTCATGTGAGTTCAACAATAACCTCAGGGATTAATTTGTCCTCGTGTGTCTGGTATCCTACTGAGATTACACAATGCTTTCATTTTTAAATATCAATGAAGATTAGAAATCCCTCCACCAGGGAGAGTTCAGTGCAGAAATGCAGAAGTGTGTTTTCTGGAGTTAACCCTTTGGAGACAGCAGATAACCTGGGCCTTTATCTCCGAGTCAGTTTAATAAAAATGCCATTGTTCTAAGGCCTCACCAAGACCTGCCACTTGTTCTCGGACTGATTTTAGAACCTTTGGCAGCATTTGGAAGGTTCATTTAATATTCATACAGTATGCTGGAGTCTTAGCATCTTTAGAGTGAACCAAATTTGATGCATTTGGCACAGGTTTTGGCAAGAGTAATCTAAACTCGAGAGACACAAAGATAGTATCACACAACACTTTTTATTAATTTACCTTTAACCTTCACTATGATTTGGACCCAAGCCTAAATATTCCATGGTTTGATCAATCTTATTATTCAGTTAATCTATATAAAGGACCAAATGTTTATTTTAAATCACCCCCCTTCTCCCCCCCGCCCCCCCCCCAATTTAGCAGCATCTGCAGATCACATTTTTCTGGGAGTTTTAACTTCAGGGGAAAGAGATTACACATAAATATGAACACGCTTTTAATTATGAGATACTGATTGTTGGTTTACATAGCAATATTTGTTCAGTAAATTGCTAATTAATGCCAAGAAAATGCCATGTGACATCAAATATTTGCTTTCATTTAAACTACAAAAATGTTTTTGTTTTTTGCAGCAAGCAGAATAAATGAGCCTCTGAAATATTTAATAGGATATGCAGATAGGTAGAAGGATCTCACGTACGGATTCTATTGTTGAAATGATTTGAAAGCATTAATCCATGCACATAGGCTAACTCTGTACTCATGTGATCTTGTTACTGTCACCCTCAACCTATCCCAGCTTGCCTCCTATTACTTATCTCACACAGATGTTGTATCTTGTGAGTTCTTAGGGGCACAAATCATACATGCCTATGTATTTGTATGGTCCCCAAGAATCCCTAATTGTGACCAGTGTGTTTTGGTGCTCTTAAAATACAAATCAATAACTGTTGTAATAAAAAATATCACGTTTCTCCTTACACTGCTTCACAAGAATTCCGAGCACCAATATAAGCAAAAGAGAACAAATGGGTATGCATATAATATCCAGTATTTCAGCGTCAGATTCACTTACCAACAATATCAGGTTAACAGAGGGTTAACAGATGTGGTTCTATTAACACACACATGAAATCTAGAAGGGTATCCAGTGCATGAGACTGAGTAAGCTGGCAGATGCAGCGTAACAAGTTTCACCCTTTCCGTGGGAAAGTTTGCATTTAAAATATTTTCCTGTTCTTTTTTTATAATGAGTCCTCTAGCTTTTCCAGCGCCAACTCCCATGGAGAGGTGCCTCTTGTATTTCCAGGGGCTGCCTGTCAATAGCTGCAGTAGCACATTGCAAATCATCAATCACACTTGCCCCAGCAACCACAGCCAAACTGCATTTCAGAGACCAGAATTAGCAGGTGAAATTAAAGTTGTCCTTTTAAAAATCTCAGATCTGTGGGCATTGCATCCATCTGCAGAAATGGGACAGCAGAAACGACATCAAAGCAGCCTGCCCCCAAGTAGTTAGAAAAGCACTGGCTAACCTTCACAGCCAGGAAGGCGTGAGGTGTAAGGTACGGAGGTGTAGGCAGTCTGGTCTTGCGGTCACAGCTGGGCTGAGGCCTGCATACCAGGGACGATGACTGCTGAGCGAGGGCTGGAGGAATCGCAAGAGCCAGGTCCCATAAACAAGAGTTGGGGTCAGAGTCAGGCTAGGGTTGAAGATCAGAGGCAGCACCAGGAGGTAGGAATCAAGGTCTAGATCAGAGACCAGAGATCAAACAAAGTCTGGCATTCCAGCAGGCCAAAATCCATGTGGTTGCCCAAACAACTGCTCAGGGCAACCCCTGGAGCTAAGCGTTTGGCCAATCAGAGGGGTGAAGGGAACATCACTTTGTGTCTCTTGGGGGGCACTGTCTGCCACGCCTGCTCTCCTCTGTGCCCCTGGGGAGCCTCCCGGTGGCACTGAGAACATCAGCTGTTCCAGGCTCTGCAGCCCTCGGTTCCAGTTCCCGGACCCGTGTGTTAACCGGAGAATGCACTCACAACAGTCATGCTGAAAGCACTTTGACTTCAAATAAAGACATAGAACAAAACAGTCTTGAAGAGCACTTGAGAGGTTTATGATAACAATAGGCGCAGCATGAACTACTAAAAGGTTTATCTGGCTTTGCTTAGTTGACCCATAACAGCCCTGGTGATACACAAGTAATTTATAGACATGCTGAAAAAGCTGGATTTATAGTCTGATCCTAGAAGTGAAATGCTAGTACATAAAATTGGTAGTACCTTTGCTGTATATACCTAAATCTTTAATTCTTATAGCAGCTAAGAGAAAAATAAACTTGCATACAGTACACACAACATAAACGGACCATAAATCACAGTCCCACTGAGAGCAGAGAAAAGAATCTTACTGATCCTCTGTCCCATGTTACTTACCCAGGTGCCCACATTCAAACCAATTTTATCCAGAAACTGAAAAATGAATCTCATGAAATTAATATACAGAAAATCTCCTGTCCTTAAGGCTATCTACTCAATTCCAGTGCACTCCTAAAGCTGGGAAGCAGAATTAGGGGGGAGAGAGCTCTCCTTTCGGGAGACTTCAATGCTAGAGACAAGTGAGTTATGCCATAAATACTCCATTAGACTTGAAATAGCTCCTAAAAATAAATAAACTGTTTAAGAGTCCAACTCCACAGCAGAATATGTGTGGCGGAGACTTCAATGAAAAATACAGCAAATGTATCTTTGCAATACAACAAGCTTGATTCTGCAGGGTGTGGGAAAGGACAGGCAAAGAGGTTCAAGGATATGAGAACCAGCCAAAAACTTTTAGAAGGATCAAAAAAACCTGGACTCCCTTCAACCTTCATTATTTTACAACCTTCATTTCCCTGCTCCATCCTAGACCACAATGGGATATCCTAGGATAGATTCATCTGGTGAGATTTCAAACCTGATTCTGCAGATTGAAGAGGTCCAGTTGATTCAGAAAAGCATTCAAACCATACCACAATTGTGAATAATCAGAGATTTGCTAGGACTGATTTAGCACATCCTGATTCCATAGCTATTTCTAGAAAGTCACTACAAGCCTCTAGTTATACAGAATTTTGTAAGAAACTGATACATATCTAATATGTACAGAGGCTGGATCACAATGAAAAGAAACACAAGTGGTTATTTCAGAAAGCCAAGTTATAATGGATCTGATTCTCCTCTCGCTTTTCACTGGCTTGATTCTGATTTTTCAACTGGTATAATTCCATCGGCCTCAGTAACTCCTCATTATATGGTGTAATGGAGTGCAGAATAAGCCCCCATGCCTTTAGGAAAGCATGGCACCAGTATTCCAAGAAATACTTGGAATGCATCTGTCTATTAAGGCATGGCATTTCAGGTTGTACTTTGAAATATGTTTATACTACCACACAGCAAAAAAACCCTAAGGGGACCTATGAGCCAAATGAGATTTCAGTGTCAGCACCAGTCACGACCTTTCCTTTACTGTATCTACTTAAATACAGAAACATAGTTTTGTTATAAAGTCAAGTCAAAGCAGGGATTCAAAGTAAAACGTAATATATACTAAGGGCTACCCTCAGGGATCTTTTTAATGGTTTAATATAAAAATACTCTGTTTGCTGTAAGGTATTTCTCTGCTGCACAGCACCCTACCCGTCTCTCAGTGGTGGAAGGCTTCCCAGAAGGGCTTTTCTCAGCAACAATAAGGTTTCGCAGCAGGTCTTTGTTGCCTGCGTTAGGCTGCGGCCAGGGCTTAGCATGCAATTAGGAGAAACAAGCATTTGAAAACAAAATGTCATTTTGTACCTGGTTTTACCTCTGAACTTCTCCATCAATCACAGAAGCCAGAGAGAAGAGCTCTGGTAGAGGGATGGATGAAGTACTGCTCTGTGTGAAGCTTAATTTCTTAGTGTTTGTGATGTTGTTCATGAATTATAAATATTACTTTATCAGCCTACAGGGTATGTTTTCTCAGGAGAACGTCCCACCAGTGCTCCAGGGTCCCTTCACAAGACGATATGCTGTAATCAGAGCTTAGCAGAGACGAAGACAAAGATTTTATCCCTTTTGATGTATAAAACTTGCTGGCTGGTCAGGCCTGTCTACACACGGAAGCTGTGCTGCTTAAACTGCAGTCCCCGATGTCTACAAAGGGGCTTTATGCTGCCATAACTATTCCCCTACAGGAAGGGGAACTACACCAGCATAACTGTCTCCGCACCAGGGCTTAGACGAGTACAACTGGTTCAGTTAAAAAAGCAAAAGCAATCCCCCCCCACCCCCTGATGAAAAGAGTTCTACCAGTCCAACTTCTCCGTGTAGACTGGGCCTCAGAAAACCGCCTGCCCTCGTGCAGGGTGAGGACTAGAGGTGACCTGCTAATGGAAGAGATGCATTTCTAGCTCTGCTGATTCTTAGTGTTTCTGTGATGTAGCTAAGATGTGCCTATTGTAGCATCCATGGTCCCAACAGCCATGCTGAAAACAGACCACTTATTTCTGCTTGCTTAGCCAGTGTCTAGTCTGTGGCAGGACTTCGTCTACCACCACATGGCTGACGTCTTGGCTGGCCTCACGCCGGGAGACTCCTCTGCACCCCAGCTTAAGCACTAGCTTTCTGGGCAATTGTTGAGGTGCCCACATGCACACATTGCAGATGCTCCTCTTTCACATGCACACTGTGCGGGAGGGCAAAGGGGGAGGCATGAAGACATGGGAGGCAGACAATATCTGCATGGTGAATTTTACCGACAGATTGGGAGATTGTGGGCTGGATTCAGAAGAGGACAGGGAATGAAACTGGTTGGTTGTTTTTGATTTTGACTTTCAATCAACCAACCCCTAAGTGCCCAAGAAAAGGGGGAAGGGGACAAACAGAAACGAGGTTTAGAATTTTTGTTGACATGATGCCATTTCCGAAGCACCCTGTACTACCACAAAGACAAAAGATGTGATGTTTATCTGGACGGTCTGCTCCTGCTAGTAAAACTCCTCCTTTATCATCTGTTCTGTAAGTCTCTTGGGGCAGGGATCTTGCCTACCAATGTTTATGAAGCCACCATGCACATAGAAAACAACAATCACACCTAAAGCAGGGCTTGCAGCTGCATCTTCTGAATTCTTCCTATACTTCAGGGTTCAAGGAAGAGGGACAGCTACTGGCAGATAAATCAATGGAAAACTCCAGAAGATAACTAGGCCAAATTCTCTGCTTGTGTAAAGGTGATGGTGGTAATGGCACTGCACCCATTTAAAACAGCAGAAAACTTGGCCCACTCTCTTATTAGTGATTCTGATGGGAGATACAAGTACTGTAGACACTTATAAAACAAGCAAACCCAACATCTGGTTCTGAAGTGATGGACCCAATGCAGTTGCAGCTCGACAACTTCCAGCATTGGCTTCCAAAGTACCGAGAAATACTGGTTACATCTACCACGGTGTTCAGCAGATCCAAAGATGCCATCGTGCTGAGTAGGCTAGGCAGATACATACAGAATGTGGAGCCTTATTGGACACAGACAGCCAGTTTTGTGCAGCAGGCTGCCACTGTATTGGAAAGCAAAAACTCTGTTTCCTGTGATCTTTAATGAGCATAAACAAAGCAAATGGAATAAATATTTTTAACTTCTTGGATGACATAATTTGTGTATTAAATAATAATGAAGCAATAAATTACAGGAAACTAAACAACCAGAAGGTAATGTTTGTGGAGTTTGGCATATTTATAAATGAATAAATCATTCATGATGTGTAAACTCCATGTAGCTAAATGCATCATTTACTGCACTTTAATACATACCACAACATATTCATGTCTCACTGGCTGTTTTAGGGGCAGGAGTACCTCTTGCCAGGAATACCTGAGAATAAGTGGGTTTTCTCAGGAGTTTACAGCTCTCATTCAGCAGTATATAATTTCCAGAAGCAGAGGCTTCAATGATGTATTTTTATAGTGGCACCTCCATAATACATCTGGGGCACGTGGCTCCCATCACTGCCTACTGCAGGGCTGCTTCCTCGGAAGTGGCTAGTTCTGATCTTGGCAGGACACAGGATACTGAACTTGATGGACTCCTGGTCAGATCCCGTCTAGCCACTTGTATGATGGGATCAATGTAAGAACGGAGTGGCATCAGCTCAAAATGGGATGAATTTGTCCCATCGTATCCTGCTGCAGAACATTACAGGCTAACGTGACTCTTTTTAGCTGTGTGCTGATCTGAGTGATGGCAGCGTCAGGGCACGCAGCAGCAGTGTGCAATACGGTCCAAAGGGGAGAGTGTCCCAGAAAGCCAGCTAGAGGAGTCCACTGTCTGAGACTCCAGAAGGGTCACTTTGTGCAGCACGAGGCTAGCTCGCAGCAGTTCTGTCCTAAGTGTCTTATGAACGAATATTGTTCCCTATCTTATATCTTTCCCTTCTCATCTACCAAGAATAACTGTACTGTGCACATTCCTGGACTCCTCACAGGGAGGGGTGGAGTGCACAGCACTTCTGAAAATTAGGTCACCAATTTAGGTGTCTAAATATGGATTTAGATGCTTAGCGCTAGGCTTCTGTTCTGAAAGGTAGGGGCTCTGGTTTTTTACTTGTATAAACATTCACTGACGAGGTTAGACGGATGATTTCCAGCCCGAGGGTTGTGTGTGACTTGTTCACTTGGAATATCGGCTGTGCATTATTCACCGTACATGATTGGTCACTTCGCATGTGGTATCATTTCTTCTCCTTGACGGTGTGACAAACATTTTGAACAAGACAATGACGAATGCTGAATAACACACGGCAGGCAAACATTTTTGGACAAAGATTCGTTCTGCTAACATCTGTTAAATTGGGGAGGAGGGAGAATTGCAAACATTTTTACAAATTCTTGGCAGAAGATGGAATACTTGAAAATATTGAACAGGACCACAGCTAACAGCAAGGGAACAAAGCTGGAGCCTTTATTTGAGGCTATATTCAGAAATCTGCCTTTACCAGTGCTAGCTGCTGCTCCACTTCCGGTTCTATAGTGTATGTTGATTTCTTAGCATCAAATGCAAGGGACTCTTCTTGCTTTTGGCTTGATGGTAGACCTGAGCATGTGCAGTGCAAACAGTTGTTAACTGGGACCCATGCATTTTCCGTTGAAGGAGGAGCTCAGCAGAGGGCTGGAGGATGTTCAAAGAGGCTGAGATGCATCTTAGTGTTGTTCTGGAGGGGACCAGAGTCACTGGAAGTTTGTGCTGATTGAAAGTTACTCGCGTCTTGGTCTGGGCTCCCAGCTAGACAGCTCAACCCTCCTGGAAAGTCAGTCAGGTTAGGACTGGGAACTGAGCCTAAGATGTTAGCCTCCATTCTAGAGCAGCCCAGCCTGTGACAACCACTTATGGCATTAATCATGGAGGAGACCAGAGAGTGGCCTAGTGTTTCCAGTTTTTACTTTCCACCTGTCATACGGTAATTAATGGGTATGGGATTTCTTCTGACAGGAATTCAATGGCCTGGAACAGACCTTTTGCCAGACTTTCGTGCCTGAGGCAAAGTGCTTAGTAAGTAATTTTATGGATCCCAAGTTCAAACATTGTACAATTAGCACTCCATGTTCTTTGGTTTATAAAATGGGGCCTTCCTCTCTTGCCTCCCATCTTTCACTTGGGCTCACAAATTTCAGCTTTGGAAAAGCTTGTTAACAGGCTTCCCCAAATACACTGGTTCCTGAGTGCTAACCCAGAAAGCAGGACAGAGCAACTGATTGACAGACATTACAAAACCAGGGAGGCTGGAAATAGAGACCCTTCCCACAACGCTGGGATCTCCACCGGGGCCTTGGCTGTTTTTCAAAGATGGAAAGATGTTTTCAAGCAGATTCCAGTCCCAAGATGTTGCCATTAAAAGCAATGTCATCAAGCATTTGTCTTTCCTAAGGGTGTGCCCAGTTGTATCCTGTTCACCCCAGAACCCTGGTGACCGTGATACATTATGACATCTCAGAGGAAGGCAATAAAAAATGTCATAAAGGGAACACTGTAACATCTCTGAACCGAGCATCCTTCACACACCTGGGTAACTGGGCAACCAAATGGCTGATCAAATTCAAAGTGGGTAGTTCCAGAGGAGTAGCCACAGCAAAAACAACAAGAGTCCTGTAGCACTTTAAAGACTAACAAATTTCTGCAGACATAAGCTTCATGGGATGCAACCCACTTCATCAGATATCCTATTGGATATAAGCTATATTCAGGTGTTCCTCCTGCACTACGATAGGACACTCTGCTCATAATTTGCCCTCAACCACCTCGAGAGTGGTTCAGTCAACATCCTTTCTCTGTACGTTGTTCTCTCGGATCACCTGGCTCTCCAGGCAGCCCACAGCAGCTGGAATGTACCTGGTGGAGGTTACAACACTAACAGAGGAAATTGTGCTGAGACTGCCTGATTGAGCATGGAGGATTTCTGAGCTCATGCAGCACGTGCAATGGGTTCTTCCTTTCAACAGAACCTGCAAAGTCACGTCTGGTGGAGCTAGGTCAGGTGGTTGAATCCTGAAACCTGGTCAGCTCTTTCTCCCTGCTAGAGGAAGCAGGATCAGTTTGGATGAAGGGACAGTCAGAGGCAGGAAAAGAGCATTTGCCCTAAACGTTCATTCTGAAATAGGCACAAATCGTACTCGTTTACATAAGGTGGTTTTAAAATTGAATAAAGCCACCTCAGCGTCACTCTGCCCCTCAGCACTGTTCTCTTCACACTTACCATCAGTTTGCCAGGAAGTTCTCTCCCCAGTGCAGGTAAAATGGAGGATATTAGCATACATCTCCTCTTCAGTCTGATTAACTGTGAGGACCTGACTTCACCTTGTGTAACCATTACTTCATGTAAATCTGACAGTGGAGAATTTGCTCCATTCAAATTGCTTTCTGTTGAAGATTTAAATGAGATTTCCCTGAAACTTCCACTCCCCTGGATTTGGGGGCTTCTCTGCTTGTCAAAGGTTGTTTTCAGTCACTTAGCTCAGTTATAATTCTCTCTCTCTCTCCCTGCGGCTGCTGGGAAATAGCCAGAAACATTCATTGCTGCTATTTGCAGCAACCCTTCAGACGTCTTTCACTCCAAGTCATGGATTTCCACCCTTCCCAACCACATGGCAGGGCCTTCCGAAGAAGAGCCTTTGTTCTTTCAGCATCACCTTTTCTAATGTATGCAGGCTTTTCACAGCTTGCACAGGGCAAGGGAATAAACCAGCTTGGAAGTATTCTATCAGACTGAGATCTCCCAACTCTAGGACAGCATGAAAGGAACAGACAGACACAAAAAGGGGGAAAATAGTGGTTTTCCCAAAGTGGGGAGTGCTTATTAAAAGTTGGATCTGGAGAGGTTCCAGCCACGATCTCTGCATTTCAAATTCCAGCTGCTGTGAGGAAGAGGAGCCCAGATTGCACTGTTGCAGTCCCTCATCGAAGATGTTGCTGCACCAAGGAACTTACTGTGGTTGGGGGAATTTTGTGTAACACACTGGGTTAGTGCATTGTCCGTCACAGGGTCTACGCTGCAGTGGATGCACAGCACGTCAGCACCGTCAGGGTGCCCTTCGTTAGCCCTCCCATGCACTGAGCAGCTTTATCATTCTATCCCCTCTGACGGATCATGTCCAAGCCACACAGATGTCTGAAAAGCAGAGGCCCATGACGCATCTCCCCATGCTTCTTTGGTGTGCCGTCGCACAAGCTCCTTCTCTGGTCTCTATTTGTTAGGACCCATGAAGAGAAATACTCCTCAGAGGGCATATTGTGCTGTTCTCTGGACTCAGCCCAAGCTCCCCGCCAGCCTCTCGTGGTCTCCAGGGTTCTCGCACAGTCTCTCGGTGAGTGAAAGCTAAGTCCCATTTCATCCCCCTCCACAGATCTGGTGCCAGGGCCTTGTCCCAGCTGCTGCATGGTGGAGGGTGGGGTTCCCCAGGGTGACCTAGTATGTCTCAAGTGGATGCTTGTATCAGGCCTTTCTAGTTGCCATGCTTTGAACTTTGTTCCATCTCCCCCAAGGTCTGGCGTATCCCCACCGCGGCATGCCCGCTGAGCTCTGAGCCTGGAAGCAAGACAGCGGCAGGCTCTGGACCGGGCTTACACCAAGTAGCCCAAGATTAGCTTTATTTTTCCCTTGCAGTCTGTTTCCAACCAGTTCTTTGCCTTCCCTGGCTTTGCATTTAGCCACCTCTCCTGCCTCCACTCATTTCCCAGGTGAAACTACCTACACTGGCTCAGGGCTGTTGCACCAAGGCTGTTTTTAGCCAGGACACAGTCAGTTTCCCTCTTTCTTTGTGGTGAAATTCACCCTTGGGCAGAGGGCTCTTAAGCTGAATGGGGACACTGGCCTTCTGGGGCAAGCATCTGTTCTTTTACCTCATGTCCATCATGGCTTCCACTACAGATGTGGCACGAAGTTGGTAGCAGTGAAGAGGTCACGTTGTCTGCCCTGAAACTGATGCCCTCAGTCTACAGAATGAGCCCCATGTGCAAGTGGGGCTGCAGCTTCCTGCCCCCATTCTGGGGGCCAGCAGAAGGGCAGCCCATGCCCGTTCAAAGCGTTGTACGCTCTGCTGAGCCTGCCCATCCCTCTCCAGCTGTGCGTGTGAGTGAACAGCCATCAGATGGCATTGACACGAACTGGGGGGGCTTTCAGAGTGTAACGTCTTAACAGCTTGTCTTCCTGAAAGCTAACGACACAAGTCTTCTTTAAAAGGAAGATCAAAACATCAAGAAAAATTAGATGAAATGGTTATGAAACTCCCAGTGGAGGACATGTTTCTTCCAAGTATTCCCCACAAGAACCTTGAAAATATGCAATTATTTCCCCTGCTTAATGCATTAGGGTTTGGGGAAATGTTTGTATTACAACAGCACGTAGCTTTAACAGTGCTCTGCATATCATGGTTCTTCCCCAAATTCAACAATGACGTTAACAGAAAACTTAGCAAGCCAGGTAGAAGGCAAACTCATATGGACACATCGGGATTGTATTTACAGCATACGTGACAAGCTGAAAATTGATTGTTATACGGCTCTACAATAAGATCAAAACTAGAGTCAGCTGTCCATGTTCCCAGGACCCAAAGATAAAAGCATAGCCTGACTGTGTCTCCATGCAGCCATTTCTGCAGTGGGATGGGTCAGCTGTTTAACAGTACTGAGCAACAATGCACAATATTAATGTAAGAAGTGAACCGTATTGCATTCCACTGAAACTTCAGGGAACCTGGATGTAAGCTGAAATTAGGCCCTTCTTTTATCAAATAACGGGCCGTGAGTGTCCCAGACGGCCTGAGCCACACGGGCTCACAGGTGGGAGAGCACCTGAAGTGAAATTGACCTCTGGAAAGGGTCCACACAGGACTGGGCCTCACTGGAGTCCCAGTCAAGCCCACCAGGGCTTAGGTAGCACCTATGTGGCACTACACAGGCTGTTCCTGGCCCTCTGCACAGCAGTGAATCTCCCAGCGCTTGGGAAAAGAACATTCAAGGAAGTAAGAAAGAGAACAGATGGATTCACTTGCAGACACATTGTTCTGGGAATGGCCGATGGGATAGATCACTTGATGATTACCTCTTCTGTTCATTCCCTCCTGAAACACTTGGCCTTGGCCACTGTTGGAAGACTGGGCACTGGGCTGGATGGATCACTGGTCTGACCCAGTGCGGCCATTCTTATGTTTAGTTTGCAAGGCTCCTGCATGCCGCCTTGGATGCTCCAACGAGAGCTCCCCTGTCCTGCTCCTCACTGCAGCGCAGTTGAGACGGCATTTGTATTCAAATGTAAACTGTCCTGCAAAGTCTAGAAAATGCTGCTAACGTGGTTATGCTGAAATGCATCCAGGTTAATAAAGAGATGCTGAATTGATCACCTTTTGGTAAAGCAAAGACACTATTTTTAGCAATTTAACAAGTAAAAAAATATCAAATTCCAGGCCTCATTCAAACAGGTTGACTTATGTTATTTCTTTAAACTAAGTATTTTTAAAAAACAGATTCACAACTGACAAAAATCCATACCAGATAACTTGTATTTACGCACTGTTAAAAAACCCAACAAAACCCTCCTGGACTGGAATCATATCTCCGTCTCCATGCCTCCATCTTCCTAGACATAAAGGAATTTTTTCATTTTAGCAAAGTAGAAACCTTTCTTGTGCTAAAGTAGCTTTCAATGGACAGACACTTACATTTCTCAGTCGAGAAACGATTGTGGAGGAGCCAAGCAGTTATAACCTGGTCTGATGAACAGGATTTTGCATCTAATAGGGAAGTTTGAATCCTATAATTACGAAAAACTCAGCAAAGTCCCTCCTCTTCCTGTAGGTTTGCAGGCACAGCAGCACGCCTAGCTGACGAATATAAATCTACTGTGGGCAAGAGCATGTGGCTATCTACCATCTCTTTTGTTTGTAATCAAAGTCAGCTGAATTAGACTCTCGCGTTTCTGTCTTTATTTCTGTGTACCAATTTGAAGAGCTCAGATGAAATGTGTTGCGTTACACCAGCACCAATAAGTCACACTATGTTGTGACACACAGAATGTTATTAATTGTCAATCACAAACCACCAGGCTTGTCAAGATGTTCTCTTCTGAACAGGCTGCTGGAGACCTGAAGTGATTTTTAATCAAACGTTAATAGCACAGCATCTGTCAGTGGACCATTGGCATCATACAATAATAAAAAGTTAGCATATGACATGGCAAATTTTAACGTTTTCATTTTTAGATCTTTCCAATTATCTATGGAATTTCTGCCAGAATGAAAAGTGTGCTGACATTATTACATGCAAAATACACTGCTGAAAATGAACATGTCTATTAAAGTCTGCATTCCCCTTCACAAGAGTTTCCAAAAGCATTGGGGGTCTCTGAGTCATCATTCATTTAACCTTGAGGCCCAGAGCTGTCCCTCACCAAGAAAATTCATGGCCTGTCACCATCCCTTTGTCACCCTTCAGGAGGCAGGAGGAGCCTAGTTCATGGAGTCCCTGGGTACTGGAGGGCATGCACCACTGGGAATGGACTATAGAGCCTGCCATCGCTAAGTCACCGCTCTGAACTCAGCTGGGTCAGCAGCCTCAGCAGACATGAAAAAGCCGTGAGGAATGGATTCCATTAGCCTTCCTCCTCCAGCTAAGACGGAAGGTGTTTTGGTGGGGCAGTGTGTGGAATGCCTGTACAGGGAACAGAGAGGATTTAGCCCTCCCTCATTAACAAACTGACTCCTTCCTAAAGCATAAAAACAAGCAACCGTAATGATAGGCGAGCTAATGGGACAACAAACCTGAAACATACAGAGCATGGAAAAGGTTGGGAAAAACCAGCGCCACGCACAGGAGGGCTCTGCTATGGCGCACCAAGGATATGGGATGTGATGGACGCTTTGAGGTCCTCAGACAAAAAGCCCCGCCTGGTGGACGGTATGATAATTATTAATGGCAGCTGTTACAGGACATGTGGTGCATAACAGAACTGCTACACCCTCAAGTCTTCAGTCAGAAAATCATCACTGCCAGGGCTTTATGTCAGACCAGGGTGGGGCATGCATTGTATCCAGTCTAAGTGCAGATAGATCCATGGACGCAACTCCTGCATTTTTAAATATACTTACTCTGCTTTTCTAAACGCATTGTGTTCACTGGAGCACTCCATCATAGCATAACGTTCCATGGATTGCAGTTGCCTCATCTATAGATTTAATTTGTGTCTCTGGACAGAGTTTGAATGGATTTATTATATTGAAATGCAATTTTGCAGACATAACCTTATATCTGACCCGTCATTACTTATAATGCTAAATTTTGATATGTTAATTCTGCCTTATGTTTTTATATATTTTATGACACATGGCTTAAACATTTTTAATCTACATATTGGTTTATGTCCACCTAAATTATTGTTGCTTCCAGGGACAACGTTCACACAAGATATGGCAATTCATTATGCTGGCCCCATGTAAATGAATTTCAAAAATTTAATAAAGTTCTCCCCTCCTTCCATTGTGTTCAATAGCTCCAGCATAAACACTGGTCCGGTGTTATCAAATCAAGGAAGAAGAACAAGGTTAACCTCAAAGAAGGCCAGCTGCACCAGGAACGTAGAGAAATGTCATGTGTGATTAAAGCTCCCCTCTAGAGTGAAGTGTGCATTCCCTTTGCCTGTTGTCTGATCCCTGCTAGTGGCAGAGATATTGATTTGCTAACCAACACCTCTCCTTTCTTGTTAGCCGCCTCCTCCCACCTGATTCATTCAGTGATGTCACATTGCAGGATTTGTGGCCTCAGCTGTTACCATGGTGATAGATTGTGATGTCACAGATTATGGACTGTGATCTCACTGAGTTAATCTGGCCAGCAGGGGAGAAGGCAAGCGCACACTTTACATGCTGCTGCTTCAGAAGATATTCAGCTGCCAGTGGAGAGCAGCCACCCCTAAGGTGAAAGGCATACAGCTGCTTAACCACCCACAACATCTACATCACTTTAGAGCTGAAGTTGCCATGTGAAGGGAGAAGAGCTGGAAGTGAAGATGAATTCTGTGTCAAATTCAGATGGCTGGAGGAAGAGTTGGGTCAGCAGGTAGAGAAGCTCGTACATGCCTATACTGCAGCTAGGTGTTTTGCCATTCTGGGCCAGAGGGCGATCTTGTGACCCTTAAAAGAGGGAAATGTTGTCTTTATGTATGTTTGCCAGAGTGGGGCTGTGAGAGGTTTCGTTCTTTAGACCTATAGTTCTGCAAGCAAGGATGCATTGAAACCAAATTCACTGTTGTCCTGCTTTTCTTCCATCCAAACTATCTACCCCATCTTCCTTCTTTCTCTCCCTTTTTCTTTTTCCTGCAACAATGTCATGAATTTTTCATCCTTGATGAACTTCAAAGTCTTTTAATGACTCTTCATAA
Source organism: Mesoclemmys tuberculata (assembly GCA_007922155.1). Classification (NCBI taxonomy): domain Eukaryota; kingdom Metazoa; phylum Chordata; order Testudines; family Chelidae; genus Mesoclemmys; species Mesoclemmys tuberculata. The sequence goes on from ML675655.1 coordinate 1,222,743, forward strand.
AAAAACAGAGGGGCCAAAAGTTGAGCAAAGGGAGATGATTAAAGGACCTTATTAAAAACAACCTTGTAGAATTCTCCACATGAAAGAGAGCGCCATTACGAGGGCTTATCCTTATAAATGACACTTCGCTTTTGCGAACATGCCGAAACCTGATTAGAGTGACAAGCGCTGAGTGATACTGCAAACCTGTTAATAACATGAAAATTAGAAGAGGCTCATGCAAAGACGGGAGATTAATTTAGCCCGAGTACATCTCGCGCAAATTGCAAAGTTGTGAATACGTTCTCAGATAATGAGCCTTTGCAGTCATCAGCTCACTTGTCATTTTCTGTAATTAATGTTAAGGAAGACTCCTTCCTGATGGTTCGTATTACTCATATACCAAGGAAATTTCTTCAGAGAAATAATTTACATTTATTATCATCGGTCTGTTTGTGTGGTTTATTTCGCTGTGGAGTAATTTATTGCAGCACCGTTTCACTTGCCTTGATTAGTCGCTCGTCAGCCTGAAATGTAATTTTTTTTTCTTGATGGCAACGTCTGAAAATTGACAGTGTGCAATACTCCTTTTAATCTGGGGATGTGTTTTCTTAACTTAAATAAACTTTTGTGCTGAAGACTGAAGCTACTTTGCATGTTGAATTGCAGCTAGTAACTCAAAGCACCTCTTTTCTAATTCGTAAGCTAGCGCTGGTGCTAGACCAATAAAATTATATTATATAATTATAATATATATATATTAGATTACATTTATATATATTAATACATTCATATACATTACAATTATATATTCATATATAATATGTATATATGAATTATATAATTGTTTTTACAGAGCATGCAAATATATATGTAACTTGCTCATGTGTGTGCACGTGTGTGTGTGTGTGCGTGCGTGTGTATGCACGTGCGCACAGTACATCGTGTGTGTACTTTAGATATTTAAAGCCTGATCCAAAGCCCATTGAAGAGCTGAGCATCTTTCCATTGACTTCAGTGGGCTTTGGATCAGGCCCCTTAATTTCCTCTTAACTGAAAAAGTGGATGTAATTGTCTGACGCATGCAGCTGCTCTAATTATCAGATAAGTTTTGTTGCTTGCTCTCCTTGCCTGTAGTACAGGCGCTACAAGGGGAGTTCCAGCCCTAGTGGATACGATATTGACTAGTCAGTTGAGCTGGGATGTCTGAGGCGCAATGAATGCAGCTTCTCCCCTCCACAAATATAAACAATGAAATAAATGGCTTGCGCTTCGCTGCCATCTCAGGAAAGCTGTGTTAATGATTACACCTTTGATTTCATTAGAGCTTTGCACAACGTCAATGTAATTTCGTTGTACAGTAATACACCGAGCATTTCCGGCTCTGGAAACCTAACTTAGGTAAGTGCACATGGTGTGCGCAGTCTGCTTGCAAGGTAATTGCCCCTTGTGCGTCTGAGCAGAAAGCACAAGAAGAGAGCGATGGTTTCAGGGGTCTGGGTGGCTGTCAGGCATTCACTGAAATCAGACTAGATGTTCACTTCCCCCAGGATGGGCCCTTGTGCTGAGACCTTGTTCACTTAATTCCTGGCTGGCCAACCCTGTCTGTTTAGTGGGTGTGTCTCTATGTACCTCACATGCACATGTTTTTCAGTATCTGGAACACTGATACCCCAAGATATTTAACATCAGTTTCCCACTCCACACTTCTCTCTCCCTCCTTCCGTAGTTACCCACTTCCCAGCCTCTGGAAGCATTTTCCAGACACAAGGAGTGAAACCATGAAAACCTTTTTCTCCCAAATGACACAAACATATAAGCAGTTAAAGTGAGTTACCGACCTCTGAGCTGCAAATGAACCAAACGTTACTGATTAGGGTTTTTAGACAGAGATAATGATTTTTTTTATTGGACGCCTTCATTCTGAACAAGCCTCATGGAACTCTGTCGACAACGGGCTGCCTTTGCCAGTTAACGATAATCCATATTTATAAAACTATAGTCCATCAAAGGAATATGAATATTTTAAAAGCCAGGGACAAATCAAATTGTCTTTGTCAAATGTTGCACGCTTTCCACGTTGAATATATTTTATACTGCTTTGTAGTGTAAGAATCAAAGGGTTCCTACACTGGCTGAAAGCTGCCTGCCTAATTTTTGCTTCTATAAACAGGCAAGTCTCTCTGCTATTTTAAAGAACTCAATGAGCTGTGGAGATTGACATTTAAGCCATAAAATTGTACTTTATTTGATGAAGTTAACAAATAATGTATGAAGTGGATTTATTTGATGTCTTTTCAAGAACTAGTTGGTTCATCCTTATAGAAACAAATGGGCTATTTTGGAAGCACTGGTTAAGGACGGGGGAAGCTCAGCAGAATGAAACACAGGGTTACTTTGGGAAGAGGAGAGATGAAAATGCAGGGCGCATTGAACTCTGGTGCCAGCTGTGCCACTGAGTATCAGCACTTTAAGAACTGGGGGTGAGTGACACTGATTAATCATGGTCTATTTCCTGGGGGTTGTCTCCCAAGTGCTCCCCACATAAAGCATGAGCCAAAAGCCAAAGGCAAGTCTTGCATAGACTTCAGTGACTTTTGGATCAGGCCCTTACACCTGACATCACAGTAGCCTCCTTGCTACCACGAAGAACTAGAGGAGATTCACCTCAAGACATTGCCACTCGTAGATCAGCTCCAGGGCTAAGAAAGACCTCGCAGGCTAAATACACAGTACCACCAGTCAGTCTTCTCAGCTCAAGAAGCAAGAATTCACACTAGCCCCAGCACTGTTTCTCATTTCCTGCTATGTACGTGTTTTGGGCTGAAACCCTGAAGCCCTAACTCGGTTTTCATTCACTTTTCACTCAGGCAAAAGTCCTGGTAACCAAGGTTCCAGCCTTGTTCTATTCTATGTGAAACTCATGGGCTGCACGCTTCTGGCCCTCAGAGGTGGGTGAAACAAAGGGAACTGAAGTTTTGTCAGGTTTTAGACAGGTTCAGGCTGTCTAACCTTTGCTGGCAATTGCTCACGTTATTTATCCAGTTAACACACACACGTGCAGGGCAGGCTAGACGATGCTATTGCTAATGTAGTTTTTAAATACATGTATTTTTTAATCTTAGCAGAGTTCGTGAACAGAGCTGGCTGGAAATTTTTTGACTAAATGTTTTTGTGATGCTGAAAGTGCTTGTGAAAACTAAAAGTCTTTGCAGGTAAGGGTCAGTTTTGATGAATTTCCTGTTTTTTGAAAAAAAAAATTGAAAAAAGATTTTGAAATTGTCTAAAGGCCCTCTTCTCACTTTTTCAAAATGAAGAAGTTCCTAACTTTTTTCATCACAAATTTATTAAATTTTAGTTTAAAAATAAATTAAAATTTAAAAGGTTGAACTCAAACGTTTTGAAATTGTCTACAAAAAGTTCCAGTGGCCCTGATGCGCTGTTTTGTTTTTTTCCTCATGAACATTTTTGAGATTTTGACTTTGTCCCAATTCAAGATGGGGAAAAAAATTCACACTCAAATTCTTATGAGGTGGGAAAACAGTTTCCTGCCCAGAGGCATTTGTGAATGTCCCTCAGCCCCAGACTAGACCTGAAAAATGAGTTTTAAATTGTCTGCTCATTTGGTTATTTAAGGCCCTTGCTCTAGTTTGTAAAAATCATGGTCTGTTCAGAGGCAATTCACAGCTTTGTTTAGATAGGGCAAACATCTTGGGTGAACCTCTGGTTTGTGAACTTGCTGCCCACCATTCAATATTCACATGGGTGATTGGTCCCCTAAGTTACAAGGACCTATGTTTTCAAAAGTGACAGCTGACTACTGAATGCCCAGTCTGAGATCCCTAAAAGGAACCTGTGTTTTCAGAGGGTGGGTACTCAGTGCTGTCTGAAAATGAAGCCCTTCTAAGTCAGCCCAGACTGGCACCTAAAATCACTAGTCACCCTGAAAATTGTAGGTCCTGTTTTTCCCCTATGGCCTGACTAAATCACCGAATCTTTATGCACTAACCCTGTCCCACCCTAAAATATTTTCATTCTGTGATCCAAAAAGGATGAGATGTTTCTATGGATAATGAGCAGATCCACAGTTACATTAGACAGGGTGATAAAAGGCAAATGAGCTCTCTTGCTTCAGTGCATAAATCAGCCTTTAACTGATGGGAGTTAGAAACTCCCACTGTGGGCTGGCTGTTCCGTAATTTGCTGCGGTGGGATTTCTTGCACCTACCTCTGAAGCGGACCATTGTCAGACACAGGATGTTGGGCTAGATGGGCCGAGGGTCTGACCTGTCTGGGCAGAGGGATTCACAAATATTTCTGCACTTTTTATTCCTTTTTTTGGTAGCATATAATTAATGGGCACAGACCTGGAGACCCATAGCCATTGTCCCAGAGGCTGGGCCAGGCAGCCTTTGTGCTAGAAGTCACTGCATTTTTGCTTATATGAAAAGCAACTAGCTTGTCTGGTTTAGCAGCTTTCCTAATGGAAAAAAGCAGCCTGATCTGAGCTTACGGCCTCATGGAGGGAATGTTTATGAAGGCAAACACCAGATGGAAACTGTTTGCAGTTTGGTGAAATTCACTCCTGTGGAGAAGCCAGCATGGAGCCAATGGGCCATAATGTGCCCTCCAGTGGACAGATTTACAAAATTTCTCTTTAATTTTTAAAAATCTACATATTACAAAAATGTCATTATAATTTGTTGTCATTAATTATTATTCTGTAGCACCATTAGTGTGTGAGGCACCTAACAGGCCATTAAAATGGACAAGTCCCCTCCATGTGGAGCTTACAAACTAAATTAGACCTCACAGATCAGAAGATAACAATAAACAAAGGCTGAGGAGCTTGTTCCCAAATCCTACCACCTTAATATGCATCTGAACATCAACTTTGATGGCCGCTACAAATTAGATTTCAGACAGAAGTCTGTGTCGAGCACTGTGCATAACAATAAATCAAATCGGGAACTACTAGGTAAAAACAGGAATGTGCTAGGGGGACACTGGGATGAAATCCTCCTAGCCATCACATTGCAAATATCAGCCCTTGAAATAAAATGCCAGTATCCAAACAGGTCTCACCTCTCCTGTCTGAATTTAACTGCCAAAAGTTTTGCCACATCTATCTTTTAATGTCAGAGAGACAGGCTGAGAGCACAGAGACAGCTGAGACAGCATTAGCTTTAGCAGACAAATAAATTTGAGAATCATCTGCATAGAAATGGAAAGCTACTCCATGCTGATGAATAATATAACCCAGTGGCAGCATATAAACACAAAATAACAACGGGCCCAATATAGAGCCCTGGGGAACCTTGGAAACAACTCCACTAATGGAAGATGAAAAATCACCCATCGAAACAAAATGCTGTCTATTTGATAAATAAGATTTGAACCGCCTGAGAGCAGTATCAAATAAGCCAAGCGAGCAGCTCACATGATGATCCGAGGGGATACCTTGAATAACAGCATCAGGTGACAAAGACCAAAGAACATGAAAATTGATTAATATTTTAGTCCTAATTTGTGATCTATCAATGGTGGATAAGGAGCCTCCATGTTTTTAGATTCCGCTCATTCCCAAGGGATCACACAACTGGCTGCCAGAACCCTGTTGACATCTGCAAGAGGTTCCAAAGACAGAACTGTGAGCATCACAGGCCGAGGAGAACAGGGGAAAGGAGGGAGCTGCCAGTAAAATAATCCTTTGTAAGGGAAGCCTCTGCCTCGCGAGGGCTGGCTGTGGTTTTCAGAGCAGATTGTCGAGAGGCGGTAATCATGTTCTTAGGGGTTGCCGTTCTCTGAGTCAGAAGGAAAGACGCCCTGCACACGACAGCTGTGCTGCCAATGGATGGATGTCACTTTGTACTGAAATGCTAGCCTTGGAATCAGGCTCTGACACAGACCATGTGCCTCATATTTTCAGACCTGGGAGAAGAGCAGCTCGTGACCCAGCCCTGTTCTCTGAGCGGGCCCTGAAATGACTGGCCCAGAATGGGGTAAAAGACCTGAATGAAGTGCGAGATGTCGTGGAGAGCCAGCACTAGCGTGCAGAGCTACTGTAACGTGAGCAGGTGAGTGACTAGGCTGATCGCTGGCCCCTGAGCGTGCCCGGGATGAGTTTGACTTCGACTGCACTTGAGTGCTGGTGTGGTTCACAGAAGGGCTGGCCTTCTCTCCTGGCTTCAGCAGCGTGCTCAGACATCTCCGGGGCAGCACAACACGCCTCCAGGCAATGGCATTTTATAAGACACTTGGGGTTTGACAGTGTTGAGACTGAAGTCGATCTGAGCAAGATCGGGCCCTTGATTTGCAATGATACATCATCCGCGGATTCATTACAGCCGGCTACTAATGAAAATAACAGCACTAGCGAGGAGAAGCGAATGGGACCACAAGAGAGCCACTGGCAAGCTCTCAAGCCATTGTATTGGACAGTAACAAGCAGAGCACAATCAAACCTATCTAATGCAATGGTTCCCTGTGGATTGATGCTGAATCCACATGAATATCAAAGTCCTCTTACAATAAAATTCTGTCAAATGCAAACTGTTGTTTGGATACTATTTTTGAAAGAAAGAAAGAAAGAAAAACTCTGTCTGGAATTGCAAACTCTGCAGGGAAACTGGGAGAGCAAAGCTTTGAGTGAGGAATCACCTCAACTGGACTATTAAAGGCAAAGTGATGTGCTTTAAAAACCCATCCATTTTGTTTAGGATCCCACATCAAGACAAACACACGTGAACAGATGGACAAGCAACAAAGAGAGCTGGAAATCAAGTGGGCAAAATTAGTTTCCCCCATTACCTGCTGTGACCTAGGTTCAGCATTACACGTTTCTCTTCCTTATGAGAGAGCAGCTGCCTGTCTCCCTGGAGTAGAGTAGGGGCTGGCATCCTCTCATGTTGCTTTGTGGGCCTGTAAATGCCTTGGGGGGTTGCAGAGCAATGTCTGGAACCCTGACTTCAACCCCAGCAGGTAGAAATCCTCGGTTTACTCCCTTGGTGTAGATCAGCTGAGCTATATCAGTACAACACAGGATTATGTGTGAGCGACTGTCTGACACCAGTGTTACCACCACTCTGAGTATCACCATGCAGCTTGAGAGAGCCACTCCGAACACGAGAGAGATGCAGACGGGGAGGAGTCCTCACGACGACATATTTGCCCTAAGTGCTGTGAAACATAGGTGAGCAGTCTCTGAATTGCTGGAAGAGCAAATGGACAGGTTTGGGAAGCCCTTGTATTCCATTAGTAAACGCTGACATAGACACTCAGTGTCACTGGAAAGCTGCAGTGATTTGGTGAACAGTCAAGAGAAAAGGAAAATGAATCATTCTAACCTCCTGCAGGTACTGCTGTGACGGACTGTTCTAAATGTTCTCCATTTCCACACAACCCTCTTCCCACTGCCCTTGCTGCTACTAATTTTCTTACGTTTTTTTCACAGCTTGTGGTGTAGAATGTGTTGGTGCTTCCTCTGTGGGGACAGGTCCAGTATTTATTTCCATGCTGTACAATGCAAATTATTATGCAGAAGCTTAAATTCCTGCAGAAAATAAAACATGTGTCAATAAAAAAGGGAATTTACCAAGAGGACAATTCCATCAATTCAGATACAAAACTGTTAATTGTGGTAGAGAATCTGAATGCAAAGTATGATGAAATACAGTAATTGCTAAAATCTAGCGATAACCAGCTGTGACTTGCAATGGCAATTCGACTTGGAGTGTACAATTCCAAATTAAAAAGTACAATCCCATCCAGGGACCTCAGGGGCAATGCCCTGGCCTTTACTTTAACACTTAAGATTAGCTTAGGTTCCTGCTTAGGTTCCAAGAGGAAATGATGGTTTGTCTTCAGCCATGCTGGATGCTAACCCATAACCTGAGACCACTCGGCACAGCTGGAAATACCTTCTTGGGATGGGATTTGCAGGTGACGGCTGAGGTGCATCAGCAGAGCTGGGTTGGATCCCAGAATTGGCAAAGCAGGATGCTCCGTGGGGAAGGACGGAAAGACCCACATCTTGACACCTGTCCATACTCTACTGAATATCAAGTTCCCTTTAAAATATGTATCTTTTGTTTTGTTTTGTTTGTTTTAAAAATAAGAGTTCCTGACTGGAAGAAAAAACATCCCACCAAATAAATCAAGCCCTCAACATTTTATATCATTGAATAACCTCGTTGGGCTCTGCCCCAGCAAGGAGGACTGCTTATAAACAATTACATTGTTTGAAAATATATTAATAATTCTGTCAGATACATTAACATTGCCCATTGGTTTCTAGCAAATTGACACCTTTTTAGCTGAAAGAAATCCTTATTAGTTTTCATTTTGATGGCTTTTCCTGGAATAACTATAAATTATGTTTATTTCACATAATTCCTCCTGTCAGTAGTTATAAATAACTAGTTCATATGGAAATTATTATTCTGGCCTGTATATATATGTACCTTAAATATAATGCTTCAGAAGGAAGGGAGTAATGAATTACTTGAATTTTCATTGATGGACCTTTCTAATTTAAGTAGTGGCTAAAAATGTTTTGTCAACAGTCTTCCTATCTCGAGTTTTGCCACTTTAAATACCAACAGCTCTATTGTATCGGCTTTTTTTATGTAACATTTTTCATACACTGTATCTCAAAGCACTTTACAGGGTAATTAATTACCTGGAGTAGAGTGACAGGACGCAGGCAGATATGACGGCCATTATGCAGTCAGCAACATTCCACACTCAGCTCTGAACATTTGCATTAGTGTCATTTAATTTGTGGTGGTATTAATGGGAAGGGAGGGGGAGAGAATGCACATTTGGCTACTGGCATCTCTCCTATTTTCAGTCCTCCAGAGCAGGTGGGGTTGGGTGATACCTTTTGACTCTGGGCACGGCTGGTCCCTGGCAATCCAAGACCATCGCATGAGTGAGGCAAGACCCGACCACCCACATGGATTAACGCCTGATGGGACCCGTGTGCTAGGCTTGCTGCGCAGCGGTCTGCGTTGTGAATTTGCGTGTGGTCTTACAGCGGGCATGTCAGAGAGGCCAGGTCTGCGAGCGCGCGTGCTTCCCCCACGTTCCAGAGGGAACAAGGCAGAGTGTCACACACCACGGGCCCGTCGCCTAGCGTGGAATTCACCCCAGAGAGGGACCTCTTGGCCCCGCAGGCCCTGTGTCAGTGGGGGCTTTGGAAGACACTGGGCAGACTGCTGGCAGGCTGTTGAGGCACAGGGGCCATGCGAGGCAATGCTCCTTGCTGCTGTAAACGTAACAGCACGTGGAGCCCATGGCCCAGGCCACGAAAGGGCCTCACCACTGAGTCCATTTTCTGGGCTTGGATGGTAGCTGAGCAGATGCGTCAGCCAGCCCCAGAGCGCAGGCTGTGCTCAGAACGCGCCCACGCTGGCTGAACGCCAGATCTCAGGAGATGGCCGCTCCCTGCAGCCCCTCCAGCCCCGTGCCCCACACCAACCAGGCCAGGCCAAGTGTCTGAAGCACAGACGCTTCTCTGACTCGCTTGAGGCTTGCCCATCGGTGCTGCACCACCCACCATGTACTTCCTGCTTCAATAGCCACCTTGGCAAAGGCGATTCAGAAAGAGCTGAGCTGCGCGGGAGGAAGCACAGCCCAGGGCTGTTACGCAAGCATCGCGAGTCTGTTCCTCCCTCTGGGTTTCTGCATGTGTTAGGTGCCTGTGGCCCGTTGGCCACTAACAGTTCTCGCTATCGTCAGTCCAAACAAATCGTTTCCCAGTGTTTGACGTGTGATGACCCAGCGTGAAATACCCTCCCCGCTTAACCCAGCACTGCACCCACTGAAGGCCGATGACATTCAGGCTCCTAAGTCATTCAGCTGCTTTACTGAAAACTTTATCCATGCGTCTGGATTAGAGTTGAGTGGGTAACGCACAGCACATCATTTAGCCCAGGGAATTCACACACGTTTTTCAAATTGGCTGTACACAGATCATGCAATCTTTCAATTTTACCCATTTTTTAAACTCACAGACTTCTCCAATGAATAATCGTCTTCACCAAGAGTTACAATTTTTGTAATGATATATTATAGTTCAAATTGTGCTTTCAGTAAACATTGTGGCGTTCAAGCTTAAAATGTTTGTGATAGGTGTGCACCCTGGTGTTAGTGGAGTGCAACCCTGGTGTTAGTGGAGAACCAACAGAAATAGGCATAAATGCAGCCTCTGAACCCTAACAAGTGTTTATAGAAGAAAAAATTTCTGGCATTCACTCAGCTTAAGTCTTTCCAGCCCCACAAAAGCTGAGTGTTGGAAGGAGGTGTTAGTGCCGTTATATACGGCGCTGGTGAGACCCCACCTGGAATATTGTGTGCAGTTCTGGTGTCCCATGTTTAAGAAGGACGAATTCAAACTGGAACAGGTTCAGAGACGGGCTACTAGGATGATCCGAGGAATGGAAAATCTGCCTTATGAAAGGAGACTGAAAGAGCTTGGCTTGTTTAGCCTGGCCAAAAGAAGGCTCCGGGGGGATATGCTTGCTCTATATAAATATATCAGGGGGATTAACGTTAGGGAGGGAGAGGAATTGTTTAAGTTTAGTACTAATATAGGCACGAGGACGAATGGGTACAAATTGGATATTAGGAAATTTAGACTAGAAATTAGACGAAGGTTTCTAACCATTAGGGGAGTGAAGTTCTGGAATAGCCTTCCGAGGGAAGTAGTGGGGGCAAATGACTTATCTGGCTTTAAGACTAAGCTTGATAAGTTTATGGAGGGGATGTTATGATGGGATAGTTTAATTTGAGCGATTGATTTTGGATTATCGGCAGATAAGTCTGCTCAATGGTCTGTGGGAATGCTGGATGGGATGGGAACTGAGTTACTGCAGAGAATTCCTTTTTGGGTGCTGGCTGGTGAGTCTTGCCCACATGCTCAGGGTTTAGCTGATCGCCATATTTGGGGTCGGGAAGGAATTTTCCTCCGGGGCGGATTGGCAGGGGCCACGGAGGTTTTTCGCCTTCCCCTGCAGCATGGGGCATGAGTCGCTTGCTGGTGGATTCCCTGCAGCTTGAGGTCTTCAAATCTCACTTTTGAGGATTTCAATAACTCAGTCATGGGTTCGGGGTTGTTATAAATGTGTATGGGTAGGGTTTTGTGGCCTGCCTTGTGTGGGAGGTCAGACTAGATGATCATATTGGTCCCTTCTGACCTATGAGTCTATGAGTCTATGAATTCCTGGCCTGCGTGAGTACCAGGTCCAAGCCAGAATAACTAGAGGATGTCAGAACTGCAAAGTCATCGACTACTGGTGGGGATATGCTGGTTATGTGCTAGCTGCTTAGCTCTAGGAACCGTTCCACCCATGGTGAGACTTGCTTTACCATGGCTGCACGGATTGGTGCCAGTTCCACACCAGTACACTAGAAAAGCTAAAGCTTAAAAAGTGAAGGAACAGTATTCTACTGTATGTTACCAGCAGTGACTGTATTTGCATTCGTAATCAATCAGTGTGGTAGTGAGCTCTGCAGAGAGAGCCTAGTAAGGAAAAGGCGGCCCCCAGCGATGGCTTAAATGGATGACTTAATGATCGCTACAAGGATGGCAGAGTAGGTGAGATTGCTGATAGCCATATTGGAGAAGTTAATTAACTGGCCAGAATGAAGTTTATAGCATAAAAACCCAGATTCTTTTCATGTTGAAGGGTAAAATGAGCAGAAATGTCTGTCGTGTTGCTAAGGTGACCTGGCCATGTGCATCTGAAAGGCAGGTGAGCGCTGAAGTAAACAGCCCATGAAGAGTTCCAGGGTGCCGCGAGCGTTGCACGGCTACTGAAAAGTGTTTTCACTGAGCCCCGTGCATTCCAGTTGGCCAAGTGAAGTGTGTGGGCTCAGCATGTGGATGCTATTTCATTGTCCTGATCTCTCTTTCAAGCACCAGCTGTTGTTCCATCTATCTTTGTGGCTGGCAATCTGCTACCTGAATTGATAGATATCAGCTTTCTAAACACAGCAGCTGCAGATTTCCACATCTCTGTGGGCAGGGAGTGGGGGGGTAATAAAACTGCCCCCCATCATCACCGTGTATCATGCTTAATCCCCACAACACCAGGGTAAGCCTGTGCTGCATATTGCCCAGGCATGGAGTGAAGAAGCAGGAGCTGTGACTGGTTTTGGCTAGCCCTGTGGCTGGGCAGCACTATAAAAGGCTTGTATTGCGTTTATAGCGTACATGCGCCACAAACCTAGGATTGGTTCACCACGATTTCCTACCTATTTAATATATTTCTATTTGCATGGCATATCCCAGCTTCTATTCAAGCTCTGGAGTCTGAGCTCTAGAGCCCAGGGGTAGGTTGGACTGGAGGATTTTTTATGGTTATGTACAGCTGCATCTATAGTGTGCGCAGACAGCCGGGGCCATTGATCAGAAGCCAATGGTTCATACCAAAACCAATGGGGGAGAGTTCAGAATCAGCTGTTTCAGAATTCTGGCTTCCAGCTTCAGCAAAGCTGGTTCAATTCAGCCCCTTTAACATGTAGAGCCATTGGCGATGCCATGCAAACCCTCAGCTCCAGGGCACAGCTAAACAGAGTGCAGGAGAGGGGCACTCCAGGCAGTGTGTGGGGTACCCGTCACATGCCATTGTGGCCCAGCAGCCCACTCCCCTGTTCCTGGGCTTCCTACCCTCTATGCATTGCACAGTACAGCAGGTCAACCTTCCCACAAATGAGGATCGGGTGGGATTGTCCCATTAGGCCTCCCGTCCCCCCCCCCCAACCCCACAAAACCCCTAGGATCCAAGAGCTCAATGCAAACCTCATGAGAAGCGGAGTGCTGCCAGACTGGCCGGAGGTGCATGCTGTACCTGACACAGGCAACAGTCAATCAGAATGCAGATCAAGGGCCCAGGTGAAATTCTGGTTCCACTGACACTAGCAACAAACTGCCAATGATTCTTCAGGATTTCTCACAAACGATTATATATGGTGCATACGAAACACACCAACAACAACTGCAGACCCAAGAAATCTACTTCCTACCCATTGCAAATAAAGATGTCGTTGACACAAGCTCCTGTGAATCGATCTGATAACAACCAGTCCCCAATTCTATTCCGTATGGAGCCTATATGCAGCAATATATTGCATACAGAAAGCAAAGGAATGCTATACTTTCAGCTCTATGGATCACACGTATACACAACACACAATAAACAACACATCTTTCAGTGTGGGTCTGCTTGGAACCTTCCAACATGTGTTCTGCTAACAGTATAACAAATTGATTGCTAATGTTATCCTGCTCTGAAATCTGACATAATGTGCAGGAAAAAATACAAAAGCATTCCTATTTCAACAGAAATTCACAAGAAAAGCTATTAGAAAAGGTTTCAGGATGCCTGACAGGAGAGAATTTCATGCCATTTTGTGTGCTCGTTGGAAAATACATTTATTAAAAAGAAGATATACCTTCATGTTAGTGAGATGAGGGTGTAAAACTGAGCTGGGTCTCCCACTGCTTCAGTACTATAACTCAAGTTATATTCATCAGAGGCATATATTTAAATCATAGCTTACTTTGCTTTGTGTTCTGAAATTTATTAGCCTACTACTTAAATGTTTTATTCATTAGGCCATGTAAATAATGCATGGTTGTTTCCATGGCAATTTAACCCCTTCTCACAGGGAAGCCCACTGCTTTTCCATCTTGTTTGTCTGTTTAATTGCCATGGTCAGATTTGCCTCTCTCAGCACCAAGGCCAGGTCCATCTTTCTCCTTCTGAGGTAAATTCACCCGGAAGAAACTTTACATTGACAAATAATGCACGTGGGCAGAGGGGGAGGAAGGGAATGGCTTGTCAGCTCATTTAACAGAGTTTGCGCAATACTAATTTTTCAGTTTTTGCTCTTCCTGTGGGTTCCTATTGTATTAATTCCATATTGTGGTAGCCCCAGGAAACCAGCCTCCTTGTGCCCTGCCCGGTTTAGGCTCTCAATCAATGTGCTGGACAAAGGAAAGCAGGCAAGAGTGGCAGTGGGGCTCCAGGGACCACAGCAGATTGGTGGGAGAACCTGACCCACTGACCATGCTGGTCTCCACTTCAGTGTCACACCTAGAAAGAAATCACTGGATGGTATAAAGCACCCATGGCCTCTAGTTCTCCAGTTCCGGTACCGAGGTGAAACGAACTGTGGGCAGGAGTGTCAGCTTCTGCTCAGTGGGCACTAACCCATATCACAATTGCTGCCTCCCTGCTTAGCAGAGAGGCCAGGGTTTAATTAGGTCATAGGTGCCATACAGCCTATGACAGGCCAATGCTGTGGCCGACAGGTCTTTGTGGGACACCCAGAACATGATGGGGTGTGTGGGTGCCCGGGCCAGGTCAGGAGTGGCTTGCAATGCAGGAAGCATCTCCTATTAGTCTTCCAGATTGCAGTGCTTTAAGGAGTTTTGGGGGGCCTGTGTCACACAGGAGGTCAGATTAGCTGATCACACTGGTCCCTTCTGGCCTTGGAATCTATGAATCCATACACCAATAAATAAAGGGGCAGGATGGGGCTACCAGTCTATTTCTGTTCAATGGACCATGGAAACGTAGCTCCCCAGGCCTTGCCTATGCTGGCAGCAGCGTGTAAGGTACATGTAGCTCTGCAGCGCGGTGAAAAGCAGGCTGTATCCACACTGCGGTGTGGCAGTGACAGGCTGCAGGACACCACCCTGCCAAAAACAGCTATGTGGCCAGGAAGGCAGGAGAACTGAGTGGGATCTATCCCCCAAGGTTCGAGCACGTCTCCACTCACCTCAGTAGTGCCTCACCATCTAGCCTGCTATCTATACCTGTGCTAGAAGGGCGTGCGGTGCATGTACTCGACAGGCCGCCTGACATGTAGACATAGCCTTAGGTAGCTCACTTTAGGGCAGGGAGTGGGTGGAACATTGGCTGGGCAGCACGAAGCATGAGACGCTGCCCATGATACATCTCTTTGGGGGCAGATTGTGATCCCTTTCCTCCCACGTACAAGTATCTCCATTGACGCCGGCGTGGCTATTTGTGTAAGTGCTCAACAATTGGAGTAAGGAGTTCAAAGCCTGGCTCATGGTATGTGCAAATGAGGGCTCTCCAAAGCGCACTTTCCATTCACTGTATACAAAATTATAACCGGTGCCCCAAATTCAGAAAGGCAGTTTGTTACTATTTTGCAAATATGACCTGTCCCTGTGATGGTGCATTAAAATATGTGCATTTCAGAGTGACAACTCCCCCTATCTCCATCAGGGCTTCTTCACACAACACCTCCACCGCAGGTCAATAGCACCAGAAAAATAAGCAGTAACTATTGCTCAGCTGGAAGAATATCTGGATAAAAGCCAGGGCTGGATTCCCAGTTAGATCATTTATGTTTATTCTTCCCTTGAATTGCCTGATTGGTGATATTACAGCACCTTCCACTCAAATAATTTTGAGGCCTAGAATCATTCTTTTTTTGCTTGCTGCCAAAATGTAATGTAAGTGCATGAAAGCAAACTTCCCTGGAGCGCAAGATAACTACTGGGTGGTTGTGATATGCACATTTGTGCTACAGGCAGTGAATAGACACGGTCCCATTATTTCAGATCTGATTAAGTTTATTTTTAAAACAGAGCTATCCAGGAAGAGTCTTTTCCACATGAAATACAGCCAAGAAGCAGGTAGAGGTTAGAATAAAAAAGTCATTGAGTTCTGTGGATCTGAGTCCCTCAAATCAATCGCCATGAGCCATTGAGATGAGATTTGGGGGAATATAGACACAGATGTCTGCAGAGACGTTTAGATCTGTCCAACCATGCTTTCGCTTTGTGATGAATAGTAAGAGAGATCTCCTTTTCCTCAGCACTGAGTTGTCTTCATTTGTCCTTTGTTTCCTGCCTTCTATGCTCAGTGGGAATTAACAAACTTTGAACGGTCAAACACCTGGCCATTCCTAAACTCAATTTGTGTCCTGTCTTGGGCTAAAAATCCCAAGTAATCGGGCTTTGTCTAGTCCCTTTGGAAGAAGAGTCCGCAGCCCACTGAGCTCCTCAGAAGCACCCTTTCTTCTGATATTCTGTGCTGCCCCTCCGCCATGCTGATTCCTCATCCTTGGTGTCTGCACTTTACCGTGTTTTAGCCTGTTATCATATTTCCTCCCTGCTTATCTGTTTGCTAGGCCTGACATTCATCTGTCTTTTCTAACAAGTCGATCCCTCCAGCACCTGTCAATTTTCGTTGGTCTTCTACGACCTGCCTCACATTTATGAGCACCCTGTTTTTGGTAATGGGGTGCTATGACCCGAGCATGTTATTCAGTTGTGCTTGCAGTTTACCATATGGAGAAGAAACCAGTTTCCACTGTGACAAGATACCTTCAGGTCTGACACCCAGAACTTCATTGTCCTTTTTATAGTAGTGGTGATAGCAAAATGGTGAGCTGTCATTTATACTGTGAAGGAGGCAAGGTGTGTGTCATCAGAAGAGCTGGTGTAACCATTGATCGTCCTGAGAACATCAATCTGTCTTTCTAATCCTGCAATCAGACCTCTCACAGAACAATTTGCTGAGTGACAACACTCACCGAAAGTGTTCACTTAAGCAAGCAAAATATGACAGACAGACAGCATTTACTGGACACACGGGGATAGAGTGACTTATTTTGCAGAATTTTAAAGTTGTTCCCACATTATGAGTTCAAAAGTTTGACACAAACTGGAAAGTTATTGGTTTGTGTTCCATTTAGAAGAGATGGTACAAACATGAGCAGAGGAAAAACTCAGATAAAAGAAGATGCACTTTGTAAATACTACACAGGGCATCTGCTTGTGCCTGTCTAGATTCTGGCTACTGTTGGAATGCCCAAAAGTACATCACATCTCACAAAACCTCCCCATGCATGGATTTCATTCAGCCTGACTGAACTGCCAGAGCTGCCATCAAAATGGGGGCTGGCTCTGCCTGCAACTTCGGTTTTGAAAAGGACCACATCCTCTCTGAGCTCTGCTGAAGAATGGGGAAGAGCCTGGAATAAGTCTGGGGAAATCTTTGGGAGAACTGTAGGGATAAACCTGGCTCTAGAGTTACACTCATCCGCAGCAGCTAGCTCCCAACAGGAATGGTGAAAGTGTCGGTTCTCCAAAGCCGTCTGGGTACTCAGATTACTCACTGCTTCTCTTTGCAGTTATTCAATTATTTTTTAATGTGGTTAAAGTTACCTTTAACTGACGAAAAGGAAAAATGGCATTGCCTTCTGCAAACCCATACTTCCAAAAGACAAAGTAGTATAAGTTTAACAATAAGAGTCCTGTGGCATCTTAAAGACTAACGAATTTATCTGGGCATAATCTTTCTTGGGCAGAAACCCACTTGGTCGGATGCATGAAGTGGAAACTTCAGTTTGGCAGGTACATATATACATGCAAGGATGTGTGAGTTACATCACAGTGAGGAGGGCAAGTGTTAACAAGGTTAATTCAACCAGGATGGATGAGGCCATTCACAACAGTTGATGAGAAGGTGTGAATGCCAAAAGAGGGAATATTATTTTTTGTAGTGGGCTAGCCACTCCCAGTCTCTGTTCAGGCCTACTCTGCTAGTGTCAAGTTTGCAATGATTGCCAGCTCTGCAGTGTTGCACTGGAGTTTTTCTGAAGTTTTTTTTTCTTTGAAGTATGGCAACTTTAAAGTCTGTTGCTTACTGTCCAGGGAGATTGAAGTGCTCTCCTACTGTTTTTTGAATGTTACCATTCTTGATGTCTGATTTGTGTCCATTTATTCTTTTGTGTAGAGGCAGTCTGGGTTGGCCAATGTACATGGCAGAGCTGCATTGCTGGCACGTGATGGCGTACATCACATTAGTAGATGTGCAGGTGAACGAGCTCTGATGGTGTGGCTGATTGGTTAGGACCTGTGATGGTGTCACTTGAGCAGATGCGAGCAGAGTTCGCAAGGGGGTTGGTCCAAGGTTACGTCCCTGGGTTAGAGTTTCTGTTGTATGGGGGGCAGTTGATGGTGAGTATTGGCTTCAGGTTGGGGGCTGTCTGTAGGTGAGGACTGGCCAGCCTCCCGGGGTTTGTGAGAGGGAGGGACTGTCTTCCAGGAGAGGTTGTGGATCCTGGATGATGTGTTGGAGAGGTTACTAGTATAAGGCTAATTATGTTTCGGTTCATTAAGAGGCTAGTATAGGTTTAAAGTCCCTCTTCCCACCCTGGGCAGATTTAGGCTTTACAATGGTGCAGAGGCGAAGTGGCTACGCACAGCAGACAGCTTGGGCTGCACCCCCGGAGCTTGTATTGAACGGGTACAAAGCAGCTAAGCTCTGCAGAAGGAAGTGTTCAGGCCGCCCCGGGACTGATGTTTATGGGTGCCCCTGACAGTGTAGGGGAAGCTATCAAGGCTCAAAAGTTTGGTTCCCTTAGACACGGGGCCTGGGCTCCCGCTCAGCATGGCTGCAATTCATTGACTCCAGCAGGACTGCTCCTGTGCTGAAAGCTAAGCAGGTGTGTGAACACTTCTGGATCCAGGCCCCAAAGCGAAGGAAGGGAGAGAGCATGGGGATGAGACTAAGGCACAGAAGCTTCACAGAGAGACAAATTAACCCAGCTCTTTCACAGCTGCTAATCAACTGCAGCATTCTGATCCCATCTGGGTTGTTCTAGTTTAGGTTAGGAATCCCAGGGCTCCTGGCTCTGCCGAGCCAGATTTCCATCAGACAAGGGGCATTAAAGTCAGAATTCAGCTCCGAGAAAGTGCCCACGAGTTCATTATGTTGCAGATGTGTCTATTTCTGCAGATTATCAGAGCGCTTACTTTCTCAGCAGCTATTTGATGTAGAAATATGTATTTATTGAGTTTTCAGGACAGAACAAATAGTTGTTATGCCAGGTTGCCTGGGATGCTATTAGACAGAGAACTCCAGCAGCACACAAAATAATTCATATGATTTAAATGGATGTACTTTATTAACAAGGCCATGCTGATTGCCTGTTAAGTAGTTTTAGGTTAATATCCCACTACAGAATCTTTCCTTAGACAGGGAGCCAACTGGCTTTTTCACAACTACTTCTACCCAAAGTTTTATTGAAAGACATGCATTAGCAATCAAAGACATCACCTCTTTCCTCCCCTCCTGCCCCCCAATGCCATATCCCTTTAGAATTCCCTACCAGCCACCCCTGCAGTCCAAGCCGCTTTTTTGTGGGTTTTACCTCTCCCAGCAAACTGGCTGTGTCTGTTGCCATGCCCTGTGTGCGTGATGGAAGGAGGGGAGGAGTAAGTGTCTGTACACCCCCCTCCAATGTTCTGAGTTTAGATTTTTGCCAGAAGTATGTGAAATGCTGCCCCCCCATCAGATATTTAGCACTTGCTCTGCCACTGCTCTGAAAGCTTACCCAGATGAGCTCGGCTCCTCTGTGCCCTCACCATAGACACGCAGCTCCCGCCCACACTGAGCATGGCCTGGAGACTTCACGGGAATTTCATTCATTATCCCAGGACTAGGCACCTGGGTGGGGAGCTTGCCCCCGACCCTGTTCTGAGAGGGCCCCTGACTGACTGGCACCGTGGCCTGGCATGCGGGGTCATGCAACCACTTAGCTCTGGCCAGCAGCCCCTCCAACATGACGGGGTGGCAGGGCCCAGCCTGACTGTCGGCACTGCAGCCCTGCATGCCTGGAGCGGGGAGCTGGGCCTAGCTCTGCAGGGGGAGCGTGGGGTGGATTTGCTCCTCATCCCCTGGGGCTCCTCCCAGTGGTAACTAGTTTGGAGGGGTGAGGAGCCTCCGTTTCAGACTTTGCTCCAGGTCCCGCAAACTTCTGCAGTTCTGCCAAGGGCAGAATTTTTGGACCCTTTTTGTCTGAGGGGCTTGGCTCATCTGTTTGTACGCCCATCCCCTTCTGTGCCCGGGCACACACATGGGCTAACCACTCCGCGCCCTATGAACAGCTGTGCTGGGGTCAGCCCCATGCTGACCCATTGTACTGCTCCACACCGCAGACCAGGGGAGGTCTCCTGATGCTCCCACGAGAGGTGAAGCCAGCAGTAGTGCTTCATCCTGCCTGTCCGGTAGCTCTTTGAAGGGCTCCCGCGGGCCATAGGGGATCCAGATGTTGTTCGCTGATGGTGTAGTATTGTTCTGTCAGACAAGTGGGAAGCTGGACTTTGGGGGGTCTATAAGAATATTTGAAGTGTGCAGTGGAACTCACTCTTCTCTGCCACTGCTTTTAAATGACCAGTGACAGGGAGGGGGAATTGGGCCCTGTGTCCTTCTATAAGTGGCTCTACAGAATGGGCAGATGTTCTCCCCTGCCACCACGTCAGGCACCATGAGTTGAAGTCACAAGTTCCGATTCTTCACCTGTTGCACTTGCTCATATTTCAAACCCAACCGGTGGCTGAGCAAAGGCAGACTTGTGGGCACTGATCCTCTTTACTGACCTCTTCCCCTTCAAATGAAGTCTCCAGTGAGCCCTCACAGTGGCCGGGCGCTGTTCCTATAGCAGTTAGGTGGCCCTGGGTATTTGGACTGCAGAATGAGTTGCAGTTGACAGTGTTTTAGTGCTAGAGAAACCTCAAGGTCGGGGAGGCTAAGCAGAGGTTTGGTTTCAGGTACAAACCTGCTTGTTCTGCACAGGCATCGGAGAGTGAGACAATCTCTTTTATAATGGCCATGACCACTAGCACATGATGGCCCTAAATAACAGCTGTGAATCCACATGCAGTGAGTAAGGGTGGTGTTGGGAGAGATGGACAGACAGGCAGCTCGTCCTAGGCAGAAATTGTCCTTCTCACAATAGGCACTTGTAAAATGCAGGGTCTAGTGCAAGTTATTGTAATGCCTTGTTCTTGTCCCCAATGTCTCCCTCCTCTTGCAAGTTTGGTTCCCTCTGTTCAGTATGCTATTGATGTTGCAGTATAATCCCGCAATAGCTACTAACTATTTTAATAATGCAGTATAACAGCTAAGAGCTAACTAGACCTGTTCCCATTTGTTCTCCTGGGCGCCAGGCCATACATATGAGGCATGGGTTCCAGGGAGCAGGGTGACAGCCCTGTGTGCAGGGGCTGGTTACACGCCCCACATAAGATCTTTGTTCACTGAGACAAAAGAATAAAAGCACCTCTCAAGTGAGAGACTCCATCCCTATCTACTAACCAAGGAAAGCCCTGGCAGGCTTCCCTGTGCCAGCATTCATCTGAGTCAGGAACGTATTGCTGAACAATTCTTAAAGGATTTTGGTGAAAAACAAGCGGTGACAGAAAGGGTTAACAGTTTATTATATTTTTTCTGAGTGATTTTATCACTGTCGTTAGAACATTCATTGAACTAAGTGAGAAATCCATCAAGACATGACAGCAATGTGCAGACTAATGGCTGTTAGATGGTAATAATTTTTAATATGATTTTTATTTCACTTAATTTCATATGTGCTTGACAAAAGGTCCCGTGTCACTGGGGAGCTATGTGGAACTGGGAATACGCTGATGTGAAGGTCTATTAAACCACAGGTTTGAAGTATTTTTAAGACCCAACTTCAGAATTCCAGAGAAAAGCTCTATCATCTTAACCTATTTTTGGCAAAACACCACTGGAAGAGCAGGAAAAACACGCAGTGCCAGAACCGATGGACAGATCATACCCATAATTGCTCCGTGTTATTTCTGACCTCATACACTTCCATGCGTGGCTCTTAAATCTCTGCATCAAAGAGCATGGGGTGTTTTGCATTCTTGCAGACCCTCGTTGCCTTTATGCTGTATCTTTTAGGGTTTTATTTCTTCGTCATGCTGCTTTGTCAGAAGTTGCGGCTTGCACTTCCTGACGCCATGCTACTTCGGGCTGGTCAGCAATAGAGGGTGAGCATGTGGGTTGGAGACCCAGGAACAGCTGGCTGCTGCACGAAGTGGCAGTGCCACTCTTCTGCCTGCCTCGGATAACAATGGGCCCAGTGCCAGCGAATGGCCCTAATGTTTGTATTTGATTCTTGCTGCTGTCAGAACCATCATTCAGGAGGACTCAGGCTGAGGCCTTGAATGCCTGTGGCCACGAAAGGTGTCATGGCAGGAGCGTCAACCTGGATATCCTACACAAATTTCAACTTGCAGCCTTCCTACGTACAATTCCCCTGGCATTTCAATTGGATACAGATTCGTATGCATTTCCTGTCCTAAACCTGTTGTTTCTCATTTGCTTTTAAAGAGCTGCCATTTCACCTTAGAGGGGGCTACCTTTCAGGGAGGATCCCTATATGTTACTTTGCTACTTGGCTGGGTAGTTGTGAGGCCTAATGTTTGTGATCTTCTACCAACAGCCAGCCAGCACAATATTGATTGACATTGCCAGTAAGTCCTGTCAGGATAGACAGGAGGGATAATAACCAGTGTCCACGCCTGGAGCACCACCACCTCCTCCTCTAGAGTGTGTGCCATAAACCTGCTGCATCCATGTTTGCCTTCCAAACATCTGCTGTCAGTGCCAGAGTCCCGCCTCCGTCAGCGCCCTTTGCACAGTACAGCCTCTGAACGTGTCAACACTGTCTGCAGGTTCCACTCTTTCAGGGAGTCTGATAGCGACTGGGACCTGTAATAGCCGGCAAGTGGTTACAGGTTAATTATGCTCATAGAAAACATAGTATGGCCTAGTTTTCAGAAGAGCAATGATAGTTTTACTTGTAAGGAAGCTGAACTCATGTTGTCTAAAATCTAATTTTCTTTATCTCCTTTTATCTTCTCTAGGCTGGGACTCTTTCAAAGTATTTCATAGCACGTGGGTGAGAAGACAAGAGCTCTGCATTCGAAGGGCATAATGCTTGCACCAGTGATAAGGTGTCCCATATACCCTACCCTTCTCCCAGCGGGACAGTCACAAGTTACATGCCTGAAATCTTTCTTAGGGAGTTGGCATTACTTGTTAGTTAGAAACAGGAAGACAAGTTACATAATTTTGCTTCTGATTGTGAACTGAAGAAAGAAGAAATGCATGTTTTTTTCTGATAGGTTTTGAAACTTCCCTCCTATGCTCTTCAGGGAACATTAGGAAGATGTGCTAAGGGAACCATCTTTGTCTCGGCTTCCTTGAAGCTGTGGAATTTGAAGTAGGTCTTGGTTTCCAAAGGGGTCAGTCCTGTGACAGAGAATGGTGTGGAGGAATTTGCAGTCAAACTTCTCCGTTTAAGACCGCTATAAACTTCCTCTAGCAAAAATCTGGGATGTCTGGGGACAGCTAAAGCCAACCCCCACCGTCTTCTCAGAGAAGAAAAGCAAAACTACATTGGAAGTCTGTAATGGTTTCTATTTCCTTAAATGGAAATAAAAGGAAACCTCAGCAAGGCAGGAAGAAGAGAGAATTCAGACAAACCTGTGCTGAAGAGTACATGAGCAACACATGACCGCAGCATCATGGGCTACTCCTGCTACTAGGATGAGAGAGAGACAAAGGGAAGTTCTTTAATCAGAAGGGGAGACGTAAATCTCAGGACAAAATTTCTAGAGCAGAGAATTTGGTTTCATTACACCCAGTGCCTGCTGGAGAGGCAGTCTCACTGCTCCATGACAGCCTGGAAACAATGAGATGGTGTGTTCTGATTAGCTGGCTTCAACCAGTCCGATATCTGCGCTCCCACAGAACAGCTTGGTTACAATACAAATAAAAAGGGACTTGAGATACCTGCAAGAGGCCTTTTTTCAGAGGATCAGTGCTGAGCCCTTTCTCAAAATAAGGCCCATTGAGGCACCCAAAATCACTCCACACAGTCAGGAGTGTAGATTGGCCCTTCGTGAACAAGCTAGCGTACTTGTCACTGGCAGCAATGTTAAAGTACAATCAGCAGATAAGGGTCAGTTTCCCAGTTCTCTCTCGGCGTGGTCTGATGGCTGATAATCTCTGAATGCCCCATACCATAGGAACGTTTGGTCGTTCTTGGCTGAGCCAGGTCACGGGTTGCTTTTTCCCCATTTTCACCATCGTGAGGGAGCAAGCAGGTGGAGTGTTCGCTCGCTTGGGCCTGTACATTGTCATGACCATTTTGCAAGGTCCGCTCTGACTCATTACCGTAGCCAAACTTGGGAGTGGAGCCTCCCTGGCTCACAGGTGTTCTGCCCTCACACCGACAAGTCGTTTAGGGCTCGATCCTGTAAGATGCTGAGCACCGTGGTCCTGATCCAGCAGAGCGCTTACGCACATGCTTAACCTTAAGCAAGTAAGTAGTCCCATTGGCTTCAGTGACGGGTCTCACATGCTTAAAGAGAAGCACATGTTCAGCACCTTGCGGGAGCCAGCCAATTAGCTGTAAAGGAAAATGAAGTGCATTGTAACCTAGAGGCAAGTGTCTTGGAGATGTCTTCAGACTGGCCAGAGGGACTGCACTGCTACAAACATCCCTGTGTGTTGCTAACTGCTAAGTGACCACAGAAACTTCCGGAGGGTCAGATTCATTAGCCTGTGCAGTAATCGCCCTAAGAAGCCCCATTGCTTAGGACACTGAAAACTGAGCAGGGAAATGTGAGATCCCTGCCTTGGCAGGGAGTGGGATTGGGTCTCTTCCAGCTCTGATCTCGGTTGCTTTTCTTTCAAACTGCGCAGCCAGGCTTCAGGAGAAAGAAGCATCAGAATTCTTCCAAGCCACTGAAATCATTCCTTCTCGCGCGCGCGAGCGGGCCTGCTACATGCGAGTGCTTGCAGTGACACCAGCCCAAACTGGGGGTAGGTCGCCTGCAGCCCCTTTCCAATCTGAGACCTAGGCTGGGTGATTAAATACAGTGAGTGCCTTTGCACCACTCCCAGCCCGTGCAGCTAAAGAACACAGCAGATTTGCCAGCACCAGGTAATGAGAACACAGCTAGAAACAGGTCCAAAATCTGCCCGTGCTATTTCCGGGTGGAGTGGTTCTCGAGCCTCAGAGGAAAAGCGAGGGGCCTAACCCGGAGTCCAGCCCGGAGTTCTGCGGAGCCGTTGGTAGCGTAGGGCAAGTTCCCACTGCTGTCACCCAGCGTAACTGCAGCGCCTGGTGCTATAGGACATGCTGCAGCAGCACAAGCCCAGAGGTGGGAAAAAATGAGCAAGTTCACTAAATAGTTTCAGAATTTCCCTTCTTCCGCTTTCCTCATTATGATGCCGTGCCAATTTCTCCAGCCCTCGCAGCTCTTTCAACCTATCTTTTCACCACGCGCCTAGACCAGGAAACAGGTGGGGAGCACTAAACCAGACCGATGACTCCCCAGCAGCTTTCACCCTTTGCGCTGGGAGTCCTACGAGTGCCTGAAGAGGAAGCAGCATCTCTTCTTTTTAATCACTAAATCGGTAACAACTTAAACTAAAAATATTAGATTTTGTTTTCAAGGACTAGGAACTCATATATAGACTAGGGAGTCACCATGGAAGCTATAAATTCCCCTGATAAATGGAAAGCTTAATAAAAAAGACTAAGATAGATAGATAGATAGATTTTACACAATATGACACTGGTTTAAGGAAACAATATCACCCATTGCTTAATGTAATATAGAGCCAGAGGTGCAAGAAATGATGGTAATTCTATCGTAACTGAACTTGGAGATCCCTGTCAAATCCGAGTGTGACTCTGGCAGTTATTTTAGGCCTGTTTGTAATCTTCGCCGGCGTTTTGTCAAGGAGGCCCTGCGATATTAGTAAGAGTGCACAAAGGCTCTGCAATGGTGTCATGCACAATTAATGTCCCCAGGTAGCAACTCCATTAGTCTTATGAAGTGAGCTCACAAATGGGAATACTAATGGGGACGTGCCTTGGGGCATTCACTGAGCTTCCTGCTAGTTTATTTCATACCCTTTATGCTCAACACAAAATTTACCTTGCCTAGGTTTAAAGTGTGTCTCATTACAGCAGCAGCAGAGTCTCTTTCCTCCACTGCTTCCCTTTTAACAGCCAAGATTTGCAATTCTAACCCTATCACACCCTGGCGAGTAGTGCAAAAATAAAAATAAGCAAACGAAAAAAATAATCTCGGCATAAAGTCTGTGTGGGGTCTAATCTCCTCTGACAGGGCATTGTCATACGAACATACCATTTGCACATGTGTTTGTGTTAGCGACACTAACAAATCTGAGACCCCGCCAACCCAGCGGGCGGCCTGGGGCTGGGGTTTCCTGTCCAGGTCCTAGCTCTGAATCCCTCCGTAGCAGACAGGTTCTGCCTCTCCTGAGCTCTGCTCCGGGGAGCTGATGGGATCCATCCTGCTTCTGGGCTATGTCCATGCTTAGAAGCCCCACGGCCTTGGCACTAACTGGCCAGGCCACTGGCAGTCCAGCTGGAGGCTAAGGGTGGAATTGGCCACGAATACTGACCTCTCCTCTTGGGGCAGCCCTCGGGCGTAGGCAGCTCGTGGGAGTAGCTGACATTCCTGCTGCCACACCTGCCCACTGCATGGCGTAACCTTTCTCCCCACGAGTGCCGATCCAGTGCCTTCCCAAGCTGGAAGCTCAGGTTTGTGGGTTTGTTTCATTGAAATGACTCACTTCCCAAACCCAGGATACTCGGGTAATGCAGATCTTCTTGCATCTGTTTCTGGAATACTAACAGCTCATTTACAACTATGTGAATTGCTTTCACCTTTTTTCACCACAAATGATTAAAATGTAGCGTTTGTGTCCCTCTCCTGTACATGGACGAGCATGACACAGAGACAGCAAAGACGGGCTGACTGTGCAGGGGGGCGTCAAAGCAGATTGCATGGATAGTTGCCACAGATACCTGATCTTTTTAATTGTTTCCTCTTTTCCTCACTCATAAGAGAAAATATTGGAAGAAATTTATCATTGGTTAGAAAGTGAAAGAACTTCCATTTCATTTAACTGGGTTTTTTAAATAAACTTGGAATATTTTCTGGAAGAGATCCGTGCCTGGCAAATGACCTCAACCCTGGTTTGTAAACAGCTGCTATTATGTGTGTGCAACCAGTTGCCTGAGCCAGGCTGCAATGGGTTAAACTGAAGCATGATGAAACTACAGACATCTGGCCTGGTGGGAAGAATATCAGTTTCCCTCACTTCACAAGGTCACTTTCTGTTAATACCCAGTAGGCTCAACTGCGTTTTAAATCCTTAAAATGTTAGGAATTGATTCGCTATGGGCAAAACTCAACCAGGCTGTTGTTGTTTGTGCACTGCAGCCTCGAGGCCCCAGCTGAGATCCTGGGTATGTCTGCATGTCGAGCTGGGGATGTGATTCCCAGCTCAAGCAGACAAACTCTCACTAGCTCTGATCAGGATAGCTCACTGAAAACAGAGTAGCCACAGCTAGCCACTCTGCCACTAGGGTCTCGGCCAGGCATATACTCAGGCCAGCTCCCAGTGTCAGGGCTAGGGTCTGTTTTTAGCATGCTAGCTTGATGAGAGCTAGTTCAGTATGTCTCCTTGAGCTGGGAATCACACCCCAGCTAGAAGTGTAGACATACCCAAGAGATGGCCCCTACCTTGATGAGCTTGCAATGTGCATAGACATGGCAGAGTTACTGGCCTCACCTTCCAGAGCATGCGCAGTGGCACGGAGAGATTCGCTGATGGGCCCAAGGTCACACAGGGAGTCTGTGGCAGAGTGGGAACTCAGACAGGGTCTCCTGGGTCCCAGCACAGTCCCATCACTACGACACCACTCATCCATCCAACTGTCCATCCAAAACTCTGCAGCAAATGGCCATGAAGAACAAATAAAGTCTGAGAACCCAGGACTCATTCACAACAGATCAAGGGCCTAAATTCTCAGTGAATACCCTTTGCAATGGAAAATCCAGTTGTGCTGCTCACGACAACTGCACAGCCTCTTGGATGAGCCACAGTAGAGCTAGCCAATCCCACGGCAGGGGCTCGAGAAACTGTGCCTTGCTTTGAATTTCTGCTGTGCCAAAATGGCAGATGAGCCCCAGCCAGATTTATTTCCAAATCCTGACTTAATCCCAGTATTGGAATTGTAATCACAGGCTCCAATTTTAGTGAAATAAATATGCTAACAAAACCAATAGTTTGTTAGCTGCAAGGTAGAGACAGTCAAAGTGTCTAGAGTGAAATGCATGGCTTCCCAGGAGGAAAGGCTACACGACAAAGACACTTAGAGTTTGGGTGTTTTTTAAATAAAAATCCATGGAATGTCGAGCTGTTTCCAAAGCATGTTCTCTAATGCGGGGTCCGTGTGTGCATGTGTGTGCAACGGGAAGAGAGGATTCTCAGAGTTCACCAGTGTGTAACTGTCTCCAGCCACTGCACCAGCTTCCTCAGGAGAGGACATAAACTAAAATGATTCCTGTGGAACCCAGAGGAAAAGCAGGAACTGTTTGGTGGAGAATTATAGCTGTGGGTGAAATTAGATGTACTCAGAGCCCCAAGGCTGAGAGACATAAAAAGCATTTTAAATGGAGTGTAGAATTCATATTCTTCAGTCACTTCCAATAAATAAACCCTTGACAATTTTTTCCATAAACAGTGGTTACACTTTGCTTCTGTTGTCTCCGTGTTGCATATTCCCATCAGCAAATCTGGGCTCGACATTTTAGGAAGTCACATTCTCCCCACCTTTGTTTTGGTGGAGCTTTGTAAGTAACTAACTTCTCCACACTCTTGGCATTGCTCCCCAGCATCTGGTCTACCTGGCCACGTTTTAACAGGTATGTAGGTGTCTAAGGCTGTAGAGAGGTGCCTCATATGATGTTGCCCAAGTGACCACATGCCAGACGCCCATTGCACTCTGCATCTTCGGGTGCGTAAATACCTTTAGAAATCCGGCTCAGAGTGACTTTTCTGCAGCCTTACTTAATTTTGGAAAGTCTGAAGCCACTGGATACAGGACCGGGCAGGAGATTATGTGGATCAAACCAGACGTACTGCCTGTGGTCCTGATCCTGCCCTTCCAAGGTCAGGAATGCACTGCAGTCAGTAGCAGCGCTGTGCGGGAGAGCGGGTCTCGGGCTCTGAGCAGGAGCAGCAGTACCTGCACGAGGCGTGCCGTGTCCAGGTTCATCAGGCCACCCAGGGCCAGCCCTCTGCTCCTGAGCAGGGACAGCAGTAGCGTGGCTTGCGGACCAGAGCGCGGCTCGGTGTGGGTAAGGCAGTCTCCGTCAGGGCTCATTTGTCTGGCCTTCCCCACACGCCTCGGTCTTGCCCAGCCTTAGACGCTGATCCCTGTTGTTCCCATGCTTCTCCAGGGGTAGATCTGCCCCCATCACTCCAGTCTCAGAGGCTTCCTTTGCCGTAGGGGGTTCCTGCCAGCCCGCACACTCGCACTTACCCAGGACCCCAGCCTAGCCACTCACGCTGGCCTGGGGTAAGGGTCTGCCCTGCATGGCCAGAGAGGCCTGTCCTTTGCTCCGCTGGCACCGTCACGCAGAGTCTGGCCCTGATGATGAGCCTGGCCCTGTGCCCTTCTCTACACGGCTCCTGGAGTTTCCACTTTCATGACGAAATCAGGCATTTTATACTTTATGGCCCTCCCAATGGCAGCGGCACCATTCTATGCGGCTGTGAGGAGGGGCCACTGTGGGGAGAAGTGTCAGCAGCCGAGAGCGAGAGGCCAGGTGCCCCCCCCAGCCTCAGCCACAATTAGCATCATACTGAGGCGGGCCCCGCTGCCCCCAGACTGGTTAACCTGCAGGCCCTTTAGTCAAACAGAACCCCTGCCCCGTCCGACCATCTGGGAATAACAATAGTGATGGTGATGGTGACAACGGCTGTTTTCTTGGGGATGGCACTGCACGAAACAGAAAAGAAGCTGCCCATGCGGAGGAAATGATCCTGTCCGGTCTCTCACACCTCCCCAACAGGGCCAGGCAACTTACCATGCGGTGCCCAAAACTAGCCTAGGAGCTGACCTTTATCTTGTCATTTGGACAGTGCGTTCACCTTCCGCCCAGCCACAGAGCTTCAGGAGGAGCATTACATTACAGCAGGTCAGATGCCGAAGTGACTCCCCCAAGGCCATGCAGCAAGTCATAAAACACCAAACAAGAGTCTAATCGCTGCACCACACCCCTGGCACAAAAGAGGCTGGGTTGGAGGGTGGGGAAGCACTGGAATGGGTGACCTGGGGAGGGGGTGGAATCTCCATCCTTAGAGGTTTTTAAGGCCCAGCTTGACAAAGCTCTGGCTGGGCCGCTTTAGTTGTGGTTGGGGTTGGTCCTGCTTTGAGCAGGGGGTTGGACTAGATACCTCTTGAGGTCCCTGCCAACCCTAATCTTCTGTGATTCTATGGTATCAAGTTAGCACAGGAAGATCTGACATAAAGAACACTGCAAACAGGAATGGATGGTGGCTGTTACATCTGTATTTTCAAATATGTCCATCATCATAGAATCTAGGCATTCAGTGCAAAGGATATCACAATTCCAGCTCCAAACTCCCCTGCGTCCATCTGTCAGAGCCACTTGCTAAGAGAGATCTTGTGAAGTTGGTATTTTACAGGATTGTAAATGCTAAGGGACAGAAGTGTTTGTACAGCACCTGGCGCAATGGGGCCCTGATACTCAGTGGCAGCTTCCAGAAGTTACTGTGATACAAAAATCATAGTATCAGGGTGGGGCCATTGACTTCAGTGGAGCCAGGATTTCACCCCAACTGTCTGATATTTGACCATACCCCAACTAAAAAGTCTCTGCAGAGTTTTGGAAGAACATTCAGGTGCAGAGGTCCCATGGGGGGGAAGCAATAGTGCAGAGTCAATATAAGAAATGTAGTGTCCATAGGTCAATTGCAGGGAATTATATCTTCAGATCCAGTTCTCCATTAACCTGTAAGACCCCTGAGAGCAGTTGTGTAAGCAGCCACGGCTGGGAGTTCATTGCTGGGGTTGATTTCTGTTTACTTTCATGTGATATATGCTGTTTTGAGCAGGAGGCTGGAATACTTAGGGTAGATAAAAATGAGAGCTGGGTGGAAAACTAGATAGAACAGTTTTCCTTCAGAAAATTCAGTTTTCTTGAAATGAAAATGTTTTGTGGGAAAGTATTGACTTGGACAATATTTTCTGGAGGAACAAGTCTAAAGGAATAATTCAACTTCCTTGTTTTGTTTGGACTTTATCATTTCAATACATGTCATTTAGACTTTTGTATGATATTAAAATATTGCAATACAAGATATTTATATATTTAATCTAGTATGTCGTATTTTGTATTATAATGTTTTGACATTATCAAAATGGTTTTACCTTATTTAAGTGAAATGTTTGGATGTTATCAAAATGAAATAATTCTCCATGATCCAAGTGAGACTTCTGAGTCACAATTTTTTTCTGAATTTCCATTTAATGGGAAATTTCAGAATTTCATCTTTATGTCCCAATTCTGAACAAAAGCAACCTTCAGCACGTTGGCATGGAAATTCCATTTTGCCAGGAGCTCCGATGAAAAAATCCTCAATGGAAGAAAAGATGATCAGGGAAGCTCAAAGCCCTACTGCACTGATGCAAGATCATGCCTCTCCCAAGGGATTACAGAGACTTTCCTGCCTGTGGGATACACATGACCATGGAGAGCAGGTGTTGGAGTTGGACTATCAGGCTAGATGGATCATTGGTCCAGTCCAGTGCAGCAGCTCCTGAGGTGGGGATGGGACTGGGCCC
Source organism: Mesoclemmys tuberculata (assembly GCA_007922155.1). Classification (NCBI taxonomy): domain Eukaryota; kingdom Metazoa; phylum Chordata; order Testudines; family Chelidae; genus Mesoclemmys; species Mesoclemmys tuberculata. The sequence continues at coordinate 1,254,297 of ML675655.1, forward strand.
ACCCAGGCCAGTGATGTTTGAATCATGGGGTTATTCCACTTCCTTATTTTTGGTGTTAAATGCACTCTTAAGGGCACATCTGACCATGTCCTCTCCAGGCCCCTGGAGTGCTGTTTACAGCCCCACCACCCTGAAACAAACATACCACCCTCATGCCTGAGACCCAGACACAGTGTTATTTAATGCATCTGTATGTTGTCAAATTCTGGTCACCTTCGTGAGATACACCGCTCTTTTCCTTCACAGTTACATTGCCAGAGGGTCTCTCAGTCCACAGTCTGGGTTGGGTAGCAGACAGTTGGGCAGCTACGCTCACTCGTAATCTCTTCTTGCCTAAATGGCACTTCTAGGAACAGATTCCCTGAGATAGTTCTACTATCACTGCTCAGATACCTGAGCTAACATTGCTTGCTTATTTATTATTATTATTAGGTATTTGTATTGTGACTGCATCCAGAGCTCCGCTCCGGATCATTGCTCTAGACACTGTACAAGCACACAGGGTAGCAGGGTCTCTGCCTCAAGAATTTACCATCTGGTGCACACAGAAAGGGTTTTATTATTTTATTTTAACTTCTTGTTGTTAAATTCTGGAGTCACTTCTTGTGGCCATCCCAGTGTGACTAATTCTGGAGCCAGAAAAAGTTGTCATAGTGGCAGGGTGTTGTGAACATTTGTAATACTAAAGAAATTTGCAAAACAGCTAAAATGGAGCTGATCTGATTCAATCAGTTTTCCTTCCTCCATCCTTTCTTAAGAAGGAATTCTCATGTTTCATTTCCTTTTATTTTATATTTGTGCACCACACTCATTAAAGCACGTGGATGGCAAAAAGAGAAGATGAAGAACTTGAGATGTAAGGACCCTGGATTCATCCCCATGTTTGGTCATTTATTTTTGGCTAATTAAAACTGTAAGATTTTTCTCTTTATTATTTACTGTTTGCCAAGTTCATTATTTGCTCACCCATAAATCATCTCCACCAGCTGAAGGCAAAGTCTTTCTCTCCACAATTTAAGACTTCAATTAGCATGTGTTGCAAACTTAAAAACAATCGAGTAGCCTCTTTTTCATGACAATGTTGTGCTTAGTTGGTGGTGATTGGAGGAATTCTGAAATATCTCATGTAATCTGTAGGACCTCGAGAAAATCTGCAACTCTCCGCTTTCTCTCCCCACCCTCAAAACGTCCTCTGCAACCTGTAAAAACGCCTGATACCTCTGCTTCTACATCCAGTTTTCTGTATTTCTTGATTCTTCCACCACTCCCTCCAGATCTGCAACTGTAAGAAACCAGGAGTTATTTTCCTAAAATCTCTCTGCTCTTGCCACTTAATCGTCCATTGATTACATCACACATAGGCACTGTGGAAATGATTGTGATGTCACAACTAGCAGACTCTGACTTCAGGCCAGGAATAAGCATGGGGACAATAGAAAGATAAGACCAGGAGGGAGCAAAAATCTTTTCTTCCTACAAATATCCCAAACAGTAAAACCTGAGGGAAGAAAAATAAAACTGGAAAGCTGTGACACAGCAGCAGAATTGTGCCTAAATAGATGGTTTTTCCAAACGCTTCCAGGAGGCATCAGCTGCTGTTCAAATCTTTTTAATACACTGGCCAGCTGTCAATCTACAGAAACTCACTCTCCTCCCTACCACCTCTCTCTATGCCCCTTTCCCACAAGGCTGTTCTTCATCACCCAGGATTTGGGCTATTACAAGGAGCAGGGAGTCATGAAGTGGTTTTGGTTTAGTGTAATGGACTTGAGAGACAGAAGGCTGTGAATGAATGAGGAAGCTCTCCATGTGATCCACAGTCCACTGAGTCACATGGGATCATGTGGACATTTCCAATATGCAGTCACATTTCTCTGCATGGGGAACCTTCCCAGGCCTGGAACAGTGCCAGCAAATTTACCAAACTTTTTTGTAACTAGCAAGTTATTGAGCATCTCTCTGGTACAGCGAGTGTGGGAAATGCATGGAAGTTGCCAAGAATGCTGCATAGTCTTTAACTATTACATTAAGCATCTGCTGCTGCCATTTATGGATCAGATAGCATTTTACTCCTGAGATATTTGATTTTATTACTTTCTAGGGAGAGAGCCAAACAAGTGTTCTTATTGATTTGCACATTAAATATATTAGTAATAAAACAACATCTCTGTAAACCAATTGTAAAATCAATATTAATTGGTACCAAAATATCACAAGTAGTTGAATTACAATTAAAGAGGGTAGTTTCAAAACCTCTGTGCTAATCCAGAGGTGGCGTCCACTAAACGAGAGAAAAGCACCAAAGCTAAGCAGGAGGACAACGCCTCCGAAGAGATGGATTCAGATTACTTAGAGAAAAAGCAAACACGAGGCAGGTGGGAACTGCTGAAGGATGGAGCCGAGACACACAGATGGTAGGAGGCAGGCATGAGCACGAGCAGACATAACTGCCCCGTCCTGCATTTGAGCTTAGCCATAATGTGCAATACGTTAGTGCACCGTGATTTTCAAAGGAATCCAAGGGAGTTAGGTGCCTCCGCCCCCCAAAAATCCCAGTCCCTGGGTTGAACTTGGTCTCCTTTTCTCTGGAGCAGTGTTAGCTGGCAGAGTCTGTAAGCTATGCACTGTACATTCAAGCAGTGGGGTGAAGGAAATTCATTTAAGAAAAGTGCAAATTTTGGAGGCATTTTGTCTCTTCCTAGTTACAACCAAAGCACGTTCCCTGTGCAAGGAAAATTAATGCTTGACCCGTTGTTCAATGCAAAAGTAAGAGCAAGACTCCTCCGAAGCAGGCCAGCTGTTATCTGGTTCCTCATAAAGTTACTGCTCCCAGTCAGGGGTCCTTTCCTTCTCTGAATTTACATGCACGGTGTGATGCAGGATGTACTTGTAATTCAAGAGAAAATGTGAAAGTCTGCATTGAGCCTTATAGTTCTTATCAAAACAAAATCACTCCCCTTGCAACACCCTGTATTAGTCAGCTGGCTAACATAGCTCACCCTCTACCCAGAGTTTATTTGCTTTTCGTGATAAATGTCCGTTCTCAGAGGAATAACGAATATGGAAATAAAGAAGCATGACTCAATGCATCTCCCTGAACCGATTATTTCTGGGCATTTACTCTTCTTGCTGTCCAGAGCAGCCCACACTGCACAGGAAGCTGCTTGTACATTAACAGCCTAGGAAATCCATAGGACCAGATCTTTAGCTAGTGTAAATCAAGACAGATCTGACGGATTCCATGCAGCAGCTCTGAGTTATACCAATTAGGGATCTGGCCCAGACTTTTTCCTGCAGCCAAGATAGTCTTTCTAAAATGTGTAAAAATGTCCTTGGCACATTGAGCCCCTCCTCCCCCCGAAACCAAGCCTGCTCCTTGTTGGTGCCATCTGGGGCGATGCTGGCATTTCCATGGGCACTGTGTTTGTGTCAGACAGGTGAATAATTTATGTGCATGTCGCAAACCCCACAAAAGTTGCTGGTGCCCAAGTATGTGCATATCTTTTTGGTGCAAGAGTAACTCCTTCTCCGTTATCTCTGGTAACTTATGTTCCGCTCCCCTTGGAGGTATTAAAAAAAAAAGTCTTTTTTGGCTGTCTCCCCCTTTGGAGCCTCTGGAGGGAGATAATTCTGATGTC
>ML675655.1:1262934-1392934 GCA_007922155.1 Mesoclemmys tuberculata
GCTGTCTAGGCGAACTGATGATGACGATTCCCAGGGCGGGTGACTACACTGCACATGAGTTTGGCGTTCCAGTATTTACTAGGTACGTTTCCCTCAATTATTTCCCCCTGGAGCAGAGGGGAGGGGAACTGTAACTGACTCAGAGCAAGGAGATTGACGGGTCTCTGACCCACCTCGCACCTGTAGTGTGATCTCCTCTGATACACCTCCCACCGCAGAGACCATGCAGCCAATATGCAGCTTTACCACCAGGCTCGCTGGGGCACAGACTCACAGCCTCCGAACTGCACAGCATCCCTCAGGGACTTGGGTGCTGATGGCTTGAGTGTGTCAGCTCATCCTTGGATACCTGCCTCTCTCACACACCCTCCGTTGCAGTCCCTTGTTTCCATATACAGCAGAGTTGGTCTCAATATCAAGAGTCTTTGTTTCCCCATGTCAATTACCTGGTTCCCTTTCAGTTGTAATTGTATTTCGGGTTAGGTGCTGAAGGGGAGAAGGACACCCGCTAAGTCAAATGAGGGCTTCAGACAGCAGCTACTAGAGGGCTGGGAAGAGCGGGGGGCAGGCGGGCTGAGGAAGCAGCTGATCCTTTATGTTGGTGGGAGGAAATCAGTATGCTTAAAAATGTGCTCATAATGCCAGTTAGCAGAAACGTCCCTGACGCATCACCAAGTCAGTGATTTATGGATTTGAAAGACCTAGCCACATCATCCCAATATTCGTTTTTAGTCTAAAGAGCCTGCTTGGTTGCTCATTGTCTGCAAAATTACTGTGAAAATCCAGGGGAACAAATAAAACATTTGAAATGCATCGATTCAGAGTTAACTTTCCAAGGCACTTGAAATGACAGCAGATTCCACCTGCCTGCTGCACACTAGAATACATGTCTACATTTATATTGCAGTCCTGCAATCACGTATGTGCGTGAGTAGCTTCACACACACCAGAAATCCTAGTATCCTGCTGAATCCAGTGGGACTATTTGCTCAGGTAGTCACACAGCTGAGGGCTGGGGGCCTTCATTATGAAGTACTGAGCGGCCTCAGTTAATCTTGAGAAAACCACATGAGATCAGAGTCCTTCTGAGACCTGCGAATTTTCTGACTACATGAAAGTCATTTGTCTGTCCTTGAAGTTTTTCTTTTCCTTCAGTTATTTTGAATCCCTTTTCTCTTTGTTGCTCTTTCTAAACTTGTTTTTAATTTGTTATTCTCTTTGTGGGTCTTCTGTATTTTTATTCAATTTCACTAAAAGAGCCTGGATTTTATTCCCATCTCAGCCTTATTAGCACTGGGGCCTTTGATCTCTTTTTAACAGATTTATACCACAATTTTATTATTCAATTTTCCAAAGTGTATTTTTGTATAATTTACAGAAATGATGGAGACAAGAAACCTTTACAAAAAAGAGGATGTTTCCTTACACGGCTGTTTAATTGAGACAGCGGAAAGTATTCTGGTGGGAAACGGCACAAGAAATCTTTCACCTTTGAAATAATTCTTTGAAGAATTATTTTAAAAATATTTAACAGCTCTCTGTGTTTGTGTAACCGCAGTCTTTCTGCTTAGCACAAGAAAGAGAGAGGATACATTCACTCATAGTTAGACTTGAATCTAATCAAACCAAGATCAAATCACAGTCCACAGGGGTTTTTTCCCTGTTATATTCTCAGTTTTACTCAAATCATATAGCGATACAACAGGTATAGCTATAAGGAGGTGACCAAATTGATCCTGATATACCTTTGGAAATGTAATGTTATATATAACTTTGTGTATTTTTAAAATACCTACAAATACTGAAGTTACATTAAAATTACCTGATACTGTAAATGGATGAACATTGTGAGGGGTAAAGGTTTGTTTAAATCAAAAATATCTGCAGCATTTAGAAAATTGGATAGCATAACAGTCCCCTCGATGAGAGATGTCAGTCATTTCTGTGAAGTCACAATATCAGTATATCGTCAGCACCAGGTGGGGCCAGACTTTCAGACATTCTCAGCACCCAGTAGTTCCCATGGTGACACCGAGGATCCAATTTCCACAGAGCTCAGCACCCAGCGTGCACCCAGTGTACTGAGCTCGGTTCAGCACCCGAATAATTGGCCAGGTTGTTGTCCGAACCGAGCTCTTCTGGAACTGTGGGTTCACTGCAGGACTGTGGGAGGGGTGAGTCCCTTTGCCCACAGATACGCCCAATGAAGATCACTCTACATGACGGGCAGCATGTCCTGCTTGGTGAGACGCTTTAAAACCAACCCTTGTTTCACGTAGATTGGCTCGGAGAGTATCACTCGTTCATTGAACGTCGTGCGTCTCTCAAAGGAAGCTGTGGATTCACGGTACTTCCCTAGAATGCCCGTCCATTCAGTCAAGGAATCCAGCGGGGCTGAGCTGGGGATAAACAATTAGAACAATGTGTTACTTACCTGACGAATAGCTTTGCCATGGAAGAACGCCACCTGGGCTGTGCTCAACAGTCACCATCATCGCTGCTAGAACTCCTGGGGCTGGAAAGCTAAATAAAAGGCGACGTTACTGCAGCTTTGTTTGCTTTCTGCCTAGAGTCAGAGGAAGCTGTGGGTATTTAAAGCTCAAGTTCAGTTCTATGTCAGATGCCAAGCTCAGACTTTCCTACCAACTCAAAGGCTGCCCAGGTCCGGCGCCACCAACGCAACGCAATTGCCAGGGCTAAGGTTTTGGCTGCTTGCATGCGTGAGTGTAGATTTCAGATAGAGACACCAGGGTCTGCAGATCCCCAGGTCCTTCCATGTCAAGAGTTCAGTGCAGTTCTCACAATTGGCAGGGTGCAGAGTTACCGAGAGGCACTGTGTGGGGAGATGCCCATCAGTCCGGAGCTGGCAGGTTCACGTCTCACATCTGAGAACGATCACGGGCCCCTCCCACTGAGCAGCTGACTATGACAGAGATTCTCTTTCTACTCCAGACCTCGGGTTTGTGCTCTTCAGCTGGGGCGTGTGGTAGGCCACAGGCCACGTCTGTCCGATGTCCGGGAGACGCAGTGGAAAGTGCCTGTGTAGCAATGTAACAGAACGCGTGTTGAATTTCGCAACCTTTAGCAGCTCTTTGCTAGGAATCACTTTCTCCGGCGCACAACAAAGTGATAACAATTAATGAGGAAGCAAAGCGCTTACTTTGGAGTCCTAATTAACATTATCCCAAGCATTCTCTCAATGCTCTTTTGATGTCATAAAGCATGCAGGAGTTGTAAACGAGCTGTTCTCACATTAACATTGGCCTGCCCCGTCCCCTCCCCCTGTCAGCCAGACATTAACCAACAACAACCCTCCCTGGAAGATAAAGGCCGAATCTTTATTCACAGCAAAACAAGATAAGCAGGGGGGTTTTGCTGCAATGGCCCCAGCATACTGCTGAATTAAAATACTTCTGCCATAGAATTCACGAGGGGGCATCTTGGGCAGACTCAGGCAAACACCTCACTGCGTCCTCACGCCAGGGGGCTGGGATTGTCCAGGCTTGACACTTTTGCACGTGCATGGAGAAAATGCTGGCCCCTCTCCTCCTTACCATGTGACCTTGAGCTGGGATTCAACCCTATGAGGCAAATGCACCTGTTACAGCCCACTTACATCTTATTTTGAAACTTTAAATAGGATTTAATTGGTACCTAGACCTCATATATAATACTGCTTGTGTCTCGAATGTGCAAGGAGTGGAAGAAATCACATAGTATAATCTTAGATGCACTGCCTTTCCCCCCAAGGAGACAGGAGCAACGGCTCCTTTCTATTTGGGCTGTTTCTAATAAGTGTGACGTTGCTCCTCTTTCAGTAGCTGCAATTTAGGGGTGGACCAGAAACCAAGCTCTGAAGTGATCAGATATTACAGGGATGATTATCAAGGAAGTAGCTGGATAACTGGGTATCTTTCATTAGCTCCACCAAAAGTCCGAGGCAGAGAGGCACACCAGTCATTGTTCTTAGTGATCAGATGGTCCCCACTGGCACCACTGTCTCGATAGAGCTGTGAGAGTGGGATTTACAAATCCCTGCTTCTGCCACACGTGCTCAGCTGACACCACCCGAAGTGAGATTTGCTCCCCGTGTGTTTGGTTCTGCTTGTCCAGCCCAGGAGAAACTTCACCATCTCTTGGGGAGATAAAAATGTTTGGCTGACATGGGAGGGCCTCTTGAGAGCTGGAAAAACTATTTTTGCAAAAAAATTCAAAACTTCTAAGTCATTTTCAGTGAGACAAATTTTGAAATGGGTTCATTTTTTATTTTTTTTATCCAAAACTTGCTGTCCAGTGATAATTGCAATACTCATTAATTTCAGCAATGTTTTAGATTTTAAAAAATAAACATTTTTTAAAAGACAAAATATTTTATGAAAAATTAAAAAATTTCAACCTCAATTTTTTGGGAAAATATTTGATCTTGTAAAAATCCCTTTTGTGCTCCCCCATCCCTTTTTGTTAATAATAATAATAATAAAGATAATCCATCATCTGTAGTCAATTTACAGCAGCTGGGGGTCTGGCTTCCAAAAATACAGATAACGGTGGTGACATGCAGATAATGTGCAATGGGGCAATACAATAAATAACACACATTTCCTCACCCAAGAAAAATAATAATTTTCTGATTTTCATCCTCAAAGCTTTTTGATTATCACTTTTCAGTTTGTGGTGACCAGCTCCACGGCCAGCTTAAATAGGCTGACTCCGTTCTATGGGGGACTCTCAAAACCCAAAAATACTTTAAAACAAACAATAAGACAAAAAAATTCTATGGCTCATTCCAGAAATGAGCATCCAGCCTGTTCAAAGCCCTAACAGAACAAAAGCACCATCAGAAATGTCCAGGTGTATTTCTGACCGTACATCATGAATGCCTGGGGGCTTGGCAATACTATATTTATTATGCACCAAGTAAGAATAGGGACCCATTGTGTAAGGGGCTGTACAAACACAAAGTAGCAGACAGTCCCTGCCCCCAAGCAGCTCACAATCCACATACTCACTCCAACATGTGTGGTGAGGGCTGAGGGCATGTGGCAGTAGACAGGAATGTAAAGGCGGTAGCACAAGCTGGCTGTGTTTTGACGTGCCACCCACATGGTGGGAGAACCCAACAATCCCTTGCCATTCATCTACAGCAAGTACAAAAACAATCATGTGCTCTGAAGTGTGGCCCAGCTATGTTTGCTTTTGGCAGGAGAATGAGTGACTTGAAGGCGGAGGCTGGAAGCTCCTGCAGTACTCTTGGGAGACCACATTTCTCCTGCTGGGTATCTGATCCCATGCATGTTAGAGCAGGATAGCTGACCTGATGCATCAGTAGGACCACAAGAGTATCTGCGAACAGCTGCCTTTCCAAGTGCAAGCTGCATTTTCTCCTACAAGTCTCCCAGACACTTTGCTCTTTGAGCCTACATAGATGCAGATGCCAGTCTAAAATCAGGCCCTAAGGGTTAGCAATGTGTCCTGTGTACAGCTACAGAAAGATGACTCATCGTTGAACAGTTAACTTCAGTCGGAGGCAGGTTAATGTCATTACTCACATGGGGTTTACAGCAGTGAAACCACATATTCTTTTCTGAATGTGATGTGGAGATGAATGATTCTCTGTCTTACATAATTCAAATTCATATCTGCTCCAGAGTGACTTGCATTCACCCTATGAAAGAAAACCTGCCGATACATGCCAGCCTGTTCCAGGGAGATCAAGTCACTGCCAAGACCGATTGGGCTCACATACAGCATCTTCCAAGTATTAATCTGACTGTTTTATGTGACTTATCAGGTGCCAGTGAAACTCCCATTCTTGATGGGCAGAACAGGCTGGAAGGCAAAAAGCAACCCTCTGGCTTATACCACATCGGTTACTAATCACGAAGATGCATCCCCTCAGTAGTAATGCTACAAGGGAAAGGATCCTATCTCAGAAAAGATCCTTATTAATTCAGCTACAGCTTTGCTGCCTCCTACACAGGATCAAAACAAAAGAAAGGACCAAACCTACTGCTCTTTGTTTTAAAGAAACAAAGACTTAAACCAGCTCTTTTAAATGGGTGTTACTGATCACTCGTTTCCACTAACTGATCTTGATAGAAGTTACAATGCTGTGGGTAGGGGAGTCTCTCTCCTTGGAGTAGTTATTTGATTATTCAAGCTAAGAGTTGTTCGTTTATTTGCTTGGATCTTTATTGCTGTGGTACATGTAAGCCAACCAGCCAGGGGCCCGACTGTGCTAGGCACTGTACTAGCTAGAATAAGTAACAGCTGTTTGACTCCTTATTAGAAAGTTGATGTGTTTGAGCAATTACAGGAAACAGTGACCTGGTTGGATTCAACTGGGCTAAGGTCAGGTGATCACCTGAGTAGGGCCAGGCCACTGTCTAGAAGCTGCCTTCTGCTGTTCTGAGCCTGGAAGCTCATTGGTGAAGTAACCAAGCACCTAGCACGGGTGGCCACTGCCATTCATAAATAACCATCATCTCATCATGTAAATGAAGCACAGAGATTAAGCGATCCAGGATTTTGATTCCTACCCAATGCATTTTTATTTACAAATATAAATGTTATTTTGCAAAGGGGAGGTCAGGAATTTTTCTGTTTAAAAAAAGAAAAAGAACCTCTCGGAATTGGCAGTTTAGCAAATCCATCACCACCAATAAATGTCATGTCAGAAAATCTCAGTTCTGCACACGAGAGAAGAACTAGTTAAAACACATCACTTAGAAAACAGAGGGCACCTGAGTTCTCTCCAGTGCTAGCCAGCCCTTTGCCTAAACCATTTGCCATTAATTCACATTTAAAAGGGAGAGGGTAACTGTGCAAAACATTAGGAAGATAACGGACCTCTCTTCTATATTTCAATAAAAGCCAGGAACAAAATGCCATGTATGTGAAATAACTACTTTAGGATAAAAGCACCCATCACCTTGACAACTAGGTCAAAGGTCTCGAAACTGCAGTGCATGTTCAGTGAGGTGTGAGGAATAAAGGGCCCAAGGGACAGAGGGAAGATACTTGTCTGAGCAGCAAAGAAGTGAAGACCACAACAGACTGTTAGCCCAGGATTTCTAAACAGAGAGCAGCTTTCATGAGGCAATATGTTAGGAAAAGAACCCCTGAAGAGCTGGCGGAGATGACGGCCGAAGCCATTCTAATTAAACTTGGGTCGTGTTGGGGTAGGTTTGAATGTGGGGAGCTTTAGCGGCCTCTGCCAGGAGAGAGTCAGGGTGTTAAACTAGACCAGGAGTGTCTCTGTATTTTAAATGGCTTATTGTGGGCACTTCCCAGGAACCTGACCATGGGTCCCCCTGTGACCTCGCTGAGTCACTCTCTAATCTAACTGACCTAGTCTGTAGGCAGTCCTGGGGAGCTCCTCAGATGTGACCCTCTAGGAGCCACCGTCGCCTTTTCACCTCCCTCGCCACTGCCTCCCCAACTCCATCCACCACTACTGTTCTGTCCATGCTACCTCTGGAAGGGCAGGGTCACTCAAAGGCTCTGGCTTGTCTGATGCTGCCTGTATGGCAGCCAGCCAATCTCCACGATGAAAGGTTGTCAGCCCTTCTCCCCCGGAGCCCCTCACCTTTCAGAGTCACCTCCGGTCCAGGGGATGAGAGACAGAGAGCCATTCCCAGGCCTTGTGCACACGCCATGCACATATGGCTGCCGGCCACATGGCCGCCACAGCAGGAGCCCAGTGTGTCGTGGTAGGTAACGGACGGAGGGAAGGGGCCGTCTGAAGAGTATGTGTGTTTAACCTCGGAAACACAAAACGTGACAGACAAACACATAAAACAAGGTAATATCACAAACAAAAGGTGACAGTGTAACACACTAATATGAACAGACAAGAAATCAATGGGAATTTCTATTTAGGTAGGAAATCAATAGGAATTTCAAGGTAGGATAAAAGGAAATTACTTACCTTTAATCTGCGCTCTTTTCAAGTCAGCTCCTCAATAGCTCAATGCTCAGAGTTCACAGAGGTTCACTCCCAGGGCCAAGAGATAATCAGAGAGTTACAAGCGGTTCATACCAACAGCCTTTGAGACAATGCCCCCTTGCATCGCACAGGTTGATGGGACCCTCCTAGCACTCTCTTTAAATCCATTGAAAGCCTCGTCTCAGTGGGAACAGAGGAGTAGGGCGTGGAGTCTGTGGCTGGCCTGCAGATCACTCCTGTTCGAGTGCTGGGACTCAGGCTGGCTGAACGAGCTGGTTAGAAAGGGAGGGACCAGCAGTGGCACACAAAGCACATGTCTCAGGCATGGGCCATGTGGGAGTGTAGACCGCGAGCACTGAGACGGTACCCCATGTTTGCCACAGTGAAGGTGAGGGGCTTTTTAAAAGAATAAAAGCTCCTGATTCCTGCAGGTTTTGAATGATGTGACAATGCAGCTTTGGCTTCCATTATTCCAGCCCAGCAGTGGCTGCATTTCAGTGGTGCAGTTTGTACAAGGGCCCACTTCGGCAAACCCTCTGTGCAAGAGTATGAGGGTTGAGCATTTAGGCCCTGACCCTGCAATGAGAGCCATCCTTGGGGAGCCCACTGGTGCAGTGTCTCCCCGCACAGGCTCCGTGTCTGCCCACGTGTTCCTGGCCACACTGCAGGGACGGGCCTACTCGTGTAAAGTGCCTGGGACTCTCTGGGATAAAAGATATGAGATTCCAGTGTGTGCTGTCAGCCTTCCCCATGCTGAGTAGTACATTACTCTAAAAGTCAGACCACTTCAGTCACGGTGGAGTAAGGGCAGAATTGGCACCAGTGTTGGCCCAGAGTTGGGTTTTGCTTGCAATTCATGTTAGTCCTGGGTGTTAAAGACACTGAGGGGTGTAATGCCCGAGAGGAGATATTACCAACAGAGCATAAACAAAACTGAACAATAATCTGGTATGAGTGACTGTAGCCGGCACTAGGCACTTCCATAATTCCTTCTGCCAAAGGCCCATATGACATTCCTTTCTTGATGGAGGGGCTATAGGGTTCCAGAGGGGACATCACTGGACAAAGTGCTGGAAACGAGCAATAGTCAAGTGCCGGTTTACAGTGCAGCTTGGCAATTGCCTGAGCTTGGACCTCTGCTAGATTGTGGGACTGACTGCAAATCAGGTTCATTTGCTGAGGACACTCAATTGAGGTGAGCGCCGGGGGAGCTGGCAACACAACAACAAAAAATCCAACTGGATTTTATTATTCTTGTAGCCGAGGTGACATATGGTAAATAAAATTTAATGTTGCCAAACGGGAAGCAATGCACAATAGCCTAAGAACCATAAAGCAAGGAGCAACATAAATGGAAGTGACCTGGTGCAAGAGGGAGAATACTGGGTATGGAAAACGATTGCAATAATAACCACAGAAGCTCCAGGGCAGCCCTCTATGTTTACAGAGGTTACAAGCATGTGACATTTTCTCACAAACAGTATTTGTAGAATTTGGACACTTCCAACTCTCTCAATGTATAAAAGGGAGACTGAGACAACACCACTGATGTCATTAAGGCCTGGCTATTGCACTGGACCTACGTGTTTGTGTAGCTACTTCAGCTCAGGAAAGACACTCAGCCACACAGCAAGCATCCATACTGCGCTCCAGGAGCACTTCCAACAGTCACCAACCCTTCACCCTCAATATACAGACAATAAGCTGCTATCCCCGCACTGCTGTCAACAGGAGACTGCCTCACAAAGCAAGGGCAGCATGCAGCTCATGGTACGTACTGGCCTGGTTAAAACAAGGTTCCGGTTTGAGGGAAACAAGATTCTTTCTAAAGGATAAGTTTCCAGTTCTTCAGTGAAGGGCTTTCTGAAGGGGCCTGAGGGACCTAGACACTCTCCCTCTTCTCCACTGAATTCCCTTCAAGCCTTATCAATAATTGTTTTCCTAATGTATTATGGACCATCCTACAGTCCAGTCTTACTTCTTAACCTTGATCTTCTGGCCCCTTCCCACAGCTGTCGTCCTTATGAGACAGTGTGAACACCACTAGCTTATGTTGTGCTAAGTGTTAGGTCTGTAAGCCTTGCTCCATTTTTTAGTTCAGCTTTAACTAATGCTGATATCACATTTTCCTTGTCAAATGTGGACATTGCAGTAATTTCTTCCCATTTTCTCTCACAACACCATGCATGTGGCTAATTAAGCCCTATCAATACTAATGTACAGGTTCACCATAGCCCATCACTTTAGTTCTTACTCTAATGCCATTTGTGATACTTGACATGTGTTCAGTGATGGTTTCCATCCATGAATTGAGATCATTGTGTCTCAGCTCACAGACTGATTAGAGAGGCAGTGGGGAACCTACTCCCCAAAATGGGAAACTCCCTTAAATATCCTTGGTTTAAAATTGTATCAACAAACCTGATGGCATGTATGTCCCAGTTGAACCAGTGAAGGTTCAAAGGCTGGACGAAGAGAGGGGGCTGACACTTTCTCAGCCAGCTCATCCGATTGTTGTCGACCCGGCCAGTGGCACATGAAGGAATCAATGGCAACTACATGTTTGTACATTAAATATTTCATTCCTGAGCAGATCTGGTGGCCTTGGTTTGCCAGGAGATGAAGGCCTGGTAAAGCAGAAGTGGTTGTGCAGCCCAGAGGGCTCTTGGGGAGTGCCATGAGGACAGAGGGCCCATAAAGAAATGGAATTCTGCACCAATTGGAGCTTTAGACACAGAAAGGGAGTGAGACTGGCTCCTCACAGCAGAAAGTAAGACAACGCCCCGGCTCAGCAGATCCATGGATGGAGACCCAGCCAGAGAAGAAGCTGGAAAGGCAATCATTTTTTAAACACCAAAAGTGGTAATCTATTTAGTTATGGGGAAAAGCCACAATCTCTGAATACTGAACAGTTACTCCTGGGTATGAATGTTTTGTTTAAAGATTTGCAGGCTCGAAATATTTTTTTTAGTTTCAAAGTTTCATAGAAAGCAAAATGTCTCCTGTTTCTGACATTTCCCCATTTCTCGTGTCACCTAGTTTTGTACAATGGTGCATGCTTTCATTCTCTTTCTACTGCAAGCAATTTTCAAAGTTTCTGTCTTAGTCGAACACTGGTTTCCTCTTCTGTAAAGAGGTCATAAAACATTGTGTCTGTGCTGATAGCTAGACTGTAGTCTCCGTTTCCGTTTTCTCTTTGATGCCTCTGAATTATTCAGGGGGGCTACTGTGCTGAACTCAAAGGGCTCAGATAAGAAACATAAAAGTTGGAAACACCTGTGCTTGAGCTAGATTTGTAGAAATGCTAGAAGTAAAGAAATATTTCAGCCAAGGTGATTTATGTTTAAAATATCTGAATATACTGCTTCGCTGATGGATCGGAATTGTGTTGTCCTGCTCGTTGGCAGAAAGAGCTGAGATGTTTCAATGTGTTAAAGTGTAAATGTTGTTAAAAACACAGTATTAGAAGATTAAGATTCTGATCCTTTACATTCCAACGATCATAAAAACAAGGCTTCTCGCCCATGAGCGAACAGCTTGGCCAGGCGTTACACTGAATCACTGCCCTACAAGGATGTGTTAACCCTGTTCTAGCTTATTCATGGGCACCTGCTCATGTGGCCTCACCATAAAACTGTGAATGCAAATGCAAATCGGAGGCCTTGGAGGTGCTTTAATAAACTCTGTCACATTCCACCTTTAATCTGTGAGGTGGAGGAAAAAGAGAAGATTATGTGGCCAGAGGAATAGCTTTAAACATTGTAAGTTTTAGTCATCCTTACTCACCGCATCCCAATCGCTTTTATCACAATGTCTTCTCTCTCTGCTCTTTCATCTTAGGTTGACATTGATGTTTGCAGGCTACTGGGACCAGCCAAACTGAGGACACCTCAACAGAGAGCCTCATTCGCTGTTAACTAAAGTTAATGAGGCCATATTTGGCAGGAGACCATAAGACCCAAGGAGCCGCTTGCCATTTTATGTAGACACATCCACTTACACTCTAACCACAGGGTAGCTCCGAGTCTTGGGTTTTACCCACTAACTTGGCAATGGCAGTTCTTCAAAAGCAATATGTATTATTGCCAGGCTGGGGAATGGAACTGTATTCTGTTGCACAGCGGATCTGAGAACTGGGGCAAGTCAAAGGGCTTTTTTGACAGTCTTTGTGTTGGAAAATGGAGTTTTGTTGAAAATGAAATTTTTCACAAAACATTATTTTTATTAAAATATTTGTTTTCATCAAACAACTAAAAAAACCCCAAACTGAAAATTCTTCAGGTTTTGTTGTAGCAGCCAAAAATTGCCAGTTTTAAACTACCAAAAAAAAAAAAGTGTTCATGGGCTCAATTAGCTGATGAAAACACACCATAAAAGTGGAACATTGCTGCAGAGAAGATGGGAGTGGGTTTGCTCAAAGTGTTTTGAGGGCAGAAGAATCCTTTCCCATGTAGCTGGATTAGGAACATCACCCAGCTGCTTGGGGCAGGGGCTATGCAGTGTCAGGAACATCACGGACGCATCCAATGAACTTAATGATCCATGTGCCATAGCGAAGTGGTGTCTAAGTGGGGTAGTGCTCAGCATCCTGGCCTTGCATTCCATGCCAGTGCACCACACCCAGTGTCTGGAGCCATTCTCTGGGTTTATTTAGCCCCTGGATTCTCTCTCTGGCTGCCCAGAGGCTCCCTGTATTGATACACAGTCAGGGGAGGACTGCCCAGACAGCCACGAGATAATGCAAAGTGTGTTCACCCCTTGTCCACGGCTCTGCTGTTGGCTGACAGTGATCACAAGGGCCAGTGGTGCCTGGTGTCCTTGTGCGGTTTGAGCTGCCAGAGCTTGCCCTCTGCCAGGCCTGCTGCTAATCACTGTCACAGCGAGGCGTATCTTGAGAGCAGGCAGTTGAGACAGCTGCAAGTGAAGGGCTGGCCCGCCCGTGCTGGAAGCTGTACCCTCCGTCAGTCCACTCTGCACCAGGGCTGCAGAAGGAAAGTGACCCCGGGACTGCGGCTGGCGGCGTTAAGGGAAATCATCATAGAGGGGTTATGGGGCTGGGGGGGAGCCTTTGTGAAACAGCCCTATGGTTTACTCTGCCGTGTAGTTACTGTGGTTCAGATTTAATAATAATGAGTGACAATAGGTCAAAAGGCACCAGCCCTGTGCTGGATTTTAGCAGGAAGGCGGGAGGCCAAGAGTCAATCACAGAGCTGTGCGGGGGCTGCCACAGCAGGAATGTGGTGTGACTGAAGCGGAGAGGAGACCCTGTCAGGGCAGGAGGCCGGCTTTACTGGGGCAGCTTCACAAAGTGCAGCCATCCTCGTGCCATTGAGAGGGACAGCAGCACTTAGAGCTCAGTCGCCCACTGCTGTGCTTAACGGGGAGCAGTGCCTCAGGCAAGCAGAGCGAAAGGGACCGAGCAGCAGCGATGGCGAGGCTGAGCGAGCCCGACAGCAGGAAGCAGGGACAGAGGTTAAAGGGCCAGATCTTTCTTTAGCAGCATATGTACATCTCTGATCTATGATCGTGGCATGCCCGGTGGTGGGGCAGAGACTGGCACTCCATAGGCTCCTGCGCTGTGTGTCTGGACTGGCCTTGTCTCTCTTTCTAGCTGTTTTGCTCTTGGTGGAAGGTCAATTCAGTGGTGAGTTATCTGGGGCAGGGGCTCTCAACCTTTCCAGACGACGGTGCCCCTTTCAACAGCCTGATTTGTCTTGCGTGCTCCCAAGTTTCACCTCACTTAAAAACTACTTGCTTATGAAATCAGACACAAAAATACGAACATGTCGCAGCACAGGGTGACTGAAGAATGGCTGACTTTCCCATGTTTACCGATTTATTAATAAATCGATCGGATATAAATATGGTACTTACATTTCAGGGTATAGAATACAGCGCAGTATAAACTAGTCGCTGTATGAAATTTCATATTGTACTGACTTCACTAGTGTTTTTTATGTAGCCTCTTGTAAAATTGGTAAATACATAGATGAGTGGATGTATCACCTCCCCAGAAGATCTCTGCGTGACCTGGCTTGAGAAACGCTGCTGTAGGCTAAGGACTACGTGTCTGTGCCCAGAACAATAGGGCACTGCACTGAATTGTGGTCTCTAGGCGCTACCATAATCCACATAGTAAATACGTGCAGTCCTTTGCTCATACAGCACCAGCTATGTAGCACACAAGAAGGCCCTATTCCTGCAGCATGTACCATGAAGAGCTCTCCATGGAAAAATGTGGTACTCCAAAGAGAGGGGCCAGTGAGCTTCCTGAGAGCCTGCTGCACGACATCTGCCGGGACGTGGCATTGTCAGCACCAAAAGCTGGGGAGAACGGGGCAATAACCAGCTTCCCTTCCCTTATGGCTGAAGCAAAACTAAACATCCATCCGGCGCCACCTTCTTCCTTCCTTCATCCCGCCCATCTCTTCTGCCACCCTACACAAGATCCACTCATGGGGACTGGGGCGGGGGTTGCATGCCTGGCCTCCTCAGTTCCACCGTGCCTCTGTATTGCACTTTTCAAATGCTCAGGGACACTGCAGCCCTCTAACGGCAAAGCCAGTTTGTGAAGGTGACTGGGAACAGCCTGGAGACTGTTTCAGCAAGAACAGTTTCAGGCTCTTTTCATTCAAAGGGACACTCAGTGGGTACAGTGAAGGGGGCGCCTGTGAGGAGACTCTGTCTGTGCCTGGTACCTGCCTGTTTTATAGCCAGTGGTTTTCACTTTGGAGGATCAGTTGTTTACAAGAGCAGGGCCTAGGTCACAGGAGGGAAAGCAGAACACATGCAGGGCACATCCCTCCCCTGGGGGCAGAGTGTCTGATCTTTCAAAGAGGAGCAATTATTTAATCTAAAGGGAAGACTCCAAGCACTGGAACTTTTCAGGGAGATTTAATGTTTTATGACACACAGAAATTCTATAATGAAAAAGCTTCATTTTCTATGTGGGAAGTTACTTAGAATGAAATAAAATGTGTCCCTCTAACAGCAGAGACTGCAGTGAAATAGAAGAGATGTGGGCTTTTAAAGTCATGCCTTTCACACTCACCGGTTCCCTTTGGCTTTCATTCCCCTGGGGGGCTCTGCACACTCGCCCCCCTCCACGTGTTTCTCACTCAGTCCTGTCACCACCTCTTTCCTCCGGAATGCCACAAACCCTTGCCATACACTGGCTGGTTCCTGCCTTAGGGAGGCACGGCCCTGGCTGGCATCGCCCCTGTGCCACTATCACAAGAACATTTGGGTTCTCGGGAAACCTTCCAAAGCCAGCTTGAGCCCCAGAAGTCCCTTTGCCACTGAAGCATACAAGGCACTCTCCAAGCTGTAATCGACACATGCAGAATCCAGCTCTTAGATGAGGCAGGTTTAAAATGGTGTTGAAGGTTATTGGAAGCATAACCAAAGCTCCTCCTTATTTCATTAAATACAAATGTGAGTGGGGTCATCAGTTTTTATAGGGACTCGTAAAGCATCCCTCTTGTTCAAATAGGCTATCAAATCACCCAAGGCTTCTCTCCGCGAGGAGTGCAATAAAACCCGAGTTTCTTCTTTAAGAAACTCATCTCAACATCATAATAAAATAACCTTAAATAATACAGTATGGAGCAGGTTTTCAATAACATAATTATAGGCTTCCCTTTTTCCCCTGGCAGGTCGTTTCTTGGCACCTAATTTGGATGCCAGAACATGCTGTGGAGGAGGGGGCTAGTGAGGTAAGCAAGACTGGATTCTGAAGCATGTCCCCAGGTCAAAGCCGATCACCTTGTCTCTCCTTACCTGGGGCTGAGGCAGGCGGGGCCAGGGAAATGCAGCGCAGCAGGGTCTGATGGACACCGTGCCCCACGCAACAGGCAGGAGGCTGAGCTTAAGCCCCAAGTAAGGGGACAGGACAGCAACTAGCCAGATTTCATCAGCACGGCAAAGGTTCTCTGTAGGCCAAATGCAGCAATTGTGCATGCCTGGCACCCCCTGGGGCATCCCTCCAGACAGCACACAGGCTAGCGCAGGGGCAAGTGACATGTGTGTGATGCTTCTTCCAAGGAGGACCAGGGGAGAAGCTAGAAGAAATTGCTTCCCACTAAAGAGCCCAATTTCCAGCACTCTCTAGAATTCGGTGTGGTTATTTTCTTCCACCTTTACTTCTAGGCAGCTCAGAGGCGAGTCGTTCGCATGGTTTCTAGAT
Source organism: Mesoclemmys tuberculata (assembly GCA_007922155.1). Classification (NCBI taxonomy): domain Eukaryota; kingdom Metazoa; phylum Chordata; order Testudines; family Chelidae; genus Mesoclemmys; species Mesoclemmys tuberculata. Next base: position 1,279,068 of record ML675655.1, read on the forward strand.
TACAGCAAAGGGGATACTCGTTCCATACAGCCCTTCCTTTCCAATCACATTTGTCGGTTTCGTACATGGGGTTTTTCAAGTGCTCTTTCTCGATGTACTCGATGTACTCCTGGCTGTGCAGCTCTGTCCGGCTGACCTGCAGCAGCCTCTGCTACTCACATCCTGCCTCGCACATGCCCAGAGCTCTGCCAGGTGCCTCGTTGTGCCACTCGAGGCCCACTATGACCCCCTTCTCTCCCATTCCTGCTCCTACCTCTATCCCCACAGCTGTGCTAATGCTCTTCTGCGCTGCCTTGACGTGTACTGCCGGCTCTTCTGCCCTGGGCGGGGCCTGTCCTGAGCGGGGAGAGTCAGTTGCGCTGAGCTGTGTTTAATGGTGTGGCGTTTTAGAGGGGCGCTCTCTGTGGTTCATGGGGCAGTAGGCGAAGGTCACAGGACACGTGTCGTGAATGAAACCAGTTTTCAGCTCACGTCTTCACCAGTTCCTAGCCCACGCGTCATCAAAGCGAACATCCTGGGCAGTCTATGCAGGAGACGTCTCCAGAGTGGGGGACAAGGCTCCCTTTGGCAAGTATTTGCCTTTCCAAGCACCGGGAATGCCCCCTGCTTGGGCTTACAGAGCTGGCTCCACCAAACAGATGTTGCATGTGCTAACCCCAAACATTTTCTTCACGTGACATATTTGTTAACATCTGGGTGTCATCACTAACCTGCCCCAGACAATGAAGAAAGAGACTTCACAAGCTCACCCAAAGTCTTGTTTTCTTTCAGTTAAAACGTGACCATGCCTGAGCTATGAGTCAATACTGTATAACCAGGGTTCAGCGCCTTTTCTCACCACATCATGAGCTGTTCCTCTGTAGATACAGTGTCCAGGATCCAATGTTTAGCAAACCACACGGGGACAGAGGGTGATACAGGCTGCATCTGCACAAGGGATAAAACACTCTCCTCCCCCTACACAGAGGCCTTGGCATTTCCGCCCGGCGCCCTAGCTAGCAGAGCAGAGTAGAGCGCGCCCCGGGAAGTGGGTAGCACACTGCTCCCAGGAGAGCGACAGCCTGGCCCTTGGTATGTCACTGAAGGTTGGGCTTAAATTTCCTGCCTCGCCACTTTTAGTGGAGATGGCTCCAGCGTTTCTAGAGAGGTCAATGGTTTTGCTAGTCCAAGGCCAGTTCCTGCTGAGTGATGTCCCAGCCTGTGTTAGTAATGGTGTGCACCCTAGCCTCCTCAGCAAGAGGGACGCAGAGAAGGAATCATGACTCTGAGCCAGGGTAGGTTGTGAGATCACCATCTAACCTGAGAGAGACCCACAGATCCCAGCAGTGTAAGCACCACATTGCGATTCACTCCACACCTTGCGCCACAGCGGTCCTAGGCACTGGAGATGGACTGGAATTGTATGGCTGGGAAATTATTGGAGGAAGAAGGGGATTTGTAGTGGGTTCTCTTAATCTGCAGCACATAGAATGCTTTCTTCAGTTATGTCAAAGCTGTCCAGTGTGTGTGGATGGGCCAGGGGCACGTTTTACTATTTCTATAAAGCGAAGACAAAATAAATGAGCCAACGCCCATTGCCTCTATAAACCTGACCTTTCCCACCTCTCCCAAGAGCCAGAGCAGCTGTTTCTAGCCCTGATGCTTCGTGGGCTGTCAGACTGGTCAAAGACTGAATAATGCCGATCCCTGATCTCAGCACAGTGTAATTTCAGGGGAAGAGTCTACATTTTCCAGGAAAGAATCACACATTTTATATCAGGTTTGTTTTGTTTTTATTCACTTGGTGGCAATTTGCATTGCTCAGAGAGTTGCCACATTGTTAGTCCCGGCTGAGATGGATTGCCAGGCAGAGTGCAGGTGCAATGGTATTTCAAGCCTTCCTGTGGGGGTTACAGGTTACCTTTAATGTACAGGTATTAACAATGTAGGTGTTACGTTAATATCACTTACATTTAATGAGTTCCGGGGGGTACCCTGTAAGTCTGTTTTTAGCAAAACACCGGGTGTTCTGTAGCACCTTAAAGACTAACAAATTTATCTGGGCATAAGCTTTCGTGGGCAGAAACATTTCTGCCCACAAAAGCTTACGCCCAAATAAATTTGTCAATCTTTAAGGTGCCACAGAATTTACATTTAAGTTAAGGTGTCTAGGTGTTTCATTTGTAAACATATGTACATCCCCCTCTCCCTCCACGCACACACTATAAAAAATTGTTCCCAGAGGTTGCAAGAAGGTGCTAAATGCAAGAGAGTTAGAAAGCAGGTTGCTTCTCAAGAATATATAAAATGTGTGTCTACACAGCAAGGTCCTTGAACTGGAGTAGCAGAATTCTAAAACCATTTCCTCTTGTGAATCATATACCCAAGCACACATAGGTACATGCCGTATGTTCATGTTAAAAAATCAATCCATGTACAACATGCGCACACATCTGCAGATAATACAAAGTTGTGAGTTTTTTTTAAAAAAGAAGAAAAACCTCAAGTGGCAGAGCAGTTAAGGAACTCCTAGGTGTTTTTAATAACATTGATCAGGCCAAATGAAAAAGCCAGAACACTGGGAGACAGGAGCAGCCAACAGATGCTGACATTCTATCACAGCAGACACATATTGACTAGCGGTCTGAACAAGTCACTCACTCATCACGGCCAGCCTGATTGAGTTGCCTGCAGCCAGTAAATGAGCCTTCCATCCACTGTGGGTCGAAATGAACTGCAATCTTTTCAGACCTCGTTGCTGGCCAAATGAGAGATTTAAAACCCTGGAGGACTCCAAATGAATTTACCAAGGAGCCACAGTAACTAACAAAGCTGCAATCTATCAGAGTGCGGGGGATAGTGGGTATTACACTTACTGTTAGTTGATCAACCTGAGTTGAACAATGCAGAGGTAAACAGATTAACCAACAGGAGGTGTGTAAACCTTTATGGTTTCTTTAAGGATTTAAAGATTTTGATGAGAAAACATTACAACTTTCCCCGGGGAAATTTGCTCTTATTGATTTAATGTTTGCTTGCATGCTACTTGTCAATTTTACAAGCGCTTCAGCAACAAAATTCTTATTTGATATTTGACAGATCTTTTGCTGGTTTGCATGAACGAAGCAACTGCTGATGGCATTTAGGTAGCAAAAAAAAAAAAAAAAATCCCAAGGACCATTGTCAGGTTACAGCTAACTCCAAGGCATTAGCAAGTTCTGCTCTAGGGACGGAGCAGACTAGTTTGGATTAAATAGGCACTGGACTCACACCTTGGCCCAGAGCAGGAGCTAAACCTCAGCCTTTGAGGTCTGAGAAAGTTGGATTAAACCTGCCACCCATGTGTCTGGGCTGAGCTGGGGCTGACATGATGCCACAGCCTCACGCTGGCTTTCTGCCCAGGGGGAAATTTCAGCTGCTCTGCTTCCTGGTTTGGACCAAGGTGAGAAGCTGAAATCCAAGGGCCAGTCTGGCCCCTGCTTTACCAGTGCTGGCTTGCCTGAAACAGGAAGTATTCAAGAGACAGTGAGGTGCTAGGCTCATTAGATTTCCAGGCCAAAGTCCTTCTAAGAAGCATCCAAACACTTCAAACCTTTTGAGGTTCACCTGCCACTACCAGCTCAAATGCTTGTTCCTCAAAAGCAAGGCTGAGACCAAGGGAGGAAGTGAAACAAAGAATTAAGCCCTCTCGAACTATGTGCTTCGTTTGAAGAGGGATTTCTACATGGAGGCACCCTTTCAAAGTGCCTATTGAGAAAGCAATTTACCTTGCCACACAAGTCCTGCGTACCTTCACTGCTCGTATTCCCGGTTGCTCGCTTCTGAAGGGGAGCGTGGAGCTCTTTCACTACGGAGCACTGACCATTCGCATCATTAATGTTATCGTGATAGTGAATCAACCAATAAACAAGAGCAGAAAATGCAACTGTCACTGGGCTTAAACCCAAACTCCTCCCTGTGGGTAGGTGCAACTCCCGGTCAATGCGCAGGGGAAGCATTGTTTGTTTGTGGTGGCTTAAGCCAAACACAGCAGAACATCTCCCACAACGAGACCCGCTCCAACTTGGGCACAGCCTCTCAGCAAGTGGAGTCGGCATTGTCAGTGCACCTCCAGGTGTCACACAGTCCTGCTTTTTATTCCAGCTGGATGTAGCAAAATGATGCTGTGTCTGTCTGTCTCTGCTGGAGGAATAGGCTCTGCAACACTTGCAGCAACCACCCCCAATCTGAAAGAAGCATTTCTCCCTCTCTGCCTCTCAGCACGGGAACATGCCGTGGTTGCTGGCTGGAAAATTAGCCCCGGGAACTCCCTCCTCTGTCTGTCTCTCACCTCATTAGACTAGTGAGAAAATGGAATTGTAAGTCTCTGAGGCTTTCTTCAGAGGCTGGGAGGGATTGTACAGTGTGGGGACTAACAGCGAGCAAAGCCTGCGCCATGGATGTTACTCCTTCCCAGCCCTCTTGCCAGAGCCACTCTTCACCTCGCTAAGGCTGGCAAAGTTCCTCATCCCAAGCAAGACGGAGAAAGAAAATGGGGTTTTCTAGGCAGCATCACAAATCCTGGCCTTTGTGGGTAGCTTTGAAAATATCTTCTGTAGTTCAGTCTTCTAGTTCAGCTACACCTCTTAACATCCCTTCCAACTCACTCCGGGCTAACCATCGGCACTGGAGTCTTGGGGGCAGGTAAAGCCAAAGGAGCAAATCCTTGGTGTTTTCTCCAGCCCTGTTACTGTGGGAAGCCTTTATCTGTGAAATGTGCTATGGAGGAGAGACTTCATTTACACACCTCTCCCTACACATACCTATATGTGAGAGAGAGAGAGAGCTCAAATATATATATTTGGTGAGGTTAACAAAGATTAATATACAAAGGATGTTTTTGGTGTGAGCGTGGCAAATTCTGAGGGTGGGCTCTTTGGAAATAACATGTCTGCCTTGTATTTTAAAGCAGGAAGCAACGCCTCAGCTGAAATCACTTAAACAAAAAGATTGCAGTGAGGGACATAATGCAAGAAAGTAATAAGGTTTAAAACAGGTCAGAGCCTTTTCCCTGCTCCACTGCTCCTGAGTGAGATGCATTATTTAATGGTCTTTGGTCACCGCTGATATACTGTTGATGAAATAGATGATTTTGTTCAAAAGAGCATTAGAGACGAAATATACAATACTGCATTACATTCCAGTGGAGCTCTCTCCCTGGTAAAAGCCGATAGATTGAAGGTTTTTCCTCTTGACAGGAAAGCAAAGCAGTTGAAATGAAAAGTCTTATGAAATGGCAAATACAAATGGTAATAATGCCACCAGATCTAAAATTAAACTGTTGTAATTTTAGTCTGCGAGCATGGCAAAGTAATGCAATATTCAGCAGCAGCTCAGGGAACAGACCCTTTGGCAATAACAAAGCTGCTTCATGGGCTAACCAAACAATCGTTTATAAAAACGTAAGATGTGCTGGGTCTCTCCATCAACCATTGAGCTGCTCGAGTCGCAGGGACCCAGGACCAAAGAGCATGAAAGACTGCAGCATAGATCTTCACCTACGTCTTTGCCAACCGTGTTAAACAGAGAGGGTCGGCGTGGGCTGGAGCCAGACCTCCCTGCCCTGGACAACAAAACGGTTCTCCCCCAGCTCGCTGCTCTGCTGTGTTCGGAGAATCTCTGTGGTGGTCAGCGCAGGTTGTGCCTCGCTCCGCTCAGCAGTCTTTAGTATCTCACTGACTCCAGTGCAGAGCGTCTCCCACCGCACAGGAAAGCGCCACCCTAAATAGGCCAGACTGAACTTGAGCTGCATCGTCCCTGCTTTTCCATTGTGCGTGACACTAATTCACATAGTAGGCAATTAGCAGAGGGCCTGCCAGGCACTGGTGCAAATGGACACTGGGTGTTTGAAACCCAGCTACCCCTGGGGCCCGTAGGAGCATTGCAAAGAACAGCCGTAGGTTCCATCCTGCAGTCGGGCACCTCCGGGAGGCAATGAGCTGCTCCTTGTGGCTAAGGCTGATCTTCCATCCCAGGCACCACCTCCTCCCCTCAGGTCCAGACTCTCAGCAAATCCTGGACTGCTCCTGCTGCTTCTCCAGCACCGCCCCTATCCCCACTGTCAAACCCTAGTTCATGTCCGCATTATCTCTCACACAGCTGCTCCTCGGCTGGCTTCCCCGGCTCCTTCTCTCTTCCCGCCCCATCTGTTCAGTGGCCTGTAGTCAAAATCAGCTTCCTTCCTTGCTGGTTCCATCACCTCGCCCTCTGCTCGCATGCCCCAGCGCCGGCTGCTCCTCTCCGCCCACATTCACTTCACATTCCTCCTCTGCACTTCTAGGGATCTGCACAGCGGCAGCCGCCCCTACACAGCACCATGCGGTGCCCTGCAAGCGCCTAGATGGACACATCTCTGCCCTCCCCTCCATGGCATCCTGCTTGCGCACAAGGTTTGACAGCTGCTCACCTCTCCTCCCTGCCCAAAGCACCATGCACGTCCCCACTGCCCCCAGGCCTGCAGCAGCCTCACTCCTGTGCACTAAGCCACACTGCTGTCTTCCTCTCCATGCACTCCACAGCCAGCTCCCCCTCTGCTCTCTTCCCATCGCCATCCGTCCTGTAACTGCGGAGCCTGGGACTGAAAAGACCCTGCCATGCCTGGAACCTCCAGACCCTGGACTTTGTTACACTCGCCTTGTCCACGCTGGTCCATACGGCGTCTGTCTCAGGCGCTGGCGGGCCCCTTCTCTTCTACAGACACCTGCAAAGTGCGGGGCTGGTGCAGTATAATCAATGCTAGCTAAGACACTTGCATGGGAGCCCGGGGAGCCCTGAGTTTTGTCCCTGGGGCACAGCGGCAGGAATGCACAGACCCGCTGCAATGTCCAGGAGCTGTCACTTTGCCAGGAAAAACACCAGTGTCACCTGGGTCTCACTGACTCACCGGGAAGTGCTGCCACCTTGTTGCTTATGTCATATCACGCCACACATTGGGAACCAGGCTGGGACTTGTAATGGGGAACCCTGCCCCCATTGCCACTTGCCCCCGACAAGTTCTGGGGAAACGTGGAGTCGGGATTTTAACAAGACGTGTCTGGGGCAGAGTCTGAGGTGACCTTATTACACATGGCTGGAGCAGGCAATGTTCCAGGCCAGATCCCAGCTGGTGTAAATCGAGGCAGCTCTACTGTGCTGCCTACAACGGTGTTCTGCTGCGTGGGGATCAGGCCCAGACCCGGAATGCCTTCCCGCTTCTCCTGCTTCCCCAGGACATTGTACTGAATATTTGTATTGCATCTGCGCCATGTTTGAATAGCCTGCTGACCTTTCCAAGTAATGCCTCTTTTATAACCTTCATCTCCTGCCAGCATTAACGCTATCTCTGTACTTACCGAGCAAGAATTCAATGTCTAATGGTAACATGGAGCCCAGCTTTCCAGCCAGACAATTATTCTTTTTATATCCCTGTTTACACCGTGACTTTCAAAGCGGCTAAGTGGTGCTATTTTCTTTTGCCAGCCCTGGGAGAAGCTACATTTGCTCTCAACAAATTCAGGTCTCTTCTGCATGCAGCTATTACAATGTGTACAGATGACATGACACAGGGGTGACTGGACTGGCCGTCAGATACCCCTGGTGTCTGCACAAAGCAGCACAGGGCAAGTTATGGTGGAATCAGTAATAAGTGAGAAACCCACAGATTCCAACCCTCTTACCATTCCAACTACTGTGAATGCATGTTGCACAATGAGCAGGGTTTGGGACTGGGATGTGTACAGAAGATACAGGGTTGCACTGTCACAGCCATATACTGTCCACTGTATACAGCCAGAGAGGGAAATTGTGGGATTGTAAACTTACCCAGCCATAAAAACACCTGAAGAAGAGCTCTGTGTAGCTTGAAAGCTTCTCTCATTCACCAACATAAGCTGCTCCAGTAAAAGCTATTACCTCACCCACCTTGTCTCCCTCCTCAATGGACACGGCAGATAAGAACAGAGGTCCATTTATCCCAGTGGCCTGCATCTCATGATGGTCAGCACCAGATGCATCAGAGGAAGGTGCAAGAAACTCTCAAGCAGCAATGAAAGGATAACCAGCCCAGAGGGAAATTCCTTCCTGACCCACAGCCAGAGGCTAGGTTGTGTCCTGAAGCAGGAAGGTTAAATGCTCTCTCAGGCAATGTTTTAACCCTTAGAACTGGATGTTTCATTGATGACCACAGTCCCCAGCTAGCCGCTCTGGGAAAAGCTCCTACCCACTGAGCTGCTGCCCCTCCAGCTATCTGAATATTTCTCAGGCACGGGAGGCCCATGATGTACACAGACACACAGGCCAGCACATTACTGCCTAATGGGCAAAATGTAGCAAAAATGGCAGTTAGAGAGAGGGAATACATCACTGGTAATTACCTCGAACCAGAAATCTCCATCTCTGCTCCAAGCCCATCATTCCATCCCTCGTCTAATAGCGTGACACCTTTTTAATTATTGTAAGGGCAAATCTGAAATTCCTGTAAGTAATTAGCATACATAATTTGCCATCTCTGACACAATGTGACTTTATCACAGGGGACTATAGCAGGCCAAGAAAAAAGTGCAGCACTTCTATCTATCCCTTTTGAATTTTAGGGAAATTAGAGCTGCCCATTTATTTTTATTCCAATGTATTCCTCAAGTAGCTGTTGAGTGGGCCGTGCCGCAGGAGCTCAGGGGCGGTACAAATGAACAGCAGCAGCTCCTTGGAACGTTACATTGCTGGGAAGTTTTCAAGTTCAGGATACTTAATTTAACAATAACCTACATTGTCCTGCACCCCCATGACTGCCACTATCACCACGCCCCAGCTGGCTGGGCCCCTTTCCTAGATATACGAGATCAGCTGAGCCTTTTGGTTGTTGGCCTCTTTTTAATGAAAAAGAAACGCCCACCAGTTCAGAAAAAACACTTCCATGTTACAACCAGACTGCCGGCACTTCCAAATAGTCTTCCATGGTGCACTGGGCGGGCAACAGGCAGCATATTCAAACATGCAAACTGGCATAGCAAGAATTTTCTCATTAAACATCATGGTGTTTTCCTGCAGTCAATACATCAATATACCACTTACACAAGGTATATCTCCATTGGGGTTTCTACTGTGTATAATCCCCAGCATTAAGCAAATCATTTGCAACCAATATCTTTTTGGAATTGTTTACTCCCTGTCTGAATCATGAATATTGGAAACTGGAGCCCAGCTGTTTAGTTGTGATTGGTGAGATGAACCACATGGTATTGTTTCTCTTCTCTGACTGGACAAATGGGCAACCGCTCCAAACCCAAGGACTTGTGCATGCAAGATAAAAACCTGGTTTCCACAAATATTAAGCCATGGAAATTTGATTTCAACCATAACGTCTGTCATGTCTGGCTACCCTGGAACCACACACAGGGAGAAAGCGCACGTGTTTTCAGACAGGAACTACAGACGTGGAATTGTGCTCATAGCTTCCTTACTGTTCCAACTGCTTCAAACACATCAAATTGAACAGTTTCTTAAAACTGATTGGGGAGATTGTAGTGGATGGTTTTGGTAAATTTATAATGCAATATATCATGTTATAAATAAAATAACATGTCATACATTTTTAAAATGTATTTGTTCAGCACAAAGTTTGCTCTTCATTCAGACAGAAGCTATTTTGAAAGAACATTTAAAAAAAAAATCTTGCCGTCGTAATCTGTAAGAAATAAGGTACATTTTGAATCAATGTAGGGTGGGTGAAATTCTCCCCTATTCAGAGTGTCTGAATATAGCCTTAGCACCACTTAAATTTCCCTTAAGCCTATTGCAGACAGGTCCTATTGACGATACAGGCCATATAGGCCTATGCCCCAGGCCCAGCTCCTACCATAGAAGCTAAACTTTCAGTTAAAAAAAATATGTTCCTAGCAGCCTCGTTAATCGTAGCCTTTGTGGAGACAGTAATGCCTCATACCAATAGTAATGGCTGAACCAACTCAGTGTGTTTGCAATTGCGAAGTCTATCCTTTGCTGGTCTGAGCTTTTAAACAGTTTGGTCATATATAAAAGGCAAAGAGCTGGTATAAAATCCTTCTAGAAACCATCCTCTCACCCCCCCCCCCACCCTGGCTCCTTCTAACTCACTAGCTGCTTTTGAAAATGTTACTCTTAGTTAAGAATTTAGAACCTCTGCAGGTAGGCTAAGTGCTATTTTCAAAATCAATGCAGGCTCTTAAGATCCCTGGTCTCAATGCCTTTCAAACCTCTCGTCGCTCAGGCTGTATCTACACTACCGCTCATGTCGGCAAAACATATGTTGCTCAGGGGTGTGCATATTCCACCCCTGAGCTACAGAAATGACACCGACATAAGCATTAGTGTGCATAGCGCTACATTGGCAGGAGAGCGTCTCTTGCCGACTGACATAGCTTATGCTGCTCACGAGGGTGGGTTCTTTTACGCTGACAGGACAGCATCTTCAATAGCCACGCTGCAGTGACACAACTGTATCCGTACCCCTGAGCCGCTATAGCACTGTACGTGTAGATCTGGCCTTAGAGACTTCTGAAAATTTTATCCTCAAAATAATAGAGCAAACCCTTACACTCACCTGAGTAGCATTCCCTTCTTTGCTTTGTGCTTGGAGCAGTTAGCAAAGTGCACCAAAGCCTTTCACCGCTGTTCTAGGGCAGAGCTTCTCCTTGGGGCAGGGGGTTCAAGGACTAGAAACATCTTGGGGTAGAGCAGTATCATGGAGAAGGGCCCACCAGAGCTGGTCAAAAAATGTCATTGGAACAGTTTTCCATCAGAAAATTTCATTTCAACGAAACTGAAATTTTTTTGCAAAATTTATATTGATTTTGAGAAAAAATTGATAGAACCATTTTGAAAATGTCAGAAAAGCCTGTGTCAATGTTTTTAGATCGGCAAGTATCAAATTTTCATTTAGAAATAACTTTTCATTTTGAAATTTATTACATCTTATGTTCAAAAATATTAAAATTAATGGTTGAAATCAAAAGAAAACCTTACAAATATATTAGACTGAAATGTTTCAATTGACCTGAAATGAAAACGTTTCAGAATTTTGGTTTGCAAAAAAAATTCAAAATTTTGGTTTTTCATCTGGAGTTGGGACAACTTTTGTTTGAAACATCAAAATTTTGATGGGATAAAAAATCCTCCCGCACAGCTTTAAGGGGCCATAATGGGCTTAAATTTCGACAGGGTGGAGCTTTCCATCTTCTGTGTCTCATCTGAATATTCCGTCCCTTCTCACCTCTTGTCTGCTCCATTAGACCACATGAAAACACACCTGGTGGCTCATCTCCCTCATTCTGGTGTTCCCCTTTCTGATTCTGCACTGATTTATGTGCTGTACGGCACCACTGGCTGCAGGCTTTGCATGAGGTGCCAGGACCGAGTCAGGTCCATTGTACGTATCGATGGCTGTTGCTGGCGTGTAGCTTCCCACTTCCGTGCAGGGGGATCTCCAGTGGTAAGAGACTCTAGGGCAAAGGCTGTGACTGGGCCAGACTTCCAATGTCCCATCCAGGTGTCAGCTGTCTGCTGCTGGCTTTCTAGGCTTGCCTTCTCTTGGCGGCAGTTGTGAAAGGGAAATGCATTAATAGGGTACAAGGTGCAAGCTCCGAGACAGTCCCTTTCCGTTTAAGGAGGACTTATTGCTGTCTGAGGGGTAGAACCCCAATGTCTGCACCTCAGGACATGCCATTGAAAAGGCATCTAAGCAGACACAGATGTGTTGTTTATCAATGCCTCGACAAGGGTTTCCCCTGTGACATGGAACCGCCTACAAATCACTGCCGATAACTGATGGGTTTTAAAAAGTCAAGTGTGTTATGTAAATAACATTCATGGGGAATTTTCTTCCCCATGTTAAATAGATATCAGAATTATGCAAAATATCTTCCTCTTAAACTGAACAGGTCCATTTCCTGGCCAGAATCCTGTTGTCTGATGTCCTGCTGCTCAGGATACACTGCAGCCTGGTCCCCTATGCATCCTCCTCCAGGCATGGCTTGGGCGGGTGAGTACTAGCATAGACGACTTGTTTTGGGAGGAACTCTCCACAGCAGAGGAAAATATATTGGGTGTCACAAAACATGACCGGTTTGAGCCTGCTGAGTTACAGCGGGTCTAGGAACTCGACGCAAATCATATATGAACCATGGATTTCCATGCTCTCGAACTAGGTGACCACATCCTCATTCACACTGCAAACGCCACCACACCCCCCAAATAGCAGACCGTTTGCATATGCAGTGACACACCGGCCATGTAATGGACCAGGAGCAGAACAAGCCTGCACTCTCCTATTCTATTCTATCTGTTGCACCTTTTCAGAAACTAACTTCATCGTTTGCATAATGTAGAAATGCTGAAATTGCTAATGAGAATGGAGGCAACTTCAAAAAATCTTAAACCATCCCCGTATAATTTTCCAATTACCAGCTTTAACTACAACCTCAATACAGCTCAGAAATGCATAAAAACTTTTCACACTCGCTTTGTGTGGGCTTGGGATATTTATATCCTCTCATTTCAAGTTATTACTAAAGTGTCTCTTCTTTGTGTTTCCCCCCCAGTTCCCCTAATATCTTGCTGTCATTTGGCGAGTGCATTTCTAGCATTGCATTCAATCTGATACCAAAATGAATCAGCATTGCCTTATAATTTCAAATTACTTGTAGATTTAGTTAATTAAATGTAAAATCATTGCACTAAAATTATCCTTTCATTAGAAATTAACTCACTGCTTAGGACTTTGATAATTACTTTTTCTTTTTTTTTAACAAACCCACATACAAAATGGTCAGTTAAACTGTATGTAAAAAAATAGTTTAATGACTGCCTAGCAATCAAACTTATTATTATTTGAGCACAAGCTATTAACATGTTCAATGAGGTATCAGCTAATAAATTATCTTCATAAAATTAAATTGTAATTTTACCACAAATCTGACCGAGGTTATGCTCTTTAATGGCTACATTTAGCAGTAATACTCAGTGCTCCGCTTTCCTTCATTACTTTAGTCACACTTCACATCTATACTTTTTTAAATTTAAGCTCAGGTTTAACTGATGTATTTCTCTTCTCCAGTGGCAGCCAGTTGGTCTCATGCAATAAGGGGTCTCCTTTCACAACGGACTTGGCTTTGCGGGCAGCATTCGCTTTCGCTCTTCCTTTCTATAGAGCGAATGCTGAAAGGCAAACAGGATGACTCACAAGGCCTGCTTCACTTATCATTTGTTTACAGGAAAAATAGAAGCAGTAAGAAAGCTGCATGATTAATCCGTACGTGACAAAAGCCAAAGCAGTGCATCGGCACCAGCCACCCATATGGGACAGGACTATCCGTGCCAACTCGGAGCAGCCCACAGTCCTGGAGAAGAGGTGAAATTCACCTCATCAAATAGTGCCCAAGTGGGACTTGAATGTTGCCCAGCCCCTGTGCAGGCCCCTGGCCCTGGGTTAATTTTGCCAGGAGGGGTCCATTGGACAGGATGAGAAAGTGAGGGGCTGGAAGCTAAGGGAGACAAGCAAGCTCCTAGAAAGAGCGCGTGAGGGTGAGGGGGAGATTTGGAGAGACAGGTCATGATGGTTCTCGTGTCTCACGAAAACACACACGGCTGTAGAACCGGCCCAAGAACTATTGCAGATGACGGCTGGCCTGAGGTGGCCCCTCCCTAGGACACACGCATACAGCAGCACAGGTCTGGTGTCAGTCTAGGCCACGTTCGGATTCATGTGCACGTCGGTCTCCAGCTGCAAGGGCTGACAGACGGCGGGAGCAGCAGGGAGCAGCTTGGTCTTCTCCAGGGCGAGGGTGCAGCAAGGCACAGCCAGCCAGGAGACTAACCAGGCAGTCGCTAGCACCAGCTAGCACTGACTGTCACCAGGGCCCCCCAGCTCCATTGGGTGACAGCCTTCTCCGGTGTCTGGCTGCAGTCAGTGTGCAGAACACTTATCCCAAAGCCGAGCCATGCTCTGTGCGTTAGCATCCCATGGCTGCAGGAGCCGAGAGAGGTAGGACTGTGTCAACGTGATTTAATCCACCAGAGGCGTCTGCTTTACACCCCTCCCGCGCAGTCCTGCTCCCTTTCACATAATGCATCCATCAACGGGCTTTGCCATGTACCCTGGGCTTTGTTAAGTGCTGTTGAGCTCATCCCGCCTCCCCCCTCCCCTCCACAGCCACCTTCCCACCCACACGGCTTTGCAAGGTAGGCAAGCCACGAAAGGTCAGGCATGTTGACGTGCTCAGCCCGTCCCTGGCCTAAAAGTTTCCCATGCTCCTGTTCCTGTCACAGAGTAGCCCATTTTGCTGGGCTTCAGTGAGGTTGGAGAGATCTGACTGTGTCCTTAAATGGTTCCTCTGGCACTTGGGGTGCCTGGCAGGCTGTGTGAGGCACCTCACGTGCAGTTTGAGTGCAATGATTACAACAAACTCAGCTTACATTACAACTACCTCGCTGTGAATAGCCACAGCCCTCATGTGGGATTTGTTTCTCTTCGTTCTGAACATTGGGTGTCATCAGAGACAGGCATCTGAGACCTCCACATAGCCAATCAAGCAGGTTTTCAATATTTAGGGCCCAAGCCCCAGGCTGAAATATCCTACTCTCCTATTTCTTGGGAAAACAAAGTCTGAAGGTTCTCATATAAATTTAAAAGCAAAATTCCCTTCTGTTGCAAGTCCTTTTTACAGCTCTTCTCTTTGCTGGAGTGAGTGAAAAGTCTCATTTTCACACAGCCTCTCTGGCAAAGTCTTTTGTAATAAAGTCAAACATTGTAAATAGATCAGAAAGAGAAATTAACGTACAGCAGCAGATATAGGACATGGGAGTGCAAAGAGTCTAAATTTCCATTTGCACAGCGCCTGGCTGTAAATGCTCCAGCACTTGCTGTGTTTCGCCCAGCACTCCCTTTCAGAACTAAATCTGGCCTTCCAAATCAGATAACATTTTCTGAGTTAAACAGCTTTAAGGTAAATCTAAACATGATACACAGCTGCAGTGTGAGTCAGTTATAAACTTCCTTCACAAGTTCCTTGTAGACAGATATCCTTGAGACTAACCTCCATCTCTTTCGCAGGTCACATAGAGATTTAGAGATAGGGAGCTGTAGTTAAGGTCCAGATCTGCTATCTGAACTTGAATGATGGAGGACACATTCCCAGGACATGTTTATTGTCACCCAGCGGCCCACAATCCAACTCTCCCGCAGTCAGTTCCATTCCTGATGTAATTCATGGTCTGACTTCCATTGTGGAGTGAATGATAAGGCCTTCACTTCAGGCCTTGCTGGTCACTTGTCTCAAGGAGACTCCAAAGGAACTTCACACAATATAAATGTGGTTCCATGTCAACCTAAAGCCTCAGAAAATTCCCCATCTTGAAAGTGTAGCATTTTAAGTAATAAAACCATAGACAGATTACAACAAAAAATGACAGGAATTTATAGCCTTCTGTATGAACCTTTTACCTCAAGATAGAACAAAGTTGAGAAAAAAATCGAGCAGTTCATGTAGGTAACCTTTCCAGTGAGCTTTCCTCTGTGCCTGGCCCCACCGTCGTCTCTACTGATTTAATAACAAAAAACTCTCTACTGAAGACAGAAAGAAATTTGGAAGTTGGCAACGCCTGATGCTTTTGTTTGTTAACCCTTCCTGCTTTATCTCTGACAGATTCTCAGTTATTCCAGGACAAAGGCAGGGCATTTCCTGTGCTAGGCTCCATGTGACATTTTAAAGTAATACTGAAGACTGTCTCAAAATCCCTACAGCACCTTATTCAGCAAGGTCAGGGACACCCAAAAGCACAGGCAGCCTGAAATCACAGTAGTCAAGATGTGAAATTAGCCTAAAAACAAGAGCAGCCTGACTGGAGAACTGCCTTTTTGTTTGTTTGTTTTTGGAAGAGATCTACCAAATATCCTGGAATCTGTGCAGTTATTATTGGAAGTTTTGGTGATGGAGGTTTTACCGTGTATCAGAGCCTTAGTGATATAAGGTGTGCTTCCAAATACTGCACCCCTTAGCACTGGAAGGCGTGTGTTTTTATTACTTAGGGAAGAGTCATGTAGCATAGCTAAGCAGGTTCTTGACTCTCTCTGATACTTGATTTACTGCCACTTTCAGCAATAAAGGGTGGAATTAATCCTGAGTTTACTAATCCAAAGAGTAAACAATATCCAGGGGAGACACTGGAGCAGGATAAATGCAAGAGAGTTAAAAGCAAACGGAGTGAAATCAGTCTGCTCCAAGCCAAGGAATCACTCCAGGAGCATGAAGCTTCCACGCGCAGTATTAGCGAGTCGTTAATAAATAACTTCAAAGTGTGTAACATTGGGCAGCTTTTCATTCCAGTTCATCGCAGTGCAAAATTTTATATCTGAATGCAGGGTGAGCATGGGGCAATAATTTCACCTCCTGGATTCATGCTGTAGCGGGAACTAAATGCCAGGTAAAGAAATATTAACAGGAAGATTTTTTTGCATCAATTCTGATATCTATTTAAGACGGGGAGGAAAATTTCTCGTGAATGTTATTGACATAACACACTTTACTTTTTAAAACTTCCCAGTAGGGCCTCTGAAAATAAATACAATGTGAGCAGGGGCGTCTCCTGGTATGTCCCACGCCTTACAAATTATATACACTGGAATTGCAGCCCCAAACAGTGCGAATGCCTCAGCAGTCACTGGGCATTCCCGCTCCGATCATGCACGCCACTGGAAAGGGCTTATTAAATAGTCATATAACATTTCTAGCACCATGCACTTCTTGTGCCTTGCTTATGAAACAGCTTGAACTGTTCAGCTGCTGCAGCAGACGCTGACTCTTCCTTCATTCAGAGTCACCCATTATCCATGTTTTCCTGAGCACAGCGGAGCCATTTTTGTCTAAATGTTCAACCTCTTAGCCACCGAAGTCAAGGCATATGTGGTGGGTTTGGGGTTATTCCTGCCTGAAGCGGTAAATACATGGTGACGTGCCTAATACGTTTCCATTACATCCCTGTACACGCTCTGTACAGCATGCTGGCAGATGCTGTATTAATTCTTGCCCTGCCCAGACACGCGGCACGCAGGATTGCACGGGTTTCACTAGTGCTCTTCCCCTTGTGCACTTGGTGTGACAGCAAAGCAAGTATTATCCCCTTTTAGCCACATCACTGCTGGCTCCTGCCCCATTAACCTCCCACTGGAATCGATGGAATCCAGGACACACGCACTATATTCACCAGCATAACAGGCACCTCTGACAATCCAGGGACACGTATCAGCGCTTCAGACGGCTCTGACCTGGAGGTACGGTGTGGCACTGTACCTGGTCATTTCTCCCTGGGGAGTCTTGTGGGTTCTGGCTAGACAAACCAGGAGCATGAGACAAGTGCTCCCTCAGGCCTGGAACTGACTTCATATTCAGTGTTTGTACAGCGCCTAGCACGGTGGATCTCGCTCTGATTGGGATCCCTGTATTGGCTTCAATCCATGTAATAATAACGAGTCTTGCATGTGAAGCCAGGAAATTAATGTGCTGTTTGCTGGAGCAGCAGCCCTGCCTGCATGGTGATTTAACCAAGACTCCAGATACCCTTCCCTCAGCAAGCATTGCTAATAAAACTCTACTGCTTAGCAACTCCACATGGGGTGGGGAAAGGTTAGGAAAACTTCAAGGGTGCTGAAAATCTTATGTGAGGAGGAGCTAGACAGAGGGGGGGTCTGCTGATGGGATATACAGCCTCCCACCTCTGAGCCTGATGGCTCCAGACCAGTCGGAGCCAGCAGTGAGTAAATGTTGCTCTGGCGTTATCCAGAACATTTCTGTCCAGGCTGAGCTGTAGGGGTATAAGATATGTCATATCCACTGGCGTCGTTTTGCAGAGGGGGCGATGACTGAATCTCAGAAGCCAGGTTAAGCTTAACTATGAAGAGAGGGTGCATCTCTGTGTAATCATTATGAGGCACACAGCACCAAAGCTGGGCATGGCATTTTACAGATGTAAGAACGCACCATCCCTGCAGCATAGGGCCAACAGTCCCAAGAGCTGGACAGAAGAATGGACGGGGTGAGGGGCGCCGTTCAGGGAATGTTCACTTCCTCTTGGTTTGGGCTTCTAGCCTCGTTCCTGGGGCACCAAAATTTTAACAACCCCACCAAAAGCCAGCACCCAACTCACACTGTCAGCTGAGAGCCAAACGGCGACCGAGCCCCAAGCACTGAACAAGCTTCCACACAGGGTTGTTGCCAATCGTGTGAATAAATAATGAACTTCCATCTCTGGCACTGACAATCCCACGCCTCCCACCAGCACCATGTTAGTAAACCATGCTGTATGTGTGTTTTAAACCAGCTTACTCTGCCCACTGCTGTGCTTGCTAAATAAGGAAAGACCAGGAAAGGGTTGCTTACTGTCCTCTTTACCACAGCAGCCCCAGCGCTTCAGCTTGGTTTTTGATCCAGAAACAGCTACTACACAACTCTGAAAGGAACTCATAGAGTTTAAGGTCAGATGGGACCAATATGATCATCTAGTCTGACCTCCTGCACAACGCAGGCCACAGAACCTCACCCACCCAGTCCTGTAACAGACCCTGGCTTAAGACTGAGTTAGTGACGTTCCCAAATCATGGTTTAAAGACTTCAAGGTACGGAGAATCTACTAAAGAATCCACCAGCAAGTGACCCATGTCCCATGCTGCAGAGGAAGGTGAAAAAACCCCACAGCCTCTGCCAATCTGCCCTGGGGGGAAATTCTCATCCTACCATCCTCTCCATAAACTTATCAAGCTCAGTCTTGAAGTGAGCTACGTTTTGCCCGCACAGCTCCCCTTGGAAGACTGTTTCAGAACTTCACTCCTCTGATGATTGGAAACCTTCATCTAATTTCAAATCTAAATGATTTCTATACTATTAATTAGTGCTGTGTAATAGCACCCTGGGTCATCATTTTTACTGGGGACTGAGAAATAGCATTTCATGACATTGTTCTATTGGTTAATACATTTTAAAAATATTAATTTCTGTTTTCTTAGATAGCGTTTTATAGCTGCTGGAGACTGTGTACTGATGTTTCATGGACCATATTAATGGTGTAGCCTGCATGTGATCTCTGGGTCCAACTCAAGTGGAAGACTAAAAAAAGGCATACAAATAGACAGCACAAGAAAGATTTGAGCATGCACAGTATTAGGAACATTGTTCACCAGTCCTTCTCCCTGCTGGGAGAACACTGCTGTCCATTGCTAGTTTCCTGCTAACATTCCTGGAAATCCATGTTCAATGCTGGATGTTTGATATCCCAAGGTGGGGTACTGAGGAAGGTGGAATTTCCCCCTAGACAGTCTGGTGCTGCAGACTCTAAATACCCAAAGAGGGAGAGTTCCTTTTGCCGTCTAAGAGTTACAATAATTCCTTCATAATAAGGAGTCATAACCTTCTCTTTCTGGAACTGGTTCTGTAAAGAAAAGGTACAAATTGTCAGCTTTTCAGAGCCTTACCATTTAACCGCTTTATTGCATTACAACTGCCCATAACGTTTGCTTTTAGAGCTTGCGATGGCAAGTGTAGTTATTACATTGCATACATAAAAGATGTTTACAATTTTTTATATATGTAAAATGTTGATCCCTTGGGCCACATTGATTTGTGCTGGCTCCACGGCTGGGTTGGTGCTGAATTTCCCAACGAGATGTGATTAGGCTGCAAGGAACTTTCATTCCTCCTTTCTTTTTTAAACTCCTCTCTGCCTGCTCACAGCTCTATCCTTCATGCTTTGAATACCCACATTTCCTACCAAGAGCAGGGAGAATTTTGGAGCTCTGATGCCAGTTTTGGAGGTGCAAAGGGGATATATCATCAAGCCTTTGTTTTTCCATTTAGCTGAACTTGTGCGTGTTTGTTTTTATTCTTGGGCTGTTATCACCTGGGGTAAATGAGCCTTTCCACCACCATTAGCGCAGGCTAGGGAGTGACAAGTGCTTGGGCAGCTACTTCTCTCCCAGTGTAGTTAGAAACTGGTGACTTTGTCTTCAATACAAGCAGAGTTAGGGATTTAATACTGTTTATAAGCCAGTCCAAAGGCTACAGTTGTGAATCGGAGACTTGGTTCTGATTTTTCTTCATAGGGAACTGCAATGCTCTTTGTGTTGATTATTTTTCAGTCAGTTTACAAAATTGTTCATTATCCCAAATCATTCAGATAACATCCATACAGGTTTTTATGTCTGCATCAACAGGGCCCACGATTAAAAAGGCAACTGTTCCAGTTGCCACCTATTAGCAAAGAATATCCCTGTGGTGTCTTAGATCGCCCTGTGTAATGCTAGCAGGCAAATGTGGCACCCGCTGAACTTACATTTGCAAACAAAATATTTGAAAAGAAGTTCCTTCTTTGCTCACTGCCCATGCTTTGACTCCAGGGCCCGGAGACTCCTGCAAACACTGGAGAATGCCTAAAGAAACCCTAAAATCGAGAAATCTTCCAAGGTTTGGAAACACAAACACCTACACTCCAATCTTCACAAGCAGGTGAAGGGGGAATGATTTTCCAATGGTTTATTTTGGAAATTTGTCATTAAAATAACATTTATTTTAAAGAAAATATAGTCTCTCTGCAGAAGATACAGCGTCAAAGTTCAGGGACTTGAATGAAGGTGTGTAAGGAAGGTTTGCAGTTCAGCTTCATGCACATTGTGTCTCAGCCTAAGGCTATTTTTGGAAGCAAAGAATATTTAAAGGACCATATATTTCACGTTCATTGCAGTTGAGAGACAAATTAGTTGAGCATCCCCATTTTCGGATTGTCTGCCTGGCAGTCCAGTACCGAGGGTGATAACTAGATGTCATGCCTACACTTTAAAAAGGCTCTTGGGCTGATCCATGTAGTTGCAGACCAGCTTTACATCTTTACCTGATAAACTGGCTGAAATTATAATTAAAAATTGAATAATAAAACACCTGGATGATCACGGTATGAGGGTCTAACCAGCACAGTTTCTGCAAAGGAAAATTGCATCTCACAAATCTGTTAGAATTCTTTAAATATGCCAATGAAACAGTGGATAGCGGAGAACCAGTTGCCATAATTCATTGGATGCAGGGCTGCCCAGGGCTGTGGGGGACGTCAAAAAAGGCAGCTTGGCCAGGGACACAAACCCTGGAATTTGATACTACCTGCAGTCTGTTCACTCCAGCTCAGAAAGGGTAGTGCAGAATTTGAGGGGTGTTCAGAGAAGAGTGATCAGGGACCTGCAAAGTTCTCCTGTGATGGGAGATTGAAAGGCTTGGGTTCGTTCGTTGAGTAAGGGGATGAATTGGCGGGGACAAGATAACGGCGTATAAAATAACGATGAGTATTGTGTTATGAGAGGGAGAACAGGCCTTCTCAAGCCCAAGGAGACGGATGCGGGACATTCACTGCTAGTGCTGTCTAGCGGTTGAGCGGGAGTGTGGCAGGTTGTCCTTCTCCCGGGTGCCCCCCTATTTTACTACAGCTGCGCCTGCAGTGGTCTCTCATGTCAGTGATGTAGACACCTTTTCAATCCATCTCTTCCACAGCATATGTGAAAAGTTCAATGATGGGGAAGCTGGGATTCGGCAAGGGATTTGGGGCTCCCCTTGGGGTCAGGGTCCTGTGGTCCGGACACTTGTACCTCCACGGTCTTCCCCAGCGAGGTTCCTGCCGAGGGATTGAATTGCACCATGGTCCCTCTTTAAGGGCTGGTAGAGGAGCCCAGGCCCAGAGCACATTGGTAGGCAGCTAAATCCACTCCTGCTCCTAGGGATGCTACACGGCTGCCTCCCTGGTCCACTTCCTGCCCCTCTCGTCCCATGGGGTAATGAACTAGCCCCAAAGATACACTCTCCACCTTCAGCAAGTCACAGTCTCCCTTTGTAGACTGGCCCAGGTCGCTACAGCCAGGCCTCAGGCAGAAAGACCTCCCATGGAGATCATTCTCAGGACAGAGCTCATAGTCCACTCACCTCTGCCTTCTGCCACGAAGTGAGCTACTCTGCTCCCCTTTTAAGTTCCCTGCCAGCGGGAGAGTGGGGCCAGCTGGGCCAGGAGCTGTTCGCAACCCCTTCCTCACCAGTGGGGGTTTGTGCACCCAGTCCCAAGAACAATCCGTGAAACTGGCAGATGGCAAATGCAAAACTGATGAAAGGAAACACATTGTCATAGAACATGTGATTAGACTGTGGAACTCATTGCCTCAGGAAGTCGCTGAGGCTAAGAACATAGTGAGATTCAATGAGGGACCAGACGTTGGTATGGATACTAAGAATATCCAGAGTTATAACAACTACTGCTAAGAAAAGTTTTGGCAGGGAGATAAAATCTCCAGCTTCAGGTTTTAAGCCAATTGCTAAGTATTAGGTATTAGATGAGATTTTCAGGGGGGTCTATGCTGCTCACTGAGGGCTAAGCTATACGGCTGACTGCATTAAGAGCTGGCTCTTCCCTTATTTTAGATAGGGTTCATTTTGGGTAGGGAGAGTTGTTAGCATAATGCTCAAATTGTTTCCTAAGGCACCATGTATGCAAAACCACCCTGTAATTGTAGGAACATTGGATGGGCAATTTAACTACTGCACATTCGTAAGTGTTTCGATTTACAAAGCGTAGCTGGTGCGTTCCCCTTTCTCAGTCGTTTCTGTTATTGCTGTGTTAGAAATCCATTCCAATTAGAGAGCAATATTATGGCTCCCAGTACAAACAGCAAGGTGCAGTGCAGAGAGGCGACACTGAGCGTTCCCCGCAGGTACAGTCTTATGAGCACGGCTAACCTCCTCAAGCATTTTATAATAATCATATTTCTCGTGAAGCTTTAGTTTAGCTTCCCTCAAATTAAATCCCAGCAATAAAAAAAAATCAATGGGATCTCAGTGAAAAAACTTGGTTTCATTCCACTTGGCTCATCACTGGTTTACCAGCATTTTCCCTTTGCTTCTCCCCAGCACTGACAGCCTGGCCTCTGAAGGGCTTTCAGCAGGTGGATGGGGGCTGTGTAGACACTAAGGGGTCCCCATTTCGATACAACACTGTCTGGATTTCTCCCATGCCCCTTGCTGGCTCTGCCTGGCTCCCCAATTCTCAGATGCTGCACATTGGGAAGCCCAGCAAAGCCTTTTCTCATGAGACCGTGCAGCTCTGCGCGTCTCCGCCTCTTGGTCTGTTTTCTCTCACTAGGCAAAGAGAGCCTGTGGCTGGTCAGCGCTCCCCGCCTGACTCAAATGGTTGGGACTGGGGGCAAGGAAGGCTCGGAAAAGGAACCCACCAGCTTGGAGACGTCATCCCTTCTGTCTTTCCTGCCAGCGCCAGCAGTCCCGGTCCCTGACAGGCACTGCACCCCTCCGTCAGGGGCACAGCTCAGGGGTCAGTGCTACATTCAGCATCCTGCTTCCCTGCCCTTCTGCCTTTTCCCATGGCTTCCCCAAGCCCTTGGCAACCCCTTCTGCAGAGCCCCCGGCAGGTCTCCCACTCTCTGCTGTCAGGGGTGCCCAGAGCCCCTTCTGCGCAGTCTGGGGCCATGCGTCCCATCATGGACAGGGAGCAAGCGAGCAGGGGACACCAGCTGGGCCAGGCAGCATCTGAAAGCGGGATGAGCCCAGAGCGGGAAGGGCCTGCCTGTAGGGGAAACATGGGCTGAGTCTACGGGAGGGAGGGAAGGCCAGGTCTGCTGGAGGAGAGGGGAAGTGCTGCTGGCACCTGCACTGCTCCAGCCCTGTTCGCTTTGAAGACAGGCCTGATGTTCACTCGTGGTAGCAGGAGCTGCCTGAGGCATGAGCAGAAAGACCTGCGCAGCCTGACACTGCTCCCAAGCAAGCCCCCCTCAGGTCAGCATCCCAAAGCACTGAGATGGAGGCAGTGGGAGTGCCAGGAGACATCCAGGTCGACGTTTCGTGAGGAGGAAATGGGTTTTGACCTTTTCCGTGGCACAGCAGTGGCTTGTCACAAAGCCCGTGTTTGTTATTGACGTCCGTGCACCGGGGCAGCCCACGAACATTCACTGGTATCAAAGCGAGCTTCCTATAGGAGCTTCCTGGCGAACCTGCACTGCAGCTCAAAGGGCCTGGCAGCCTGTCTTGTTAAATACTAAATGGACTGCTAATTTCAAGAAACAGGGAGAGTGTGGAAAGCCATTGTGGAGAGAATAATACCAGTGGTATTTAAAAATTAAAATCTGCTGTAGCCTGTCATATCAGTAGCAGCATTTGTCCTTTGGAGTCTGACTTTATGGCATCCAGGAGTGACTATTAAACATAGAGGTTTGCTTGAAGCTAAGCAATAAAGTGACTGGTGCATTTCTTTTTACTTTATACACCGATGTATTGATTTTGTAGTTTATTCTTTCTTGGAGGAGAAACTAAGGTATTGTGATTTCATTTAGGTTCTGCATTATAATTTCCCCGATGATTTTGTCAAGTGTTCCTTGAGGAGAACACCTTCTCACGGTGAGCAGAATTCAAAGACACAGAGCCGACTAATCCATACCTAATTGGATGAAATCGTTATGCACTTTCCCTCCTTTTGAGGCTTTTTTTTGGAGTTCCTGGTTCCTTGGGGATCCTAAAAGCCACTGAAGAGGTTATTATAGCATGTCCTCAGGGATGCTTAATACCCTAGCCCTGTTCAGACATGCAAATAATCTAATTCAAAAGCTTCCTAATTAGCAAGCCTGCTACAGTTCTGGATAAAGAAAGAGAGAGAGAGAGATCTAAAGGACTGTTCTTTTCCCTTTTATAGGTTGCTATTGTGCAAAAGGCATCATAATGGATAAAAAGTAATTGTTTCGATTTTAATTGTGATCCACTATTTATAGATTTGTTCTATCACCTGACTAATGAGGAGTGGATTGGATGTGCTCTGCTCATACCAGACACTGCTGTACCTCAGTGTACACAGGATACAACATGCACCTCCCGTTTCCTCTTGGAAACCAAATCTTACAGAGCAAAGCCAGTCCAAGTAAAATATGTTAAGCATGTTAATTAATGAATTAGCCATTCAATTAACATAATTAGAGGTAATTATTTTCTTTTAATCTATTGCCAATTTTAGGATAATTAAACTAAACAGTGGCGAGGCAGATCACAGAGGGTCTCATGCAATCATGGTAAATGCTATAGCCCTAAATTATACATCATTAAATATTAGGGAGAAGATGGACAAACTAGAAGGAAAGTTCCCACTTCCTGACCTTTGTCCTGCCAAGATGCTGCAGACAAGCAGCAGCCTGTTATTCAGTTGCCCATTGATAGCAACTCTTGGGCAATGGAAAGGGGCTGCGACTCCTCTGTGACACCTGGAAGCAAGAGAGTCACAGCTGGGTGTGAGCTGGCATCATGCGGAGTGAAGGCCATTCCTTCAAACTGCTCTGCTGTGTGGGAGGGTGTCCGAGGGCTGGTTGAACAGAATTTCCCAGGTCTCTGGCCCCTGGGCTTTATCCCTGCTGAATACCAGAGACCTGGTGCAAACAGTGAAGGTCTTGGCGCTTCTCAAAGACAAGTCACAAGCATCTTGTATAAGGTAAAGTGTAGGCAACATAAGTATAGGAGTTGCTCCCATCTCCCCATACACCTTACGCATGTTCCAGTCACCTCATCGTTCTAATACTGCTTCCTTGGGAAAGACCTGAATGGTCTGGAAAGGACGAGGCTTAATGTGGTTAAATGCCCGTCTCTAGTCCCGTCTCCCCGAGAAAGTCAAACCTACAGTGGCTTTTAAAACTTTCCGCCAGACTAGAGCACTCAAATTAGCCCATCAAGCGACAGAAAAAACGCCATGTGATGTAGGTGACCAATTAGAATAACCCTATTTTGAATATTGAGTATGGAATATTCACAGTCAATGAGCTGCTTGTGCCCAGCGCTTGAAGTGGAAACTGCTCCCACAAATCTGCATTCAGATAACAATTCAATCCAAAGGACTCACAGGCTGCTTGCGGCCATTCTGCCGGCAGGGAGAGGAGAAATTAATCAATTATCTGCTGGTCATCACAAACCCAGCTTTATCTGGTACATTCGGGTCCCAGAGCTGTGGTCACCCTCCGATTGCAGGGATGGTCTTTAATTTTCTAAGCTTTTCAAATGCAATTCTTGTGCCCTCTGCTTTGTTAATGTCTGTTCTGCTGCACAGCCTCATGCAGACATTTCCCACTCCCTTTCTTCATGGCTTGCACACTGTGTGCCCTAGCAGTTCCTCTGCTTCCAGAGGACTGAAATGCTGAAATGCAGCAGATTTTTGTCCAGACTTGGGGTTTCACTAAGCTAGTTTCTCCAGTGACACACGGCCTTTTTGCGCATTGCACTGCTAGGCGGTTTATTATCCCATTAGATTCCCACACAGCCTGTGCAGCAGCACCTGCTCAATTGGAGCCTTGTGTGCTGGCAATTAATATGTTATGCCCTGATTAATTAGCAGGGTTAATTATGATTGCTGTTGCTCAAACCTGTGTAGAGAGAGATGGCATCATGTTGTTCTGAGCCATGGTGCTGGGGGTGTGCTCCTGGGGATCGAGGACCTGAGTTGTGCTCCTTTGTTAGCAACCTCTTCTTCTTCTTGGCCTCGCTGGCTTGTTTCTACGGTACTGTTAAGTTTAGGAGGCACATCCCTGCTCAATCTAATGATCACTTCCGAGGGGACAGCTGGAAATAACCTTTGAGGTTCCAGCTGGGCCCCTCCTCAGGCAACTGCAGGATTGTTGCCTTTTGTATATTCATTAGAGTCTTGTCTACGTTAATTTTAAATGAATTATGTCAGGATGTAAGAAAACTGATAAATTAACTAAGCCGCACCCTAAGCCTTATCTGACCCTCAAACTCAGCCCAAACCCTTCAGTTTTCAGGAAGTTTAAAAGAGTTTGGCTTGACACAGCCCTGGCTGGGATGATTTAGCTGAGGTTAGTCCTGCTTTGAGCAAGGGGTTGGACTAGATGACCTTCTGAGGTCCCTTCCAACTCTAATCTTCTATGATTCTATTATTCTAACTTTGGGTATCCCTACTCTCCCCACTACGCTGCCCCCATTTTTACATCCTTCTGCCTATCCTGGTTTCAGATGAACCACAAGTAGAATTCATCAGAGAGAGATCCAGCCCAGTGACGATCAATGATCATCTCTTCCAACCCCTCCTGGACACTCAGGTGAAGGTCACGCTACAGATGCAAGATAGAACCAAATGTCCCACCTTTTGAACTTCACCCACCACCAGTTTCTATACCCATTTTGATCTGTCCACGTGTGAGGTAGGTCACACTTGTTTGTGTGCTGGTGGCAGCAGTGAATGAGAGATGATAGTCTTCCTGCCCTGGTTTAACAGCATCCGTCAGGACAAAAATATACCCGAGACCAGCTTTTCCCAAACATAAAAAATAAGGTCCCATTTATTCCTTTGGATACCACAAATTATGCAGAAAAGACCAATAGGAATCCAGGAAGAAAAAGCACAAACAATTAAACATTCTCTTCCAGAGACATGGAGGATTCCCCTTGTCTGCAAAGGCATCCACCAAAATAAGAATGCCACATCTTAAAAACCAGGCAATCTGTTATTCTTGGAGCAGTAACATGATACATTAGCAGCCACCTTATCCTAGCAAAATGTATCATTACCTGCACTTTCTGCACTTTCCAGATCAATCCACTTTAAAAATGTAGTAATACAGAAGGGTATTAGGTACTAGAAAACTCATTATGAAAATGGCGCACTCAAATTCTTTAAAGGTGATATTTCATAAAATATACTATGCCTAGCTCTCGGCTCAATCATTCTTTTTAATAGCTCCATAGCAGCCAGAAAATAAAGTATTCATGAAGATTGAAGAAGATGATCCCATGAACTTCAATTTAATTGGTGCAAATTAAAACGATCCATCTTTTCACGCTGCCCGTCTATCTCCAATCATCAGTGCACCGCACGTCCAGCACCCTGATTACAATTATCTTTTAATAGGAAAACTTGTCACTTTTCGTGTGATTTACATAAGCTTGCACAAACTTACTGGTGTCCTGTAGGGTTGCAATGTATGATTTTGTTTATTTATCTGTTGTTCTCGTCACTCAATACGGTGGAGGGTCTGGGGGTGAGGTGAGCGCTTGGTGCACGGGGAGGTCAGTTTACCCTGGGCTTGCCTGCATGTTTGTGAGGAGAATGCCAGAGAACAGCTGTCAATACATCTTCATTCCCCAGACCTCCCCCAAAGAAGTGCTAATGCAGCCAGGTTTCGTGATGTCCTCACAATGACCATTGCAATTACAACAAAGAAACTTAGATGGCATTTTGACTTTTAATTAGGAGCGAATGATGCTGGTCCCTGCTGATGGCTCTCCCTCCAACTGCTCCAAGGAGTCCCAGCCCAAGAAGGCATCCTGCAGGGTTTAATAAGCCATCAAATCTCAATGGCGTGGGCCGCATCCTCTGGAGTTCAAATACAATTACCATAAATGCATGCTCACTGTTCCTGGCCTATTGTTTGGAGTTGGCCAGAGATCCCTGCTGCCGACAATTGCAAAAGAGCCTCACATTCCTCCTCGGATTATTATTGTTATTATTTCTTTGTAATGTCCACAGCCCAGCAGCGAGGACATTGCAGAATGATTCATGGCCCAGAGCCATTTATGTATAATATGTTTCAATTTTGTTTCCTTATCTCTGAAAGGCGAGAGTCCTTATCACAGATGTCTTCCATGCCTGAAGTTGTTGGGAGAGTTAGCTCTGTCTTCGGAGGCCAGATTTTTCTATGCATTGAAATAATGAGCATTGTTTAGCTTTTGTCCACGTATTGCCTGACAATATTAACCCTGAAATGAGCAGGAAACAGATTCAACAGTCACAGATTACAGCTCACATGCTCTTCTTGCTCCTAAGAAGCTAACAATGCTATTTAAATACGTGGAAGAAAATTTTTAATAAACATGAATTTCAGCATCTTCCTTTTTATAGCAAACTAGTCACCTTGGTGGAAAGTGGACGAAATCACTTCAAAGCCCCTTCAAAGGTTGTGTGTTTGGTTTTAACTTTTTAATACATGAAATATAGTTCAATTTGGAAGAGTACTTTGCTGGTGGAGTTCAATTGAAATTCACGGCTGATCTCATTAACTGCCTGTCTCATTTTAGTGCATGAATATTAAACAGAAATGTGCTTGTCCAGGACATACACAAAAAGGAAAATTCAGCCTCCCTTGCTGCAGCAGATCCTGGAGCCAGCAGCTGCACTTGACCACACCGGAAGATGCCGCTGTACAGAATTAGAACTTGCCTCCTGGGGGAAGCAGGAAGGAAGGGAAAGCAGGACAAAGTGGTTTACATTTAACAGACAAACCCACTAGTACCAGTAATGGTTTATCATGCCCAGGAATGAGCGCCAAAGCCACTCAAGCGGCGTGTCCAGTTGCAATCCCAGGGAGAACCAGCACGCTTCCCATGTGAACACGGTAGCACCTGCAGGCGCTTTTCAGACAAAGGAATTTTGAAGAATTTCTCAAACAAAAAGCATCTCATTTGTCCTGCCCAGCCCGGCGGGGCTCCTGGGGCTCTGTGGAAGGGGTACGTTTGAACAGCGTGGGGGAGCAGACGATCTGGAGGGGAATGGACCTTGGGGGGAGCAGGGATGGGCTGGTGTGGTTCTTCCCCTGCTCAGTGCTGCGCCCGAGAGTGACTTGCTCCCTGCCTCCAGCGGCTTACAGCAGCAAACACACAGCTCAGCATTACGGTTGCTCAGCAAGTAGGACAGAGAGCGCACGCTGTGCCTGGGGGAAGCCCAGTGGCAAGCTGCGGCTGGTTTTTGTGCCGTATGAGCTCTTGGATTCTGCTTTCCAGTGGCTGGCACCGATGGGGCGCCGAGGAGGAGGCTGAATGAAGACAGGCAGTCGCCTAGGGAGGAGTCCTCCCCAGACAGCACAAGGCCTAGGCACCACTGTGGGTGACAGTCCTCCTCTCTGTGCCAGGCAGGGGAGGCTGGCCTGGCTCATGGGGCTGCCTTGCAGGAGAGCCTGGAGGCCTGGCCAAGATGGGGCTCTGTGGCGCCCGGTGCTGCACAGACACAGAGTAAGAGGCAGGCCCTACCCCAGAGAGCCGCAGGCTGAGTCAGAAGGGTTATGTTGGCCAGAGCACAGCTTGGGAGCTGAGTCCCAAGAAAACTGAGTGACCTGCCAAGGTCCCCTGGGGTTTGGCGGCAGAGCTGAGGCACGAACCCAGGCCTTAGCCCAGCACCTTGGGCACCAGGCTCTGCACTCGCGGCTCCCTCCTCGGCTTGTGAGGCACAGGCTGCTTGGCCAGCTCTCCTGGCCCTTTATGGGGTGCACACTCAAAGAACGAGCCTGTCTGGGGGCCGGGGACTGAGAGCTGCTCTGCTTCCCGGTTTCCAGTGTTGAGGGATCCCCAGGCAGTGGCCGTGACAATCCATCCTAGCCCAGATCCAACGGGCTAACAATAAAGAATCCACCCCACTCCGCCTGGCTGCTCCAGCCCAGCCCCACTCGAGTGACGCGCCCCCGCCAGCCTAAGAATTACCTGCCTTCCCGCTGTAGTGACTCCACTGCTCCCCCCATCAGCTCTTCCCCCAGCCAGTCCCCTTGCGCTGCCAGGTCCCGCCAACTCTCCAAATAAGGCTCTTATCACAGCAAACAACACCCATCCCTACGCCCCAGATAAACTCCCCTCCACTGGATCTGTCAGGTAAACGCATTGTGCTGACCTGCTATAAATCCTCCACGCAGCACAAAAAAGCCAGCTCCACACCTATTCTCTCCTGCCCCCTTCCACTCCCCTCCCCATCAACCTCCCTTGTACCTGCCTCTCTCCTTGGATAAGCAGGTAATCATGAGCTGCCACAGAAAGGAGCCCCATTAACGTGATGGATTTGGTGAGAAAAACAAATGGACTGAAACCTGCGGGTTGCTGTCCTTACCGCACCTTGGCCTTTTGTTCTGTCCTATCAATATCCGCACAGGGCCTCATTACATGCCACAACTGCACAATGACAGGAGTGCCAGGGTCACCCCGTGCACCAGGGCTCTCACTGACTTCTCAGTTAAATCTCACCCGAAGGAGTCAGGGTGAACAACGCCGCAGCACTGCCTGCTCAGACAGACAGACAGACAGATGCTGCAGCCCACCGTAAGGGCTGGGGCCTCTGACACAGCCTGCTCCCTCCCCCTCTGAGGAAGTCATAGCTGAGGATAACAAAGACATTCTGTGTGCTACGACTATTGTCTTTTGAGATCGCTTGGTTTTCTGTGTGTGTCTGCAGCCTCTGCAGCTTGGCTGCTCTAAATGACACAGCAGATCCATGAGACACCTGCAGTTCCCCAGGGCTAATTAGGCAATGGTGCTGGCCTGGACAAGCACTTTCCCTTTCCAAGTTCTCTGTCGATGGAGTTTGGCCCCTGAGACCGTCTCTCACACACCCATTGTGCCCTCACGCTTAACACGCCAGGTGTGGGAGTGACAGGGCATCACACCAAACACTGGTCCTTTGGCGTGAAACTCACCTCAGCCCCGCAAGCCAGCATGCCCTTATGCACCTGTCCCATGGGGCTTACGTGGGGCATAGGGCTTTTTACTTGCCCTCTGCGCCATGGTAAAATTCACCCTCTGGGTCTCTCACTGGGCTGGTCTTCATTGCCATTAGCCTGAGCCCTTACCTGGGTGCCTCCCCTAACCTCCTTCCTGTCCACACACCGCCTCTCACTGCAGCATGGTGATGCCTCACACCTGGCTGGATCATCCTGGTACAGGCTACAGCCCCAGCACTGCTTACACACAGGCTTTGCAGTGAGGACACGGGCTAAGCCCCTCAAGTACTGATAGTCCTCCAGTGCCTTCCCACAATTCCCCCCTTGTGCTCACAACAATGACATTTCTCCCCAATTCCCTGGGAAAGACTCAGAGTGGATCAGCTTACTGTAGTGCAAAGAACCATGGGATGTGCCCCTAGACGTCATAGCAGCTGACACGAGTGAATGCAGCACCCGTGAGGACACAGCCAAGTCTGGCTTCACCCCCATGTGCCAGTCCTGTGAATTAACACTGTCGTGAAAACACACCCACCTCCATTAGAATCCAGACTCTCTTCCCCCAGGCCTCCCCTCTTAACTCAGCAGCAGGGGGAAGGGTTTGCGGAGGATTCACTGTGCTGCAGAGAGTTTCAAGTGCATTGTTTCATCTCACCCGCCACGGCTGCTCAGCAGTTCCAATGCCCAAGTGCTGCATGGTTTCCATCCCAAACCTAACCCAGTCCTGGGGCCAAGAGGACGCAGCTGAAGGCACTGCATTGTGGATGGGTGGGGAAGACAAGCAGGAGTTTTGCGTTTCTCAACGCGAAGTTCTCAGAGAAATAGGCCCAAGACAAAGCCGCTCAGAGAGCCCTGCGCCACTCTGCATAATGGGTGCTCAGCTAGGTTAGGATTCTTCCTGAGTCCTGAAAGAGGAGGTGCCTAGCAAAGGGGGACTGGGGACTCTTTTCCCGGCCCTTCCGTAAGGACATGCATTGAGTCAGTGACAGTCAGTTCCAATGCCGTGCCTTGATTTTCCCATCTGTAAAATGGAATAATAATACTACTCTAGGGAGCTGGTGATGCTTCATTAATTACTGCTCATAAAGCACATTCCTGCCCATAGATGGAAAGCGCAAGGGGAAGGCAAAGTGTTCTTAGCAGTATTTACAGGTCTAGGTATCATTATTTGTCATGCTGAGAAAGCCAGCCTCGCTCAGAGCACCGCCATTCATTTGTGCTGATGATGAGTGGACCTATCATCGTTCCATCTGTTCAGGTGAGCATCTGGAACTTCATCTCCTCGGAACTGTCGCTGAAATTCCCTGAGCCTTTTCTGGTTTGGAAAAAGTGCTGGAAATTGCACGAGATCAGCCTCTCTGACCAGATCTCCATTCACCCTGTTTTCAGCTGAGCTGGAATTATTGCACAAACAGGCATTTTGCAGCTACTATTGCTGTCCTCGGCCTGAAAACTACTGATGCCTTCTCTTGCAAGGCGGAAGGGCTGGGACGCGAACCGTACATATCTGTAGTTATCAGTCCAACTGGAAGGGCATATCAAACGAGGTCCCTTGGGGATCTGTTCTGGGTCCAGTTCTGTTGAATATCTTCATCAGTTTGCTACAATACCGAGCTGGGAGGGGTTGCAAGTGCTTTGGAGGATAGGATTAACATTCAAAATGGTCTGGACAAATGGGAGGAATGGTCTGAAGTAAATAGGATGAAATTCAGTAAGGAGAAATGCAAAGTAATCCATTTAGGAAGAAACAATCACTTGCACACATACAAAATGGGAAATGGCTGCCTAGGAAAGGACTACTGCAGAAAGGGATCTGGGGGTCATAGTGGATCACCAGCTAAATATGAGTCAACAGTGTAACACTGTTTCAAAAAAACAAACATCATTCTGGAGTGTATTAGCAGGAGTGCTGTAAAGCAAGACACGAGAAGTAATTCCTCTCTACTCCGCGCTGATTAGGCCTCCGCTGGAGTATTGTGTCCAGTTCTGGGTGCCACACTTCCAGAAAGATGCGGACAAATGAGAGAAAGTCCAGAAAAGAGCAACAAAATTCTAGAAAACCTGACCTATGAGGGAAGATTTTAAAAATTGGGTTTATTTAGTCTGGAGAAGAGAAGACTGAAAGGGGACATAATAGTTTTCAAGTGCGTAAAAGGTTGTTACAAGGAGGAGGGAGAAAAATTGTTTAACCTCTGAGGACAGGACAAGAATCTTCAATTGCAGCAAGGGAGGTTTAGGTTGGACATTAAGAAAAGCTTCCTAACTCTCAGGGTAGTTAAGCATTGGAATAAATTGCCTAGAGAGGTTGCAGAATCTTCATCTTTGGAGGTTTTTAAGAACAGGTTAGACAAACACCTGTCAGGGATCGTCTAGATAATACTTAGCTCTGCCTTGAGTGCAGGGAACTGGGCTAGAAGACCTCTCAAGGTCCCATCCAGTCCTACAATTCTATGTTTTGTGTCTTAATTCACACAGGGGACAATCGAGAGCTACCCCAGATAATTATCTGGGCATTGTGTCCATTGATTTAAAACTACTACATATAAAATTAATAAAAAACTGAATCCTGCCCAAACTTTTAAAATTATCTTTTAAATTTCAAGGACTATTTTACAATCTTGTCTGGTGAGAAGAGCTCCCCAGAAATGAAGCATTCCTTTCCAACTCCCACAAATCCTTGAATCGTTAACCTAGTTAACATTCATCAGTCAGCACAGGAAACAGGAAATGCAGCTGCTTAGTCTGAATCAAGATACATATTGTTTTCTAAATATTGAGGACAATTTGTGGCCAGAATTTCAGCCTTCCTCAGGGACAAGTTCCCAAAGCTGACGTTTTACACTAAAGTGGGAAGCAGGCAAAGAAGTTGAAGGAAATGTTGTCCTTCGTCTCTCATCCCAAGGAGGGCTCAGCTCAGAGCTGCTCCCTTCTCTGTCATAAGCAAATAAAATTATGTAGCATGCATAAGGCGTTCTTGAATAGAATAATGCATCGTACAGACAAACGTTACACCAGTACGTGGCTCGCTTTCTCTCGCTCACTCACATAAGAGCTTTAAAATGAATTTCTGGAAGGCGGGGAGAACCCCAGCCCTCACTAGGGAGAGTGTGAGATGTAAGGACATTAGCCATCACAGTTAGGGGGAGGGAAGTGGGGAGAGAGCTAGGCAAAGCTCACCTTGCAGCTGCCTTAGACTGACCCTGAAGCAGCAAAATTCTCCATTCCATTCAGAGGCACTGTCATCCCTCACCTTGGAGAGAGCGCTCTCCTTGCCCATTTATCATCACAAATGTTTCTATTTGGGCTTATTTGTTTGTACAGTTAAGTTCTGTTACATTTACACGAAGAAGAAGGACAAACTGTGATTTTATCCAATGTTAGATCGTATCACTCCTTGCCACAACATTCACAGCATTAATAAGGAGAAAGGGAGACTTTGGAGAAATCCAATAACACAGCATATGTGATAAGGGCCCTCTTCACAAGTCAGAATGTGCTCACTAGAACCCATCATGCACACCTTCATTGTTTAGCGACCAGTGAATAAATCAAGGTAAGAAATCACCAAGGGCCATGTCCAGTTCATCACAGGCAGCGAGTCCATATTAACTTCTTACTTTTAGACTCTGGTAAAGTATTTTCATTTAATCCAAAATGTCAGACAACTTGAATGTCTGACTCTTCATAGCAGCTTTGTAAGCTAACGTCGCCTCCACCTTCCCAGCCTGTGACAGCCAGGTCTTCTGGGCTGGGAACGTGGTGCTTCTCAGACAATAAGATGGCCATGGCAGCAGAAACTGCCCAAAATAAAGCAGTGTGTGAGAAAAGCAAGAGCAGAGTAACATCAAGGAAAGGGCAAATACAAGAAGCAGAACAGAAATAAGCATGTCAGCTGCCCCCACAAGAAATACACACAAAGGTCCTCTCGCAGCAGCTGCTGCACCAAAAATAAAACAGAGGCAGATCTGTGCCAGTCACGCCTCTTGATGCAAGAGGACTCCCACAGGCAATACATCCCCACAACTACCCTGTGAGGCTGCAGGGGCCTGCACGGGAATTTAAACTTGAATGCTTTTGGAGGGACACGGTAGGTTTCAGTGACTCTCTCCAGCTTTCTCAGGATGCCTCTGGCGGGGACACCTGGCAGGGAGAAGGCAACAACTCCCCCTGGCAGTGGCGCGCTGTGTCCCTGCAGCATAGGGAGGGAGAAAGCAGCAGGGCAGCTGGCTGCTGGCAGAGCTACTCCTCCCCCTGCCCCTACAGCTGCTGCCTCTACACCCTTGCGGCTGGAGTCTAGCACTGCTGCCTGCTTTGCAGACCGCTGCCGAGGTGGGTCGGGGTGGAGGCAGAGACAATGCGTGGGACTCCAGCAGCAGGCTGCAGTTGTAGGGATGGGGCGGAGGAGCTCTCATGGCAGGCAGCCATCCTGCTGCTTCCTCCCTCCCCAGGCTGCAGGGGGACACAGAGATTTTGGGGAGGCCCATGCCCCTTCTTGCCCCCCCTTGTGCATGCCCCTGTGCAGCAGTGACTGACTCGCCAGTGACTGTGCCAAAGGCAACCCTGCTCGTAGACTCGTGACACGCCGGCCCCCTGATCCAAATGCCAAAAGGGCACTGTGCCTCCACGAGCACTGGGTGTGTTAGGATCCTCCTTGCAAGCAGCTCTGGCCCCTTCCACTCTGCCTGGCTCCAGAGGGCTCCTGCATTGGCCCTCACACTGCAGTTCTGATGGAAAAAATGTCACCCTGCATTCCCGTGCCAGAAGGAATTCACCAGGAACATGCAATCATCAAGGCTACGGGACTGAAATAGTCCGCACAGTCTAGCAGCACAACTGGCTCTTGGACGCTGTCCTCCAAGCCCTGCTGACACATCTGCTGTGGGGTGAGGGCCTCCCTCCCTCTGGGAGATGGATCAAGGTTATTTCCGCATTTCACACAGGGGGAATCTGGGCTACTGAGCAGTTAGTGACTTGCCTGAGATCCCACAGGAAATCCACGACACAGCCAGGAAGGAACTCCAATTTCCTGAGGCTCAGTGCTGTGCCTCGTCCAGAACAGCGTCCCTGAAAGCAGCAGTTGCTGACAAGCCCAGCCGTATTTTAGATCCCTGGGGAGAAAACACTTTTTAGAAGACAGTACCAGTAGAGCAGTCTGCCTTCTGCACAGCTGGTCAATGTTAT
Organism: Mesoclemmys tuberculata; assembly: GCA_007922155.1. Taxonomy (NCBI): domain Eukaryota; kingdom Metazoa; phylum Chordata; order Testudines; family Chelidae; genus Mesoclemmys; species Mesoclemmys tuberculata. The sequence continues at coordinate 1,315,759 of ML675655.1, forward strand.
TTCAAGGGTACTGGCCTATCCCTTGGTCAGTGTAATTTCAAAGGCATTTATTTATTCCCTTGGGAGCTGAGAGCAAATCCAGATCACGTTAGCTAAGGGCTCTGGCTTGAGAAAGTGGCCTGATGCACTTTGAGGGGTGTGACCAATCCAGAAATGCAGCCCTTTCCCCACTGGAGCACAGTCTGGGAATGCCAGAACGAGCAGGTCTCTTCCTCCTCTACCTGTTGTAATCCTAGCACATCGTCCAGTTCTCTGGGGGACTCTGATTTCCTTACTGATGTGACCTGGGGAGCGGAGAAGCCCTGTCCCCCCAGTGGCTTTGGCAGCAAGTACAGAGCGAGGTTCTGGCAAGGAGGAAAGGCTGCCTAGCTGTGTGTACCCTCCCCAAAAGTCATGTGCTTTCTCCTACCAAACCCTATCCTGCCTGGTCCTTGCACTGGGGCTGGAGGGTTCAGTCGCAGAAGCACACATTGAGATGTTTCCTGCCCTCTCATAGATCCCCACCAGGTTGCATTTTCTTAAAAAGGAAGCTTTAAACTCAGGATAGGAGAGACTCACCAACGGGCCCCTTTAGCCCTTACCTACAAGTACATTCTGAGTCTGCACAGGTGTGTATCCTGCACTGTTGTCACCGAGCGAGCATGGCAGACCTGCCCCACGCTTTGCTGAGACTGACATGCCGTGTCACTGGTTGGGCAGGCGCGGAAGGCTCTGCCTGCTAGCTCTGGCCTGGGAGCTCTCGCCTCAGACCAATCAGCATTTAGGTTATCCTTCCAGGCGAGGGCACGGACCGTCAACCATTCTTCCTAGTTAGACACAATCAAGAGCCAGATTTGTCTTGTTTAGTTGAAATACATACACAGTAACGACACAGCCCTGAAGATTGCCAGGAAAGGTTTGTTAATCTTACACACAACGTGCTTTCAGGTCCTGGATTACATGATTTTTTAAAGGTCCAGTATTGGCTTAAGGCCTAGCTGCACATTGTCCTCAGCACCGATGGATTTTTAGGGAAACAGCTGCTTCAAAATAACTCCGACCTTTTCAAGGAGTGTGCCAGCCCCTGGCAATGTGCAGGGCATAATGGATTTGCTGGCACAATTTTAAAAATTGTTCCTGGGTTAAAGCAGGGCCTCCATTTCCTATGTCAGCCACTGTTCAGATAGGGTGTCACCCATCGATAGCTCAGGACAAAAGAAAGAACGTGTCTGTGGAGTATTTAGACTCTCCTTATTTGTGAACAAAACAATCAGGAGTTTTTGCAGCAGGATGCACAATGGCATTTCTCCTTTTTTTGTAAAGATCCCTCCAATAAAGCACTCTGAGCTTCCATTGCTCTCCTCTGCGCAGCCTTCCAGGGATCTTTCCACTAGGTCTACATTTGACTGGCTGGCTCCTGGATGCTTTGTCTGCGAACTGGTCACAGAAAGAGCCCCGCTGGTGTTGAACATGTCCACTTCTCACATCCACTGTGCAGCTATTGCATCTCATCAGCCAGCAGGGCGCTCTCCTGCATACGCATGCACAGAAGAACGCTTTGCGGGGTTGCCCAAGTTCCACTATGGTTAACCTTCCTGCGAAGCATCAGCCACTGTCCAAAGCAGGATATAGCGCTGTAAAATGGTCTTCTCTGGTGTGACAGGCCAGTCATCATCATGGCCCCACTTCCAGGAGAGTGGCATTGTCACAGCATCACACAGTCAGCATGCCCAGGGCCGTGCCCTCTGACCCAGGACGTGACGTTTCCAGGACAGGAGAAACCACCTCTCCCAATAGCTAGGGTTCAGGTTCAAGGAAGAACAGCCTTTGCTCTAGCTGCAGCATGGCCAGTCTCAGGCCCTCTGTGCAGCTGTCACCACGGCATCACTGCCTTGCCTTGGGGCAAAATAGAGCCAGTTCTTGAAAGCGGCGTGAGAAGGGATCAAATGTCCGGACAGTCACAAGCTCACTTCCAGTCGCACAAAGATTTTTCTAGTTTTTCTTTTTATGATCAGCTAAAGATTTCCTTTGCATCTGCCAAGGACCTGTTTTTACAAATAAGTATGTAAATCCTCTGTAAACGTATGCTAATTACTGATTTTAATGACAATGTAAATAAGTGGTTACTGAATAATTTTAAAGTCTTTACATGGGGGCTGTGTGATTTAAAAGCTCACTTGGTGAAGTACAAAACAATAAATTTTACAGTTTGCACTCTCTGGCCACATACAGTTTCCATGTGCTCTGCAAGAGATCCATAGCCAAGCTTTCCCTGGGAATTACTGCCTAATAACGGAAGTATTACATGATCATTTTGCCCTGATATGTGAAATATTGTCCTTACACTGAAACAAACATGCAAGTTGAGATTTTCACAAGTATTAGTCAAAATTCATTCAGCTGACCCATGGCAAAGTTTTCACTGCAGCCTTGGGGAATTTCACCAAGGGGGAAATTCTGAAATGACATGTTTTCAGAGCTTTTAAATATACTTTAAAAAAATCCAACAAAACAACCAATCCAGCAGAAGCAGAGTTAGGAGCAAGAGGCCAGATTCCTTCCTTTGTGTCCACCATGAGTGGGCAGGTAGCCAATGGCCACATTCAGTCAGGATAAGATGCCTGCCCCCACCCCCAATATCCACTGGAAACACAAACACATCCCAGCCCAGCCCAGCCTGGTCCCACAGGTTAAGTGCCCTATGCCACGCTCTCCAGGTGGTGCCAGCCTGTTACTGAGAGCGGCTGCGACCCCGCCACACACCGTCCAGCCTGAGCAGCCACATTGCAATGGCTGGAAAGATGCAACATCCTGGTGTTCTGCGTTGGAAACGTGGGGCTCTCTGGGCCCTGGTACCTCTCCTAAAGCAGGAGGAGGGGCTCCTGCTCCACAGAATTCACTCAGTAATCAGTGGGATCCAAACCAAGCTGTGCCAGCACAAGGCAGGTGCGCAGGACAGCTTCTCCCCACCCCGCGCTGTAAACAGGCCCAGTGGAATCTGGGACCATTCGCCCTGGTTTACAGAAGCAGGACAGCTTCTCCCCACCCCGCGCTGTAAACAGGCCCAGTGGAATCTGGGACCATTCGCCCTGGTTTACAGAAGCAGGCCCTTGTTCTAATTTTGGCCATTTCCTGCCAATCCCAGGCAGAGAGCACAGCAGGTCAGCAAAAGGCCAGCGTAGAAACAGTCAAAGGATATTTCCTGTGTGGTATTTTTTATTAATTTCATTGTGAGAATATGCTAAATGCTGGCACTGTGAAAATTAGTGTTAACGAACGTCGAATGTGTTGGACAATTTAAATGGTGTGTATATATCACCTCCCGCATTATTGGGGTTGGCCCACTAGTAATATCCTTTTATCGATCCCGTGCATTTCTCCTTGCCGCCGTCCCTGTGGAAGTGGTCATGAAGGACACAGTAAGCATACGGCTATCAGAGACATAATCTTTTAGCACTTTAATAACACAGTCAGCAGCCATCACCTACCAGCTCTTAATAACTGTCTCTGTCAGCTCTTTAGAATTTGCACATTACAGAGTCCTTCTAAATCTTCCTGAAAAGGCCACTCAATTAAAGAACCCTACCTGTGCGACTCAGCCGTGCTCTCTGCCGTCCCCGCTCCCTCCCCCTGCTTCAATGAGGCTGTATAAATAGTGCTTCCTCCCCCAAAATAGCAACTGTGCGGGCTATTTGGCGCTAGGAAGATAAGGAATCTATATATAGATTTTGTATTCCAGCTTGTGATATTCTGTGCTATACCCATGTGTGCGCATGGCTTGCCTCTAAGTCTTGCTATTAATTATGTGTGTGCAATAATATAGATTTAACAGAGCAGGTACGAAGGGAGGTTAGTTACCACGGACAGATTATGGCCTAAACAACTTTCACTACAACACATGCATGGATGATATATGCTTAAACCATGTCACTTGTGTGCCTGGCACGGGGCTACGATTGTACAGAGAATGTAAGATTCTGCCTAGATGAAAACGCAGCTTACTGTGAGGTGACAGAGTTGGCCGAATAGCCCAGAAGCAAAATTCATAATCATAATGTTACACACACAGACGCATCACAGACACTAGGTATCTGTGGCTGAAATTTTCAAACTTGGGGGAAGTAAGTTAGACTCAGATCAAGTGGCCTTATTTTCAGAGGGGCTGAGCCCACGCAGCTGCCACAGTATGTATGTGATTTGTGTGAATAATAAGATTTCATACAAGAAACTGTATTAAATAATGCTATTTAAGTTGCAACTTCAAAAGTTAGGAAATGCCAGAGTTAAGATTGCTTGTTCAGCCTTAATTCCGTGATCTTGAATGACATGGTTACATTGTATTTTTCTACAAGACCATTCAGTGCAAAGGATGCACAATGCTCAGTGACTGCATGCCTCCTCAATGTTTTTTTTTACCCTCGACATTCAATCTGTGCCCCCCTGTCTTATTTACCACACATGTTGCAGACCCTGCACTGCAGAATCATTAACTTCCTCGCTGAGAGAAACATGGCGGGTGAGCTTTCAAGCGTCACAAAGCTCATCTTCCGGTCTCTGAAGAAGAAGGTGACAGAAGAACTCTGTGAAGCTTGAAAGCTTGTCTCTTCCACCAACCGATGTTGGTCCAATAAGTGATATTACCTTGCCCACCTTGTCTCTCATATCCTGGGACCAACATGGCTACAACAACACTGAAAATAATTTCTTCGTTGGCTTTTCTATACAGCTTATCACTGTAATATCTGAGTGCTTCACAAACATTAATGACTTCATCTTCACAACATCCCTGTAAGGCAAAGTGCTGCTATTACCCTCGTGTTACAGATGGGGAGCTGAGGCATAGCGAGATTAAGGCCAACATTGCCAAGTGTTCACTGATTTTGAGTATCCAGCCTGGGCTGCCTACAGCTGATTTTTCAGCGTACTTAGCATTTTTATAGCCCATTGACTTCAGTTCTAGCAGTTCTGTAAATCTGGCCCAGGGTCGGAGGCTGGGCACCCAGAAAATGAGGAACACACAAATAGTGACCACCTGTGAAAAGGTTGGGTTAAGCACTTGACTTTGTCTTCAGCATAGTTTAATATAATAACCAGTGAAGATTCCAAAGTTTATTAAAAACACAAACTGAAAAAAACATCTGCCCATGCTCCAGCCCTAGGCTATTTTCTCAGTTTGCTAAGTCTGTGGGGCCTGAAAATGGTCAGTACTGATGGGTTCTTTGAGAACTGTGAAACCAAACTCTACTAAGCCTCTGCTGCGAATGTGCAAAGAGGGATTTTTCAGAACCTTGCCATTTGCTCCAGTTTTGGTAGATTTTCACAGGTACAGCAAAAGGATTTTGCTGACACTGAGGCGATCCTTCTGACAAATGTCAAGTCCCAGCTCCAAAGCATGAGGAGCCAGAGCTTTTCAGATAAATGGTTGTAAGAATTTTTTTACATTGGCAAAACACATTTTTCTTTCACCTTGTTCTCAGAAATGGTTGAATCGTTTTTACTGAAACTTCCCAAATAAATGCAGTTTGAGGCAGACACCTGGAATGGAAAATTTGAGCCTCAATAGCTAAAGTTTTACAATATTATAAGTATCTGAAAACAGAATTTTATAACAGAAAGTGTTCAACAACCTTAATATGGATGTATTTGCCAGCTCAACCTATATGTGGTTCTATGTGTTTACAAATATCCATAAAGAGACATTATCTTATTTATAAGTGAGTGTATACCTGAATAGATAAAATCTAAATGCATACACACACAAAATCTAAACTGCCTGTTTTTGAGGGAAATTTCACTAAAATATTGCCCAAGGAAGAGGAAATTTAAATAGATTGTAGAATAATGTCCGGATGAAGGGACTATAATCTCAATCTCCCCCATTTTTCTATCCTTTAAGGGGCAGAGTTTTGCAGCTATTGCTTGAAAGATCGGGCAGCATTTATTAATTATATTTTCCTAAATGTTCGTTTTATAAAAAATGTGGTAAATTCAATTGTGTTTTATTGTTTGAGATTCATAACCAACATTTCAGAGTAAATTTCATACACAGTGGTTACACTTTAAAAATGTGTTAAAATAGCAAAATATTAACAAAAGCATTGATTTTCCTATTTACTTTTATGCATTTTATTAACTAAACCATTTTAAATTCATAGCAGTTTTACTAGCACATTAGAAGTGGTGTGAGCTCTAGTTTGGTATGTAACTGAAAACACTGAATAGAACAAATGATCTGTGGACAGATAGGTTACGATCATTATTAATTATGAATGGAATGGGTTCTGAGTGCTACAGAACAGTGGAAATCAGGCAAATCCAGAATCTGACCATCTTTAGGAAGTGCTGCAAAACGTTCCCCTTTGAAAAAAGCATTCTAGCATAAGACTCTTTCAGCATTTACATCTCCTTCTACCAATAAACCCGACCAATCAAAAATTCCAAACAAAGCTTTTACCACCCCCACCCCAGGGTGTGTATCCTGGTGGGATCAGGCCCTCGATGTCGCTAAGCTGGAGGCTGTTGCTGTTCTGTATACAGCACCACAGATGTGTGCCACATGGCACCACATGCATATGGAGGGAAGGGACCCTGGTAATTGTTCAGCCTTGAGCTCCCAGTCCCAGTGCACAAGTGATTAGGGCGTGGAATGCAGGGTGTGGGGCATGGCCTTTATAGCTTCAGGGGGGACATGGGGGGGTACCGGGCGAGTGCTGCCTGGGGGCGGCCCCAGGTGCCAGGCGAGGCTTATGAAAGAAGGGCCGGGGTCAGTCAAAGGAGTCACATGGACCAGGTGAAGAGGAGTCTGGGCATGGGAAATGCTACATTTTCACAAGCCCGGCGTGGTAGAAAGGAAAGTGTGGTGACCAGAAAAGGGAGTAGAGCAGATGTAAGGAAGGCCTGGCCAGACTGAAGAGAGTTCTGTGTTCAGGAGGCTGGTCAAGATGGAAATGCATTTGGGAAGAGACACTGGCTCTCAGGTTTCTTTGGGGTGTTATACAGGGAAATGGCAGGGTTGGAGGCTTGGTTCTGAACAAAAGGAGTGGAGCAGCTTTCCTGTCCTGTCCTCAGCCAATGCTTTGTGGACCGGTTTGAGAAGCCCCATTTCTGTGTGGTACTGAAAGGCCTGGTAGCTGAGTGCCTTTCTCTAGCTCTGGAGTAGTGGCTTCCTGCCTCTACCACCTCACTGACCTAGAGGTGCCACCCGGTGAGGGCAGGAAGGATCATCTGGCCAGTTACTGTGAGCTGCAATGGTTTTTTCTGGGATGCGATGCCCGGGAGCTGGCCTGGAATGAATCTTCCTCTGCTCCATGTGCCAGGAATTCCAGCCAGCCAGCGGGAACTTTAAACATAGTTCTTAAAGAAGAGGCCTGGAGTGCTGATGCAGAGGGAAGTGATTTGCTGAAAGTGGAGGGTAGCTTAGCCTCCCCAATGCTGTTCGGTCTCTGGCGTTTGTCTCCCAGGACTGCAGTGGCCTGTGATTACGCTGGGTGTTGCTGCCTTTCTAATAAAACTTGGGTTTGCATTTTTGTACTGTTAACCTGGATTTTTGTAGCTTCCAAGACACCCAGCAATGGTTTAAACTATTCCCTCACAAACTAACACCAAACTAACCAGGAGACATTGTTCCCTTTACGTCACCAGAGACATTTATTTCTCTTGCCGTGCAGCTCTCAAAATGCAGACTGTGCATATAAGCAGAGTGTGGGACTCTCACCCCTGGACTGTTTCATTTAGTCTCAAGGTTTTCATGGTGTACGCTAGCAATGTAATTGCTTTATCAGGCTGTCCCACAAGACCCAGTACCGAGGTACCAAACCACAATCTATAACCCTGTTATAAAATTCAGATCCTTATTATTGCATCAGGCCTCTGTCTTGGGCAGAAATGGAATTTTTGATCGCATTAGCCTTGTTGTCAGTTTGCAATCTTACATTTCCTCTGGCCAAAGAGAAAAAAAATACAATCAGAATAATATGCAGGCAAATAAAAGTGAATAACTAAACCACAAAGTATCAAACTTAGTCTGTGTAAATCCACCCAGAACACATTCACAAGATTCCCCCTGAAGAAAAACAATCATGCTAACACTTAAGCAATTAAGGATGTGAATTTCCTCCTGCGGAATGCAAAAAAGATTCACAATGAGACAGAAAGGCTGGAGAAATAAGAAACTCCATTTTCTTTGTGACTTTCTAAACCACACAGTGTTAACAGCCACATGGAAAATCTTTCTCATTAACACCTAAGGCTCAGGGGAAATGTTGCTGGCGAACGCCTTATTGCATATAACCCCAAACCCTTTAGGACCTTGAGACGCTCAGACGAACTGGAGTAATGACCTGGAAATAGTCCTCTGGGCCTGCTGCAATAATGATGTGGCTGGCTGTATTTTTTTAATATGAGGAAAGAGATTAAAGAAAATAACAGCCCTGCTTGGCTCACTCATTATTACCAAGGTGAAGTAACCACTCAGAAATGATGCCAGGAACCTTGTTCACCAGGAACTGGCACCAAAATGGTGCTACAACAATTTCAAATGCCGCCTGCCCACAGGCAGTGTAATAAATGCAGACACTATCTGATATGGATGGATCATAATGAAAAATAAATTTGCAATCAGTCTGATATGAGTTAATCCATAAAGTATTTTATTACTTCATTTTCTTACATTGAATCCATCATGCATTGTTCTGGCAGCACAGTTTTAATTACTTTCCATTTAAATATATGCATCTGCTGCTCAGATTGGTTTGACATCGGTAAATTTAAAAAAACAATGATTGCCCTTCTCTCCCAGTCACGTGCTGCCTGCATGATGGCTGGGGATGCGCAGACGCTGCCTTCTTTAAAGGCTCTGGTCCAGCTCCTCAGCTAATAGAAATCAGCTCGACTGCAGTGGAGCTGTGCAGATCTACACCAGCTGGGGATTTGGCCCTGTCGTTCTTTACTGTACTGAAATCAGTCTGGGGTGATCAGTCCCAAGCTGCGGCCTGTAAAGGGGCTCTCTGGGAGTGCCGTGTGCTTGACCCACAGAGGGAAGGCCTTTTCAGCATGGATTTATAACTGCCCTGGCAGCTGGTGGGCTCTGCCCACCGTGTGCTCGCGCCAGCAGAGCGCATGCCTAGCGTGACGCGTCAGGCCAAGCTGTAGTGCAGGACTGGCTGGTTTTACAGCAGAGGCTGCCGTGCACAGGTGAATTGCGCTAGCCCTGTCTCATTCCCCTGTGAGCCATCCCATTGCAAAGCCAGGAAGCCTGTCCCGGCTCTATCGCCTGCTTGGCATAGGAAGTGACCGACCGACTGAGGTCACTGGGTGGGCACTGCTGTACTTCAAGCTGCATTGTGATCTCCTCTTCTCTGCCCCGACGTTGCCCTCAGCCTCTTCCGTTCCCCTACCCTTGGCCTGGGGCGCTAAAGGAAAGCAGCCTTGCCCGTGAGCTGTATAATCCCAGGGCAGGCGGTGAGCAGCGTGAGGAGATGAGTAATAAGGAGATTGTCATCCCGCATAGGATGGTCTCCATGCTACCTGGAGTAAGGAGGAGTCCTGCCGCGTGGGACTGCGCCCGGCCTGGGGGCTCAGCTCAGGGAAGCAGGATAGAAAAGGGGAGAGGAGTGACTGCTGCATTTCATTTGGACTAGAGATGGCCCAGAACCTGAACTCAGAATCTCTCTGGCTTTCAGGGTTCAAATCCCCGGATCCTGACCACGCCTAGAGTTCTGGGTCTGGGCTGGATCTGAAAGCAGAAGGGGCCTATTTACTCCTCTAGTTTAGATTTGCCCCAAAAGGAGGGAAATCCCAAGCCTGGCTCTCAATTTCTCAGCACAGTCAGGCAGTCCTTGGCGCGAATCCTCATTTGGTTTTGTGAAGATTGGCGGCCACATGGGAATGCGCTACAGAGGGGAGGCCAGACAGAGGAGAGATACCAAAGGTCGTAAGAGAGCGACAAAACACAGCCAGACTGCTGGCCTGGAACAAGCAATTTGCTACTCCAAGGCCGTGCATTTGAGTTTAAATCTTTATCTCAAGACTTATTTTTTCTTAACAATCTAGAAAGATGACAAAGGTGAAGATTTGTGTGTTGGCTACTAATCCTTAGTCTCACCATGTACGCACCAAACCAAAGCAGTCCAGTTATGCTGCCAGCAGAACGTGAGGTGCTGAGGTGAAGGAATCGATCCTTCTTTTGGTGCAGTCACCAAAGCTTTAGTTAAATCATCAACGTTCTGCCCTTGAAGCCCGTTAGCTGCCATCTTACTCTCTGAATGTGGAATCACTGATAATGCAAATCAGTTTCCTAAATGTGATTCCTCCAGACGGCAGAATCCCTGAGCATGTCCCCCTGGCACGACCTCACTGCAGATGAAAGTGTCTCCCCCCTCCACAGCACTAGATGCTCGTTTAGAGCCCAAGAAACAAAGAGGATCCCCAGAGAGCGCTGCGCCGAGATCCCCTCTGGGCAACTCTTTCTCTGTTGGCTTGATGCTGGCCAAGGGTTAAGGAACATAACAAGTACACTTGGCTCATTCATTACTAACTGATGCAAAAATGACCATTAAGGAATCATGACAGAGACCCTGCTCATTTGTCGCTGGGACGAAGCACAGCTGCCTGGGGCTGCCTAATGAAATCTGAACCCATCACATTGCAGTGTCAGACGGGTGGAACGCAGTCGCTGAGCACGCTAATAAAATGTAACAACCCAAATGTTCTGCCAGGTCTTTTAGAAGAAATACGCATGTTGCTCAGGAACGTGTCCCCATTGGTGCCTCGCCTGCCATGCTTCCTCAGCGTGCTGAGAGAACACCAGGCCACTGCTCTCTGAAGTCCAGATCCTCTCCTATTAGAGCAGAAAAAGGCCTTGCCTTGGGGCGGAAGGTCTGGGAGGCCCTGCTTTCTGGCTCTGCCCAGTGCTTTGGTCTGCTGGCGCCCCCCGCCCTTTGATCCCCACAATACTCAGAGGGATGTTAGCGCTCCCCAAAAATTCTTGTCTCCAAGACTCACTATTGTGACGTGTGCGCATAAGTGTCTTTCTGCCTCGCGTGGGACGGGTCCCCAGCTGAAGCATTTCCCTGCGGTGAGCAGGGCAGGGCACAAGAGTGGTTTGTATGGATCGGGGACACCAGGGATCTTTATCAGATCATTATTGCCTTGGAACCAAGTCAGAGCAGCAACTCTGCTGCCAGAAATGTTTTGGGATCCTCCAGTGCTAGATGCTGTGTCATGGGAAAGTGCTTCACAAATATTAATGAGCACCTCATTCCTGCAATTCCTCTGGCACATATGGGAACCGAGAGTTGAGCAACAGAGACATGGGCAAATAAAGCCCCATTCTTCCAGCCCTGGACCTCATTCTGCATAAAAGCCTGATTGCACCCCACACCAGGGGCTCTCAGCCTAAGGTACGAAGTACGTCACCACTGCCTTCCACTGGTGTGTGCACACGTGTGTGGGGCTGTCCGCAGGTGTGCCAGCCCCCAAAGGCTGCAGCCCAGGCAGGACCAAAGCCTTGAGAAAGCTGACAGCTATTGCAGCGTTGGGGCAGTCAGGGTCCAGCATCTGTCCCACCAAAGAATGAATTCTGTCTGTCCCAGGGAGTCACCAGGCCCCACTCTCTGCACTTGCCCTGGCTGGTGAGGTGCATCCACCCAGCACACCTCACAAGGAAGCGAATCCTCCAGCAGCACCAAATGCGGCCTGTGCTTCCTTCTCCCAGCAGAAGCATGCCGCCTTCCCATTCTCGCCTTCCTGGGGCTCTTCCAGGGACTTTCTTCCTCCGGCCTGGTGCTGAGTCAGCCTCAGCATCTCCCCTGCGAGCCCAAGCTGATTCTGTGACCCAGTGTGGAGAACATGTGCCACATCTGGCTGAGGCAGCAATAGGCCTTTGGAAACAAGAGTCATGTTTCATACCGGCTGTTCCCGTAAAGCAGCAAAATCTTATTTATAAAGTGTCCAGAAGGCCCTGCGAGAGGCCACTGGGCCATCCGCAGCCTAAGCAGCAACTGGCACAAAGCTGTGTGTGTGACTGGCCGTAACACTTCCCAATCCCTTTTGTCCTAAGTCCACAGCTGCTCTTGCACTGGTCTTCTGACCGGTGACCCGCCTGGCGTGGGACGGCCAGCATACCTGCCGTAGCTCATTCCCCTCAGCAGGTTTTGTTGACTCAACAAATGCCATGTCACATCTGCCTTCAGTGCCAAGTCTCTCGCTGCAGAGCATGTACCCAGCTGCAGTCCACATGGTGCTCTGCTCTGCGTTTATGCCTATGTACGGCTGTGGATTGCCGGACCGTTATTTGACGGGTGAAACAAGAAGAGAGACATCTGTCAAGGCAGCCATGTGTTTGCATGTCAGTGTGTTACAACATTGGTGTTGTGCTTTGCTGGGCATTCTGTGGGTATGGCCTCCTCGAGGACCATTGTGCATTTACAGGCCCATTTGCCCTCCTTGATAACTGAAATTGGACCTGTTGGATCATCTAGCCCACCTCCTAGCAAGTCAGCTATTTCAGTGATGTCCAGCCCAATACTCAGGGACAGGAGTTCATACAGTGGAAGTGGTCGTGGAAGCCTATGGTGGTCGTGGAAGTGCCTTCGCTGGAGGTTTTCGAAAGAAGAGTAGATAGTCATCTGTCTTGGATGGCTTAGACACAACAAACTCTACATCTTGGCAGGGGGTTGACTGGATGACTCTTGCGGTTTCTTCTAGCCGTATGGTTCTACGAATCCCATGTGCTGCTACAACTGCATGTGCGGCAAACTCCGCTTCTGAGCATGTCCGTGAGAGTTTAGTTGCCTAATTACTATAGCCAGTCAAAGCATGGAAAAACCATTTTGCAAAAACTTTTGGAGGGTTCAAAGAGTTTCTTAGGGTTCAAAGAGTGTGTTGTTTTGTTTCAAATTTTGTCTTTAAATGACTTTTTTTAAATGTTGAAATTTTGGGGGGGAAATGTGTTCATAAACTTGAAACCAATCAAAAATTTCCATTTGAAATTAAACAAAATGAAAACTTTCATGTTTCAAAATTTTCCATGGAAAAATTTGGTAGAAATGTTTTTTCCACCAAAAAAAATTTTTTTTGCTGAAACCTCATTTTTTAACAGGCAAATTTTTCAGCCAAATTTTTTATTAGTTCTGCTAAATACCTCTTTGCCCCTGAAAACCTGTGGTAAATACAAAATATGCAAAAAAGCACACAAGAGATCATTTTAGATTTCACTGCATAAACATCTACCTCTGACCCAAACAATGACATTTCCACTATTTCTCATGGTGGTTTATTCCATTTTCTTATAGGGTTCATTGCTATAAAATGTTTTCTGATATTCAGCCTACATTTTCCTTTGACCCCTTCCATAATCCAGGCCTAGTTCAGAGAGTTCTGGATTGCCCTAAGAAATTGTTCCACAACCTTCGTGTTATGCCTTCAAACCCCTATCTCTGGCCAATGTACTCCTGATTAGTTAATCCAACCCTCACTCTAGTGCAAATACTCTGCCTGCCAGGGGACAGGCTCCAATTTCTCAGCACGTTTCTTTGCAACAGATAGTTAAATTTTACTTTTTGAGCAAAGATCTTTCAAAATCTTAGGTGATGACCCCAAAGTGGACTGCTGTCATAACTGGGAAGATTTCCAGAGATGTGATGGGCCTCTTCCTTTCCCCTTCTCTCAGCCCAAGGTCTTGGCCAGTTATCCAAATATACTTACTGGCAATAAATACCACATCCTTCACCACTTGAAGCATCTCTGGATATTCGTGCTTCGAAAAGCTCAGAGCCATTGTGACATGCTCAGCAATCCGTGCTGCATAGGACAGCCCTCCACCCCAGGGCAAGCAAATGCAGACATCTTGTCACTTTCCTCTTTCAGTGTCACCTGTCAGGTGATGTCTCTCCTGGAATAGAGCACACCGTGGGCAAAGCACAAGTGTTCCACGGGGGCCTATGCATGCCTGGGTCGTTTTCCCTTGCATTGTCTTGGAAGCCAACTGCGCTGGAAGCATCTCAGAAGGGCCTAGGGTGCCCAGTTTGCAAGTGTGAGAAATCAGGACAGGGTGGGGGGTAATAGGCACCTAAACCATGGGCGGGAGTCGCAGGCCAAGCTGGATGAGCAAGCAACTCAGAGAGGGGATTAGGAAAAAGCAGAAAGCTTACAGGGAGTGGAAGAAAGGCGGGATTAGTAAGGGAAGCTACCTTAGTGAGGTGAGAACGTGTAGGGATAAAGTGAGGAAGGCTAAAAGCCGCGTAGAACTGGACCTTGCGAAGGGAATCAAAATCAATAGTAAAAGGTTCTACAGTCACATAAATAAGAAGAAAACAAAGAAAGAAGAAGTGGGGCCGCTATACGCTGAGGATGGAACAGAGGTTAAGGATAACCTAGGCATGGCCCAATATCTAAATAAGTACTTTGCCTCGGTCTTTAATAAGACTAGTGAGGAGTTTAGGGATGATGGAGGGATGACGAACGGGAATCTGGATGTGGTGGTGGATATTACCGTATCTGAGGTAGAGGCCAAACTTGAACAGCTTGATGGGACAAAATCGGAGGGACCGGACAATCTCCACCCGAGGATATTAAAGGAGCTGGCGCGTGAAATTGCGAGCCCGTTAGCGAGAATTTTTAAGCAATCGGTAAACTCGGGGGTTGTGCCGTATGACTGGAGAATTGCTAACGTAGTTCCTATTTTTAAGAAAGGGAATAAAAGTGATCCGGGTAATTATAGGCCTGTTAGCTTGACGTCTGTCGTGTGTAAGGTCTTGGAAAAAATTTTAAGGGAGAAAGTAGTTAAGGACATGGAGGTCAATGGTAATTGGGACAAATTGCAACATGGATTTACTAAAGGTAGATCGTGCCAAACCAACCTGATCTCCTTCTTTGAGAAGGTGACGGATTACTTAGACAAGGGCAATGCGGTAGATCTAATTTACCTCGACTTCAGTAAGGCGTTTGACACGGTTCCGCATGGGGAACTGTTAGTTAAATTGGAAAAGATGGGGATGAATGTGAAAGTTGTAAGGTGGATAAGGAACTGGTTAAAAGGGAGACTACAGCGGGTCGTGCTGAAGGGTGAACTGTCAGGCTGGAAGGAGGTTACTAGTGGAGTCCCTCAAGGATCGGTTCTTGGACCGACCTTATTTAACCTTTTTATAACTGATCTTGACACAAAGAGCGAGAGTGTGTTAATAAAATTTGCGGATGATACGAAGCTGGGGGGTATTGCTAACACGGAGAAGGACCGGGATGCTATTCAGGAAGATCTGGACTACCTTGTACATTGGAGCAATAGTAATCGGATGAAATATAATAGTGAAAAGTGCAAGGTCATGCACTTAGGGATTAATAATAAGAATTTTACATATACGTTGGGGATGCATCAGTTGGAAACGACGGAGGAGGAGAAGGACCTTGGGGTATTGGTTGATAACAGGATGACTATGAGCCGCCAATGTGATATGGCTGTTAAAAAAGCAAATGCGGTTTTAGGATGCATCAGGCGAGGTATTTCCAGCAAGGAGAAGGAGGTGTTAGTGCCGTTATATACGGCGCTGGTGAGACCCCACCTGGAATATTGTGTGCAGTTCTGGTGTCCCATGTTTAAGAAGGATGAATTCAAACTGGAACAGGTTCAGAGACGGGCTACTAGGATGATCCGAGGAATGGAAAATCTGCCTTATGAAAGGAGACTCAAAGAGCTTGGCTTGTTTAGCCTGGCCAAAAGAAGGCTCCGGGGGGATATGCTTGCTCTATATAAATATATCAGGGGGATTAACGTTAGGGAGGGAGAGGAATTGTTTAAGTTTAGTACTAATATAGGCACGAGGACGAATGGGTACAAATTGGATATTAGGAAATTTAGACTAGAAATTAGACGAAGGTTTCTAACCATTAGGGGAGTGAAGTTCTGGAATAGCCTTCCGAGGGAAGTAGTGGGGGCAAATGACTTATCTGGCTTTAAGACTAAGCTTGATAAGTATATGGAGGGGATGTTATGATGGGATAGTTTAATTTGAGCAATTGATTTTGGATTATTGGCAGATAAGTCTGCTCAATGGTCTGTGGGAATGCTGGATGGGATGGGAACTGAGTTACTGCAGAGAAATCTTTTTTGGGTGCTGGCTGGTGAGTCTTGCCCACATGCTCAGGGTTTAGCTGATCGCCATATTTGGGGTCGGGAAGGAATTTTCCTCCGGGGCGGATTGGCAGGGGCCACGGAGGTTTTTCGCCTTCCTCTGCAGCATGGGGCATGAGTCGCTTGCTGGTGGATTCCCTGCAGCTTGAGGTCTTCAAATCTCACTTTTGAGGATTTCAATAACTCAGTCATGGGTTCGGGGTTGTTATAAATGTGTATGGGTAGGGTTTTGTGGCCTGCCTTGTGCGGGAGGTCAGACTAGATGATCATATTGGTCCCTTCTGACCTATGAGTCTATGAGTCTATGAGTCTATGAGTCTAAATAAGACAAAGCCTCAAATATCGGGACTGTTCCTATACAATCGGAACATCTGGTCACCCTAGAAGAGCCTCCTCTCCTTTCTTCAAAACAACTTCTGGCATCCACCCCTTTCCTTCTGCTGCTTCACGGCTGGCCATATGCAGGTGCCCAGGTGGCCCAATTTTATAGGGACATTCTGATATTTGGGGCTTTTTCTTATATAAGTGCCCTCCCAATGAAATCCGTGGCTAAAAACCCCTCCACCCCACCTACCAACAGTGGCCAGATGTAGTGGCCAGATGCCCCACGATCATCCGTCAGCTACAGGAGCTCCTCTCTCAAGCAGCATAAGGGCCCCGGCTGAGCCCGTTCTTCCCCAGCTGTGCTCACCACCCCCACACAGGTCCAAGAAGAGCCATGATGAGCACGGAGGGTTTTAAATCTGCACAGGACACCGTGAGATCCCGTGTGTACCCTGAGCTGTCTAGATCCACAGCCTGGCTGCAGCACCCCTAGAGCCTTTCTTCCAGCAGTGACCTTTCTGGCTTTGTTTCAGTCTAGCAACACGAACGGGAGCAAAGCAGAGACACGTCAGCAGGCAGAGCGTTTGCAGGTATTTCACCCAGTGCCATACCAAACAGAACTTCGATATGCTAGACAAATATTGAACTTGATTCGTTTAATATAATTAAACTTTATTAACCTTTTATTAAAAATAAACCCTATTAAAATTCTCATTCTTATCTCCTACCACGGCATAGCCACCGTCTCATTTCTCATTTAAATATCACCCAAAGAGAGTCAATTCTGAGTGCCCTGGTTGTTGATAAATTGTAATATTAATTCAGCTGCAGCCCAGAGACTTTGGAAGGGAGATGAAATGAAATCCAAACACAGGCCTGAGTGCTGCGCCTCCGAATGAAAACTTGAGAGAGAAACAAAGCTGCACTCTCAGGCCAGGCTGTACCGACACACACACCTGCTGCCAGCCCTGGGAGGTAGCCCAGGAAACAGCACAGGGCTACGGGCCACTGTGTCAGAGGGAGAAAATTCAGCTTGCCTTGAAGTTACGGAGCTCAGCCCTTGCTATTCCCTGCGTCCCTACCCAGCTTCTGGGCTCCCTGCTCACCCCCAGCCAGAGCCCACAGAACCAGCTTCTCTCCCCCCTGTCACGGGGCCAAAACCCCAACCCCGGCTCAGTGCGGACACAGGCAGCCCTGCTAAAGGAACCGGAGTGCTGGTGTGAGTGTCCTCTCTCCGGTGGGAATAAAGGGCCTGCAGCTGGGCCCACTTCAGGGGAGCAGCCGTGTCCACCGGCCCGAGGAGCTAGAACGTAACTGGGGCAGACACGCACCCTGGGCTAACAGCTCAAGGGCAGGGCCATGTGAAGAGGCAATCCTTGCAAAGGCTCTGGGGAGACGTGTTTGACAGAAGACAAGACATGGGAGACTGCACAGGGCATTGGGAGACCAACCCACCCCCCTTCCCTCTTCCCTGCGCCCCGTGCTGAATTGCCACCCAGCGGTGCAGAAGTGATGGCCACAAGTGATTCCTGCTGTGACTCCGGGGCCACTCGTGTAACGAATGAGCCAGCTCTCATCTAGACCTTTTCCACTGCCATTCCACAGGGCAGTCAGGGAGCTTGCAAGCCCGAGTCCCAGTACCAAGCAGACCTGCTAACAGTGGAGAGCTGTCAGGACAGTCTGTGGAGGACAGCCACCAGGAGCCGGCTATGCGTTCAGGGTCAACTGCAATTGGCGTGCCTGTGTGCACAGACCCGCGGCTGGTAACAGAGCAGGCTGCGTGCGGGTAGGCTGTCCCAGTCACAGATCAAAATGACTTTGGGAGTCTCAGGTCATGCTTTATTTTCAGTACTCAGACCAGACTAAGATCCAGGAGAGAGAGATACAGCAACCAATAGCCAAGGGGGGTGGTAATTAATGGGAACGAGTAACTAGTGGATTTAGGCACTATGGACTCAGATACTACACCTGGATGGGGAGGTAAACAGAGAGCGTCAGAAAGAGCAGATTGGCATGATGTTAATTGGGGCAGGTAAACACAGGCTACAGGTGTCTGCGGAGGACGAAAAGGAATCTGTACAGTGGACTCCTGGGATATTCGCTGCCCCATCACAGGACATTGTTTTATCGGAGAGTAAATTAAGCCAAGAACTAGGGACTGTCTGACCGGCTGGGGGAGTCACAGCAGATCATTCCTAGCCCAGTCAAAAAGGGAAAGAGAAGGTCCTAACTGCGCGTGCTCTGCTGTCCCTGGCTGGTGTATGTCACAGCCGCTAGGGCAGCTCTTCCCAGGCGTGAGCTCAGGCCAGTGAAGCAAGGACTAGAGTGGCACGCGGAGGCTGCCAAACGAGTGGCAGGAACAGGGAGCCCTTTTGTCTCTGTTTCAGTTAATGCACTCTGCCATTGTTCCCTCTGTGACATATTCCCTCTTAAAAAGAGAGAGGGAGAAAATCTGCAACCACCCAGCTTCTTCCTTCCTGCAGCCCATGAAACCCCTGCTTTCCGCATGCTTGGGTGGATGCACGGGGCGCCTCTCTTGCAGGCCTGCCCGGTCACCTGCCCTTTGTGCTGTCGCGCATTAAAGCGTAAAAGCTGCGAACGCCAAGAGAGCTTGAGCTCGGCACCTTTGTTTTTTGTTTGACCCAGCTTTCCTCTGGGTCCTCTCCGGGCTGCTGAAAGAGAGCGCGAGCCCCGCAGCAGAGCATAGCAAAGGAAACGGCCTGTTCTGGTCTCCCGTCTCCAGAACTCCGCTCAGCACCGCTGTGACACGCCAGGGTCAGCGCCGCTGCTGCTGCAGTGCTGGTTTATAAAGGGAGGGCGGCTAACCATCACACTTAACTCTTGCCCACGCGCAGAGCCAGCGGGGCTCTGGAACGGGTGCTGCATCCTCGTGGTTGCTGGAGACACGGCCCTGGAGACTGTCAGCAGAGCCCGTATGGGCAGTGCCTGTACATCCCTCCCTGACGGGCTGACCCAGAGTTTCCGTGACCCTGGCGGAAGTCTGGAATCCCTGGCCCTGCAATCCTGGCTGCCCGGAGAGCCCCGAGACAGCCAACAGGAGCCAGCTGTGTTGCTCCAGGTTCTTGTGAGAGGGACACCTGTGCCTCGGGAGCTGGCTGAGCCCATCAAGCAGCCCCACCAGGTTGGAATGGCCTGACTGTGAATGAAGCTAAGTTGATGTTCTGCAGTTTGAATATCCCAGGCTTCCTTAATGGGCCCAGAGCTACACAATGGCCTCCGGCCACTTGCTACACAAATTGGTTGTTTCTGAACCTCCTCCCTTCAGACCTCTGTTCTTCCTGCCGCACGTCCAAGGGGTCAGCGTCGCCTTTTGCGAGCACACAGCAGATTCAATGCCGTCACTGCTCCAGCACCAAGCAGAGCGGATCATGCACTCCAGAGCCCAGAGGGAACCGTGCAGGAGCCACTCAACACCCTGGCCCCTTTTTGCTTGATTAATGAAGACAAAAGTCGTTCCTCTGTGAGTATTGGCAAGCAGAATTCTGATCTGGAAATGGAAAGAGGGAGCAAAGGGTTGCAGGTCAAATGGTTGAGCCCTGCTGAATATGTAGGAGTGCAGAGAAGGTAATTGATATCAGTGGAAGTGGAAGAAGGGGAGAGTAATGACGGAGCTCAGTGGGATCGAGGAAAGACTGGGGGAGTGACAGAATTTCTTGGAAAAGGCAAAGAGAAGGGCTACGTGTGGCCAAGGAGACCAAGCAGTCAAGCAGCTTTATAAAACATGGACTCAGAGAACCCAACTTTAGGCCTAACTTCTTAAAAATCTTGGCTTCTGTGTCCCTGTTTTCTTGTCCCAGAGTTTCAGATCAGGAGCACTATGTAAAGAAATAAAACGTAGTGTAATGTCCATGGAATGCCCTACGAACACGCATAGACTGCCAGCCCAGAGTCCCATCCAATGAGTGCTGGCTGTGATGGTGGCTTGAATCGCCCATCCTCATCTGACGCTGACCATAGCATTTGCCAGGAACAACACAATGTGGGTTCTTAAAAATCTTCACCTGCCACAGCCAAACTCACAACTACAAGGAAGAAGCAGCACATTCCATTACAGACTCTGGAAAAGATTGAACTGCAGTCAGCTCATCGTAGGAATTCCTGCAGCAATTCAGCGTGTGGCTGCCTGCCAAGTTCCTTGGCTCTACTTTTCTCCTATCAGGCCAAGGGACAAACATGGCACATGCCCTAAAGGATGGAGCTGGCTTGGCGCACAGCTTGACCTTGCTCATCACAGACCAATTCCTGCGCAATAGCTATAAAGAGAAGATATGTTAATTGTAGCACATAAAATCTATGATTACTTCGGCTAATCTGTCAAGGCTGGGAAATATTGACTATTCTGCAAGGAGACAACAATTTGCGGCTGCATCTGTGGAGGCGAGGCAAACTGGGAGCAACTTCCTGGCCATTGCAAATATAACTATTCTAGTATTTTATTGAAAGGCTCCTACATGCACAACAGACTTAAAGATACCAACAGATGACTGCTGACCTGGGGAGGACTTCCCAGGGGATCAGAGAGATTTAGGGATATGTCTGAGACTCTTGAATGTGCCATTAGAGAGCAAGGCACTCAGTCTTAACATCTCTGCACCCACTCAGTTTTACTCCATCTGTGCTTTGTTAAATCAAAGGCATGCATACAATTGTCTTTCAACTATCCCCTTTGAACTGATGGAAACCCACATGCCAGTAATGAGAAGGCAAGAAAGGGTTGGTGAAGGCAGTGGCGTAAAGGTTCTGAGCCTTACTCAAAGTCTGTCATGTCTTTGGAGAGCAGGTCTTGCCAGAAATCACAAGAACAGCCTCTGTGTGCTGTCTCTGCTTCCACTTCCGGAGGAGGGTGAGAAGCACGGGGTACATGGGAATTTTGTATACTTTCTTTACTTCAGGCTGATCCTTTCTTCTCTCAGTCTGTTATCCAGCCCAGGCTTTAGATCAGCTATCCGTGAGCTGAGAGGTTAGCAGGAAGGTGTCTAAAACCCTCCATCCAATCAAAATGGAACAAACCCAGCTTGCCGAAAGTTTATTTTATTGCGGTAGCCTGGGTACATGTTTATCACTCGCAGCACTGTCCTGCTCCTGTTACTAAGATGAAAAGCTGCTGCCTGCGTCTGCCACACTCACCAAATCATTGCCTGCTCTATATTAAGGGTTTAATTGCATAAAGTGACATCATGTTTATCTCTGTAGCATTAGCATCTAGTCCACACTGTTGGGGCAGTAAACATGTGTGATATCATCTGTCATTACCTGGACTTAAAATCAATTGCTCTCTCTGCAGCCTCTTGTACGCAGAGGAGCGCAATACATTAATGAACTTGAGCCAGAATCTAAATGACAAGATGAAATGGCATAAATAATATCACTTAAAATGTGTTATCTGTAACAATGAAGTGTCTCAAATAACAGAATTGTGCATTCCAAAGAGGAAGGCAAGTTGTTGAAATTCACACCATGGGAGCATTCATGTGTGCTCATCACCAAAACCAGAGAGAAATTAATTTGCTATGAGGTTGGACATGGGTTGTGTAAGACACTGCTATCAACAATCACCTTCATTCATAGATACCTTCAGTTACAGCATCTCTGTGGCTGCACAACTTGACTAAGCAAGAATTCAATATGTGGGTCAACAAATATTGTTCTCCAGGCTCTATGTTAATTTCACTTAGACCCATGTAAACCGTTCTCTTGGCAACTTATTAGTCCCATTATTTCAGAATTTTCTTCAATGAACCATTTTTTTAGCTATCAAAACATTTAGTTCCAGCTGACTTCAGTGATATAGACTTCCAGACCAAGCGAATGTATGAGCTTAACAAGATTGTATAGTCAAATAGCTGTTCTTTACAGAGTTCATATTTCTAAATAAATGGTTACGGTATAAATAATCTTTACAAGAAGAGGACAGTTACAGTCTCTTGACCCCTCCTATATTGACTCATAGATAATTATTTAGTACCCAGTGGCCTTCAACGTTGTTTCACTCATACAGTGGAAATCCTTAAACTTTGTTGTTCACTTTTTAAAATGGGGGGAAAAGAAGAGAGCCTTTCATCTCCCTTTAACTATCATGAAATCATTCCATGCCCTATGGCTGTACAAAAGTTAAGGCTATCTGGGAGTGCGAACATTCATAGCTGGAGGTGGATTATTTGCAAAATCAAAGCCAAACTGGATGACATTCTGTCAGGATAAACAAACCATTCAACCACAAGACTATGAGTACTGACCAGAAAGTAAACAAATTCCTTGCACCTACCATCTAATGCAGTTCATGTTCTGTTACTGTGAAGGCAGAAGAATGCAATATCAGATGGATGCTTTTGATGCGACTATTAGAAATTCATTTATTTTATTTTTTTTATTAACAGGAATTCTCCCCCTGGGCGCCCAGTCACCCACATTTCCACACTAAACAGTGGCAATGTGTTACAACTCTGCATCTCACAAGACAATAGTACATTTTATGAACCAGAGGCTCCAGGTTACACATGCCAGATAACACCCTGTGGAGCACACAGCTGCAGTATTGAACATTCCTGATACTGTGCACTAGCTGAATGTACTGTATTGTCTAAACACTCAGTGGTCAGAAGGACATGCCCTTTTATTAACTGCCCAAGCAGCCAGTTCACACAGAGTCTGCTCAGGGTTCTGAAACATCTAGTTCATGCTGAGGATGCTCAGGGCCTTAACACAACAATTAGCAAAGCCCCTCCCATATTAATAGTAAAATGGCACCTATCCTGGCCCCTGTTGGGTACCACATGCTTGCACGGCTGTGACAGGGACCAGATATACCACAGCATTCACTATTTAGGCATGACTTTCAGTCTAATCATTAGTCTGTATGATTTTAGTTAATAGGCTATTTCTTATTTGTATCCTGCTTTATTTCTCATGTTAGTATTCATCCTGAGGTGTGCATACATTATCAAAAGCACTATTCCTATAAAATATTCCTATACATACTCACGTATAAGCCAAGATGTTTCCACCAGCCATTGCGGGAGTAGCTTAGATGTCAGTTTGTGATCTACAACTACTCCCCTCTGAATGTCCCTTGCTATCTCCCAGGGTACAACCAACCAGTTGAGCCTTTCAGTCACCCACCCAAAGCACTGGACAAATTGCACCAATAAAATTGCGCCCCTCCTGGTGGTGAGCAGGACGTCATTGCCAGGATGTAAGGTGTTGGAGAGGAAGATGTGCACAAAACCACTGGGGCAAAATCCTGCTCTTAAAAGAAGTGTCCAGGAATGCTTGGCACCCACCCAGCACCTGGTGTTTAAGTTCTCATCCAAAGGATTCCTGCATGGCAGCTGCATGGAACGCCACTGCTCTTCTGCCGGGGAACAAAGAGGCATTAACTGTCCTGGGATTCCTACTGCTATTCCAAGGAGCCACAATTGCAGACCTGTTTCTTAAGCCATCACTGTGGGGCACAGTTGGCAGAGCCCAAGTTTGAAAACGAGGTTTTCCATCTCTTTACCCTGGTTGGAAAGCCTCACAGATGGAGGCGGAAGGAACAAGTCCGATGGAAGAAATGGGGAGGGGAGGAAGCAAACCATCAGCTCTCTGTCACCGGCCTTTTCCAGCAAACATGGCCTGAACTCCAACGGCATCAGTGAGCCACAGCCGTGGTTTCTCCCAGAGATCCAGATTGTGCTAACGCTACTCTGCGTTAATGAAAAGGTAGGAGGGGAACAAACTCTGCCAAACCTGGCTAGTTCATAAGCAAAGGTCAAGATGATTCAAGAGACTCTGGAGAACTTACAGCGCAAAATATTTGACTTTGAGGCTCAAAGTGGGGAAGTTGGAGGCGAGGCTGACCGTGGAACTTTCATTCTCCCTCATGGTGCCCATGTATATAGCCTGGCTATATGCCCGGCCTATGTGAGGGCTCTAGCTTACGTTCACCAGTGTTAGTTTCAAAACAGCATGTCAGTATGAATTGTGGATTCCCTTGCTTTCATTGGGGTTAGGGGAATCCTTGGTGCTATTTGTAGAGTGACCTTTCAGCCTAGTGATTTGGTGGGTTTATTTTAATTATGATCTAACAAAAATAAATGTTGCCAAAACTCCAGCTGCAACTGGAAAGCCTGGTAAAGGATGCTGGAATGATGCTTAAGGAGAGGGATGGGAGACTATGGATCCTCTGACCTGTAGGTCACAGATTCAAATTTGCTATTAGGGACAAGGAGCTGATCCAGAAGAGGGTGGTGGGGGTCAGTGGCCATCCACATGAGAAATTAGTTGCTCGTTTTCAGGCCAGGACCTAGTGGGCAGATATCCAGGTGAAAAAACTCTCCATCAGAGCTGACACTAAATGGTGTCCCTTGCGGTCCCTTGGGGTCTCTGTGAAGAGTTCAAGGACTGATTGGACACAGAAAATAAGTGACACACTCTCTGAGGTATCCCTTCATGTCAGGGTTGGGGAAGCTAGAATTGCCGCTACCCATGGTACACATGTCCTGGCAACAAATGGAGGACTTTACTCTGAACAGCTCTACAGCCACTACTTAATGGAAAAGAAAAGAAGAAAAGTGGAGCAGCTGAGCTTAAAGGTATTTGGCAATGCTCAGTCTGTTGGACAGTGTCTTCCTGTGTTCCTTTCCAAACCTTCTGCAAGATTCTGCACACCAGCTGGACTTTATTAACTTTTCAAGCAAGCATCAGGGACTTGATGGAAAAGCTGCATTTCATTTGCTTACTGACCAAACCAGTTCTGTGCGCCAGGGGTTCTGAGTCTGCAAAATTCTGTGCAGAGTCAAGAAGACACTTTCCATGAGCGAAGGACAATAAATAAACACTCTGCGAGCCTTCTGCTTTTGAATGATAAAATTACAAGGGAATAAAACATTGAAGTGTCTTTTTGGAGGGAATCTTTACAGCTGTGTTCCAAACCGTGGGAATAGGAGTTTGGAGTGGCCTCGTTGACAAACACTAAACAAAAATTGTATCCACTGGACGGCTACAGCAGATAGTGCCTAAAGAGCAAGAGAAATGTGCTCTCTGCTCTTCTCACTCTTACAGCAAGAGCATTCTTCTCCCACAGTGTGTTTTCTAATCTCCTGCTGTATGCCCATGTCTTTCTTGCCATTGGGGGTCACTGTTCCAACAAAAGCTGCATCTGTTTCTTTCTTTGATTATTAAAAACAATATTTCTACTACAGCTGTTTCCTGATTTGGCTGATACGTTAAGCTAGAATGAAAAGGGTTTGGAGGAATTTTTTTCTCATTTACAGCAACTTCCTTTACTTCACTTTGAATTTTCTCTTAACTCTGATGAAATACAGTTCATCTGCCTCCAAAGCCTTCACTAAAACGATATGGAAAAAAAACCCGCAAAAGGCTTTTTATCAGCATGAGTTCTCCCCATACAGTCAGACCTCATCAGAGACTATAGGCAACGAAATAATTTATTTTAAATGAGTGTCTGGTTCCCTTTTTATTTATTTATTTTTTCACTTCAGATTGACACTTAGGGTTTTCCCCCTGTAACCAGCTTTAAAACACTTGAGCAGATCTTATTTCTTCTACATACTGTATTCAAGCCAAACAATCCCTGAACAGAACAGCACAGAAAACTCGGAATAGTTAAACTGGTGCTTTTAAAACCCAACCTTAACATGCTTCCTCAGGGACTTTTTTTCTTGCCTAGAGAAAAACAAATATATGTGATTTGATGTTTATTACCGAGGCTAAAATCTGCACTTTTTTCCCCTTACTTTGAGGGAAGGTGCACATCTGGGATGGTACAGGTATTACAAAGCACATTCCTAGGCTAGCAGGGATAAGCAGGGTTGGGGAACCCATATTCCGTTTCAGATTCAGAACGCTGCCAGGTGATCATCTCTCTTAACAAACAGGTGAGAGAGATTTTGCTAGAGTACAGCAAAGCTACACAACACGTTCTCCCTTAACAAAACAGGCTTTGCAAGGAACATTTGTTTTTAATTTGTTTGGGGTTTTTTAATTTAATTTTAAATCTGCGATGCCATTGGTGAGTAATAAAATGCACTGTAGGGAATTAGGCTTTAGAAACCAAGCATAACACTGTTTTGGCAGCATAGTCTAGAGACCTGAGCAGTGGACAGGGAACCAGGAATGTCTGAGGTTTAATCCCGGCCATTTTCTAAGATGACTGTTTTAGGGGCTGTGTGTGGGATTCCTAAAGATGCCCACTGAAACCAGCAGGCGCTAGGCACTGAGAACCTTTTTGAACTGCGTGAGGCCTGGCAGTGCTGAGTGGTGCAATGTCCCTAAATACATTCTAAAATCTGGCCTTGAGTCCCCGGCAAGCCACTGACCCTCCGCTTCCCATCAGTAACTAGGCAATGATGCTCATGTTGGCCCTTACATTTCTAAAGGGCCAAAGTGTTACTAGAAACAAAAATCCATTCATCTTCCATGTCATACACTAGCTTTTCTCTTCCTTGTTGTGGCCTTCCCATCACTGTTCTTCCATGGCTGTTGGGCCCTCCTTGCTAATTCTGCCTCTGATCCAGGCTGTTCAGGCATAAATTTGCAGGTCCTTAGGACTGCGTATTTCACCTTCCAGGACGTTCCAGTATCTATTTCTGTATAACCTCGCAGGCCATGTCTATGCTAAGAGTGTTTTACCAGTACAGCTACCGGACTAACAGAATTCCTAGCATGGGTGCAGCTTATACCAGCAAAGCTGTGCTCTTCCTGGTATAGCTTATTCCACCAGCCCTGGACAAAGTAAAAAATCAGTGTTGCTAGAATAGCTGCGTCTGTGCTAGGGACTTCAGCTGGCCCAGTTCTGTTGGTCAGAGATAATGCCTCTCTCCACCCCGACCAATAGCTATAGGGCAGTAGCCTCGGTGAAGTGATACACTACGAAATAGTTAGCTGCTCACCCCAGAACTCCACACTTTCTTTGCATTTATCTTATCTGCAGAAATACACATTCAAAAAGCCATCCAGCCATTTCCCTATTCAGCAAAGCACTGGAGCACATACTTCACTTACAGCCCACTTTCAAGTGCTTTGCTAACTCGGGGGTAGGTAAGGTACTGAAACTGGGGGCATGTAAATGTTCCCACAGCCCGGACAGCTGTGTGTTCTCACACAGGGACTAAGTCTCGCTTATAAGGCGTTTCTCTTGCTCAATCCCACCGTGACTGGGATTATTCATTTGGGTTT
Organism: Mesoclemmys tuberculata; assembly: GCA_007922155.1. Classification (NCBI taxonomy): domain Eukaryota; kingdom Metazoa; phylum Chordata; order Testudines; family Chelidae; genus Mesoclemmys; species Mesoclemmys tuberculata. The sequence continues at coordinate 1,343,387 of ML675655.1, forward strand.
CCTATTGCTTACAGTATCTTAGCTTTCCAAAACCTGTCTGCCTGTTCTACATAGGTAAGAATCACTCCATCTCAGGATGCACAGGAAGGCCTCCAAAGCCTGGATATAAGTGAGCTGAATCTTGCAAGGAAAAGTCATTTTAAAAACCCATGAATAGTTGCATCAGACCCTACCGTCCTGCTGAACTACAGGTGCTGTTCCTGTCATATGGACCCTTATTTATTTTAGGACAGGAAGCTGTCTTCTCTGCCACATCAGTTTTGCTGCTGGATCTTTACACTGAGCTGCCAGATAATTCTTCCTTCACATCTGCTCTGTTACGGATTACAAATGAGAGGTGCACAAGGAAGCCAAACACCCTCAAATGTAGTTTCAAAGCAGGGCTCAGCAATGGCCAGAGCAATGGTTGCCCGGGACTGTGTGCCATGAAGCAGCAGCCACTGCTGCCAGGGTCATGCCGTGGTCTGGATCAGTTTTCCTGCAACTGGGGGACAGGCTTGTACTAATATTCCAGTCCCATTCAAATTTGTATAGTTGCTTAAATTGCATTTGCTTGGAGCTAAAACGATAAGTAATTTAAACATTAGTGATTGAGTTGTGCCTTTTACAATGCAGAGTACACCATTCCCAACCAAAACCTCTCTGTAGAAAAGAATTGGAGTACAAATTAGTTTGCTGAATGAGACGAGAGCTTTATTACTCATACATACCTTGCCAACATAATTTCGAAGCAGCCTTCAGACCTGCACATCCCGCCGACTGTGAAGACAGAGCCAGGGCACTTTAAAAATAAAATAAAGAGAATCAAAGAGAGACAGAGAAAAGGAATCCCATTTTTTAAATTTGATTTTAAATACCATAAGATGGCAGAAGAAAAGATTTTGCTGACCAGTGCACAGAATGCTAGCTTTCCCTTTCCAAATGTACTGCATGTGTTGGAACTTAAACCAAACACAGCTCACTCATTTGCAGCACATCTAAACACTGGTTTCCAAAACAACTGCAGCAGAAGTAAATGTTTAAATTCCTTTTAAATATCAATATAAGCCTTCACAGTATAAATGAGACCCTAAATCCTTCCCAACTGGGATAGAAGACAGGCTCTCTGGTGAAAAAGAATCATTGTTTTGTTAATCAAAGGAAATACCTGGTTACTAGTGTTTACTTGGGGTATCTCAGTCTAATATTTATTTAACCAACTATCAGTTACAAAAAAATAATTGAATGAGCAATTTTTTAGCAATATTGTTTCTCAATCAATAAATTTCATAGAAAAGCCTTTTTGTCCATCAACTGGAGGGCAGTTCCCTGGAAAAAAAAACTGCCTGTAATTCTACCTTAAATTCATCAGACGATATTAAATAGGTCATTGGCGTAATAAGGGCCAAATTTGCTTCTCATAGATCACAGTGGCCAGTGCTCCTAGGGTCTAATTATCCCATATTTGGTCAATAAACCATTAACATACAGCCATGGATGTTAATAACCATTTCATGAAAAAGTCTTGGTAATTTATGAGATCAACATTGGTTAGCAAAATTAATAAATATTTCATTCTGCAAGATTTATCCTAGGACATTTGTCTGATGGAGGAGGCATTGTGGTGAAAAGAGAGGGACTGCACCAAGGTAAAGAAGGAAAAAAACCAACACCAGGCCCATGGCTGCTGGGTTTCACTTGGGCTAATAAAAATTTACTTCAAATCCTATAGCTAATAAATCCAAAGAGTGTGTATGAGGGAGTCCAGTAAAACTTGACTTAACATTATGTTAGTGCTATTAACAATATTTATATAGATGTCATTTCAAAGGAGGGTTAAAGCTGGTAAATTATGGGGCAGACATATTGAATAGCATCATGGCACTGGCCTGTCTGTACGTATTCTGATGCTGCAGCTTACACCTAATGCAGCCTGAAAAACACAGAAAGTCTTAGAGCTTCTGATAACCCTGACCTTCCCACTTCACTAGGCACCACCTTAAAGTTTAATAAACAGCACCAGTGGATTGGTAAATGCAGTAAATTAAATCTTTTCTTCAGCTGTTGGTAAATCTATTACATTTTTATTAGCTATACAGTAGTTATAAAAATGTGACATGCAAAAATAATTTTTCCAGCTGTGTGGTTTAGCAGTAATCATATGTTGCACAGTTTTCTGTTTGAAATACTTTCAGTACCAGTAACGATACTAGAAGAAACAGGGTTTTACCTTGCATCCCCCACCACATGAACTTTGCTTAATTTCAGATTTGCACTTTAAAATGGTTCTTAGCCTTGTACCCTTTTAGAACATTCTGCATCCCAGATCCAGAATGGCCTGGAACTAGTAGAAAAGCTGGCAGTGAAGGCAAAATCCACGTCAATGTTGGTCAGAAAATGCCTGCGTACGTATCAGTTTTGAATGATAAAAGCAAAAAAATGTTCTATTTACTTACAAAGTATAATATTGGACACGCCCCACAATAACGAAGCATGACAGCCAGAGCTGCTGGGCTCCAATTCAACAAAGCACTTAGGCATGTGCTTAAAGTCAAGCAACGGTCAAACACTTTGCTGAATTGTGGCCTTAATGAAACTCTCAGGTGGTTAAAGTCACTCACCCCTCCAGAGATGACTGATATTCCCCAAGGACTGTGGTAAGTGAGATGTATATGAAGCATAGCAACATGGCACTGGTGGAATATGTATTCCTGCAAAGACGACAGACAATTATAGCTAATGACGTCTTTGCAGAACAAATCAGGTTTACATCAGAACTCTCCCCGGAACCTAGATTTTGTTGTATAAAATTTCAGTCATCAAAGGTCGTTCACAGTCTGTGGAAATGAGACGTGTTTCCTTCTTGTGCTGTCTGGCTTAAAGAACATTCATTCCACCTTGGCACTGATGAAAATACTAACTTTACCAGGAGCAACTGGAAAAGATACAATAATGGCTGGTCACCTATGGCACACCAACACTGCGTGGTGATTTAAAGATCCACGCTCACTGAGTCCCTCGCGTTCCTAGCACACTCTCTTATTTTAACTTTCTCCAGGAGGGCTTGCCTGGCATGGCCTTTCCAGCTTCAGGAATTCAGGTGATAAGCGACGTACACTGAGGGACGTTAACACCAAAGGCAGTGACCAATACGTGTTTGCAGTCTGTTCTTCTGCCTCGTTGCCTGGTTAGATTTGTAAATCGAAAACGATAAAGATTCAAACCAAAAAAGAAAGAAAAGACTAAAAGGGGGCCCTGACTCTGACCAATAATGGCACCTAATTAGCATGAGCTGCCCCAAAGCACCGTCATGTTCGGAGTGGGAGTGCAGCCGGGCCGCTCACACACTGAACGCCCCTCACACTTCACAGGGAGCCGCTCCATCGCTGCAGCCAGTGGCACAGCTGCCTCCAGAGGGAACAGCAAGGAGGGAGCGGGAACAGCTCTTGGCTCTATGGAGGTGGCAGTTTCATTTGGGCGTCTTGGATCAAAGGCAGGTTGGTCTCCGCTCTTTGCTGACTCCGTTTCGCTTTCAGACCTTCCTCCAGCCACCACTTGGCCCTTTTACTCTTTTTGAAAGCACACCTACTGACATCTCCCTGCTTAGACGCTTTCTTGTGCAGCAGCTTTGCTATGGGTAAACCCAACCCAGGAAACAATCCAGGCAGGTAATAGAGCCCCCAGGGCCTCGGCCCCAGGGTTAAGTATACAGTAGCTGGCAAAAAAATCCATTCTAACCTGCTGGAGAAAAGGTCAGTGTGGCACAAGAAGAGGCCGCTCCTATTTTGTGGCACATTTATCAGGGCGTCAGACTCTAGGTCTGTGCAGAGGGCCTGAGGTTCTCTGACCAACATTCAGAATAGGGCCAGCCAAACATGGCACTACTGAGGACTGTGTGGCTATGTGCCAGCAGTTGGAGGACTGCACATAATTTGCATAATCTGCAAGGCCTAATTGTACCTTTGGGTTTTTAATAAAATGGGATCGGTTCTATTTCAGCAGCTGGCCCAGAATAATAGATACAGTATTTTTAAAATCAGAAAAAAGGGAGAGCATCATCCTGGGCCTTCCATGACGGGTATCGGTGTCTTCCTTCTGACCTTGGAGCCTCATGCAGTGCAAGACATCTTGGGAAGCAAGGGCCCACCCACATTTGTGCATGCCACAACTCCATTACAAAAATATAGAGGAGCCATGGACCACACTGCAGGGCTCTCTGCGTGCGGAAATTTAAAAGGATTCCAAACACTATGGGATGAGTCCATGTGCCCTGACAAACATTCCTTAGTGCAAGGGATACGATAATCCCTCAGAAGCACATGTGTAATTCCCAGTAGCACTAAAATGCACTGCTAGTGTACAGTCAGATTGTACACTGTAAAATACCATGGTGTGTGCAAAGAATATCGACCCCCTGAAGCTTTGGGTCTTGGGAAAGGGCAAATTTAGAGAGAGAATTCTTTGAAGAAAGGCTAATGTTTGTTCGTACATTTCACCATTGTACAGCACCATGCACAGCTATTGTGCTACAGTGGTAATGGTGACAGTAAATACCTCCAAGAGGCTTATGGTTCTTCTCCATCTGTGAGCTGCTCCTTTTGCCTCTATGTTACATAGTGAGGGTTTGCTCCAGCTATGTCAGAACCATGGAGAACACCAGCTGCATAGTAAATCTCTGCAAGGTGAGGGGGGTGCTGTGCCCTGCTTTCATGCCGCTTTGACAGCTCCGCATCTTCTCCTCCCCCCCCCCCCCGGGCTTTACAAGCCCATTCTCGGATTTGGATCTCCCTGCTGGGAGCACAGCGTGCAGTTGCCGCACAAGCGGCCCAACCAAAAAAATCAATAATCTTTTCAATAAAGCATTTTACCCCTTTATATAGATTGTCGCACTTAAAGATTTTACACGGACAAAAAGTTCAGAAGTGGGTGTAAAAAATGTTGGGAAGAAGGTGCAGACACATAAGTAAATTACAAACTGGAGGCTGTTTGTGGTACCTTGGGAAAGTGGGAGTTATATTGATGAGTTTATATTGATTTACCATCATTCCCAGTGTGGAGATTTTCTGGTCTATTATACCACAGTCGCGGCATATTCCCATTGCAGTACTAAAGAGGATATATGGACAGCCTGACCTTGGCAATATGGAGATAATGAAATACCCTTAATGATCCTTCCAAAAGATTTTACAAGCCAACTTCAGATTGTATCTACTCTGTGCTATGCTAATTGTTCAGAAGACTTGCAAGCTCACCAAGGTTTTATAGCTTGCATCTTAATCACAGGCAGTTTGGGGTTAAACAGAACAGAAACCAGCAACCTTGATACCTGGCCAAGAGGATTGTCAGGAAGCGGCTGGTATTTCCCACAGGATGGGGAGTTATTTGCCTTGTGAAAGCAGACCCCTTCCGGACGAGCCCTGGCATAACAGCCGAACTTCCCTGCCATGCGCACTGCACCTGTCCGAGGGGTGCCAGACTTCTCCCCAGGCACAGAGGAAGGCTGGGCCCAAGCCTGAGCTTCCGTGGTGCTGGAAGGTGTTCAGCATCTGGCAGGATCAAGTCATCGGCGTGGGCAGTTCCGGTCACTCTGCGGATTTCAAAGCAATGCCGTGTGGGAGGATGCGAGTGGGAGCAAACACCTGTGCAGTGTTTACATTAGGATGTCACTTGCACGGCATGCTTTGCGGTACCTTATGGCTGGCTCCGGGTTACCAGCACACCATTCATTTACTTTTGTGCCCTCTCCATACGTAACCAGCGCATGGCAGACTAGAGCCCTCCCAGGAGCAGCCCTAGCGTGCATGCAAATAAAGGGGCTGGTGTTCCAGTGCATGAGTTTTGGCATGGAGGTGCAGGTGGTTTGGGCACCACCCAGAGGGGAACAGGCTGGCTCCAGCCATCAGCTGGAGCCATGAAGCCTCTGCAAGCAGAAGAGCTGAGCTGCAATACCGGTGTAATTTGCTCAATGCAGATCAGAGTTGCTGCACTTCAGGGTGACTTTGGGGACAGCTCAAGGAGATTTACCATACTTACCTGCCTGGAATTGTACCTAGCAGGGACATAAATAGTAGGTTTCACTGTTCTGCTTTCTTCCTCTCACATCCCCATCCTGGATGGCAACACAATTACCAGCCCCAAAGTATTATTTTCATAATAAAAATGTTACTTGTAAAGCAAAGGAACAAATGAGTAACAAACTCACGCAGATTTCAATCACCCCCTTCCTTAGTCCCCACTGAGATTGCTAATGACCTTCACTCAAACCTCTAAGAAAGCTTTTTTAAAGGCAAATATTAATTTCCTAGCATGAAAAGGGGAAATAAAAAAGCCTATTTTTCATCGAAACCTTGCAGAAAGAAAGATATATTTTCCTTCAAAACGCAGGGAGGATTTTAACATTTTGTCACTTGCTTTGCATAGACTTGGTTACACAGTTTGTTCACTTCTGAATGTAATCTCACCCCATAAAGCTTTGCTTTAAATTCCTACGCTCCCTGTTAGGCTCTGATAGCTCTTTAGCTATGCTGGACGCATTGAACCCTGCAAGTTACTGCTCAGATGAAGTAGTTTTGTGACTCAGTGGGAAGAGTTCTGAGTTCAACTCCTTGCAACGTAAGCTGTTAAAAAATTCTTTCAGGCACCCAGCATTTTATAGCAAAGACTGCAGAAGTCATTTACCATTTCAAGCTGTTAACCTATTGGCACTGGGCTCACAGGTACAGCGATTGTACTGTACCTCCCAATAGCACTTGGTTACCTTACCGGGTACCCAACCTGCTCAGCTCAAAAGACTTGAAGAGAGGAAGACACACAAAAAGGACGGAGTGGGAAGAGGCTTGTCGAGATTGGGTGTTCATCTCTTTTTCATTAAAATATGTTGACATTTGAACTATTTTGGCCTGCTGCTGTAGCAATATTCTGCGTGGCGGGGGTAAGTTAGGAGCGTAGAGTTCGGACCTATCTTGTGCTGAACAATAGTTGCAAGGAACAGTGTTCCCCAGGTTCCAACAGAGGTCACTGTCCAAAGGCACATCATGGTTCCTCTGCAGACGTATGTGGAATATTACCTCCAGAAGAAACAGCGCATGTGTTATTGACTACTACATTTCCACAACCTAAACGTTGCTACTTTGGGGTGCAATATTAGCCCAAAAATAATCATAGGTGTTTGCTGAGAATATATTTTGTAATTTATCTGCTCTCCAAGTCTAATTGTCCAGAGCAATAATTGTGCTTGATTTCCAAGACTCAGGGGAATGGGATGTGGGAAGGTTTTCCCCTCATTTTAGCCTTTTACCAACAACTTCAAATTTCATCTTCAGACATGCACCCCTCTAGCACGTTGAAGGCATAGATTTTACTGATTGGGGATGGATTTTTTTTGACTACTTAAACCTCACAGAAACGAAAAATTGGCCCTTTTTTGTAATAAAAACAATTAGAGCAGGTTCTTCTCAGCAGTGCAGAATCAGAGCTTGCCATTCTTCCGTAAGGGTCCGGCTGCAAGTGCTTTTGCAAAAGGCCTACAGGATTGAAGCTATGTGGGTAACCCATCAGGTTTTAACCATTCTGCTGAATTGATATCAAATTTTCTCTGCTCTGGAATGCTATAGGATGGTTTGTTTTGGTTTTTTTTAAAAAGGAAAGTCATCCCTATGGAAATCGATTCTCTATGAAATCCTGTAGGTGTTTAGAATAAAGTCTGCAGTGCTGTCCTGGCCCCAGCCCTATTCAGTTATATAGGGCTGCCCACTAGGGTGGCGCGAAGGCCATTAGCAAACTGGGCAGGGAAGCAGGTAGGCACACATCCACACAGATGGCTTGTGGGTCTCTACCAGGCCTGTAACTAGATCTCTGCTGAACTGCAGCTGCCACACTAGTGACCCTCTGGTGCACCATGGCATGGTCTGGTACAGTGCACCTGGGGAAGGGAGGCTAAGCACAGAGCAGCCCGGAGCACACCCCGCTCACACACTGATAGCTGCAGCCTCTGGCCCAGCACCTGCCAGACACTGCTGCGTCTCGCTGTGGTTCATGAATCCACTTGTTCTGGGACGCTTGACGCCTGCTGTGCAGTGTCTGTTCTGCTGGGATGCCATGCTGCCAGAGGCGCTAAACTAGGGTTGGGGCACCATTGCTCAGGATTGACACCCCTTTTCTGTGTGCAGAGTTGCTGAAATGTACTCATAGAGCTGCAGGACACTGATCCCACTGGAAAGAAGAGGGAGACAATTAGATGGATCCTCCCAAATTCCTGCTCCAGCCAAGGACTCCCCTGGGTTTGGCTGCGAAAATCTGCCTTTTACTTCTCAGAAAAATTACCTGTAGGCCAGGCCCCAAAAGAAAACTTTATGCTGTTTTGTGCAGCTGTGTCATCCCCACTGCTAGCCTCCCTGACTCCATGAGTTCCTGACCCCATGTCACACCTTCCTTTCGTTTCAGACCCCACTGCTCTCTGCACCTGGTACTCACCGAGGCCGCTTGCTGAGTAACATCACGGTATGGTCACAAATCCTGCAGACGAAGCAAGATGCTATTTTCGGCTCCTTTCCTTACCAGTTGGAATTAGTGGCTGTCGTGTGGAAGGAAGGCAACTGACTGTCACTGTATCTGTGCTGGCCTGTCAGGAACCCTCTAATATCTCTGTGTCCCAACTTGGATGGCTACTCGCCAACAGCAAATGGCAGTAAAAATGGAGCACCTCCCACACAGTTCCCTGCTCTTGGGCCAGTCCCACAGATGTTTACGTGACAGCACCACAAGCAACAAGAGGCAGGCCAAGCACTTTACAAAAGCACCATCCTGGCCAGTGCTGCTTCCACAAAACCTGCCAGAGGTCGTACCATTGGGATGCGTCTTACAAGGTCACAATCAGGATTGGCCAGTGGGTGTCTGCGCTACCTCCCCTGCTCCTGCCTGACCAAACACTGCTGCCAACCAGCCTAGAAAAGCTTCTTGGAACTGGACTAACGTACATCTTTAGCGGGAAAGGGACAGGTGTGTTTGGGGTGGCAGGATCCCGACAGCCAGGACACTGGGATAGGCAAGGGTCATGAAGTGGAACAACTAGGTGCCAGCAGTCTTGCTCATGTCTCCTTAAGTAGCTTTTCTCCCTGCTTAATAAGCTAGAATATGGGACAGTAAATAGTTTGTCGACAAATGTTTGGGGGAACCGGTTAATGTGGTAACGACAGCATGAAGTCAGACACAGAACTTCCAGTCCAAGTCACAGCGAGAAGTTGTTAATACCTTTATTATGGGATGAAATGTATTCATGATATTAAAGACATCACCGTTCTGCCCTGGTGTCACATTTTAGATGTAGCGTAGATAAATGATATATCACTGTAAGAGATCTACAAAAACCATTAGTAACCATGACATTTTGACGTCAGATTTTAAAAAATTCCTAAGTAATCTTTTTGATTTATGAAATGGTGTCCAGGTTCATCGAGACTGATCTCAGATTTATCACAGCCTGGTTAGAATTATTAATGATTTTCCATTTGTAAATCCGATGCCAGCATGTCCAAGTGCTCTCAGCGAAATCACAGTGAAGCTGACAGGGAGATTTTGCTCAATCCATAGTTTTTGGCTATTACAAGATTTTTCTCTTTAACTCTTTCTTGCCCTGGCATGACACTGAGCTCGGGTGAGTGCAGCCATCCCAGCGCTTGCACAAAGGAGCCTCATCCAGGCACCATGGCATGAATCATGAGCAGAATGACCCTGAAACAAATGGCGTCAACAGGAATGAATGATCTGACTTCTACTGGCTCCTCCTGAAAAGCCTTAAAGACTTTAAATTATAATGAGAAGAAAAGCTGATCTAAGCCAAAACAGCCTGGGCTGGGTAGCTTTCTCCCCACAATACATCACAGCAGCAGATGAAAGAAAGGCCAGGCAGAGAAAAAAAGCACAGACATGTCTCCATGCTTCACAAGCTTGGCAACCATCTCCTCAAAAATTAATACACGCCTTTGGTAAATAGCCACAAACACGGGCGCTGCTGCAAAATGTATATTTACTCATTTATTGGGTCTTTATCCCATCTGTACACAAGGACTGGAAGACAACAGAGAGAAAGCTTTAAATGCCCAGTTAGATGCCTACATTTTATTTCATCCTTTTCTGCAGCAAGCTGATTGCTTCCCAGGAAGAAGGTTAGTCTCACAAAAATCATCTATGAATCTGATGTCGAGGGAAAAATATTCTGTAGTTCTGTATCTCTTCTTACTTGCCCTTTGTTCGCATGGCAGGTGTCACTGAACTAAAAACTAAAAGGTGTCACATGACATTTCCCATTCTAGCAGACTTCCTCAGATATCAACATTTCAATTTCTTTCTAAGAGGGTCAAAGGAAAGCTGCTGTGATTCATCTCTATGCCTGAGACAGCTAAATTAATATTTACTTGTAAGAAATTATCTCTGGACTCTGTACAAAAGAGTGAATTTTCTGCACCTTTGCATGGATTCCTGGGCAGTGGTTACTCTCTGTGCGCAGCAGTGGCCCATTTCACTTGGCGCTGCCCCCGCAGGGGGGCCAGGGCCGCACTCTCACTGCCCCAGCATTGCACAGAGGGGCCCAAAGCAGGCAAGGAAGGCCCGGGCAAGAGAGGACATGCCCTCCCCCATTCCCTGTGAGCCTGCACAAAACGGGCTGGGCAAGACAGACTGGAGGTGGGGCAGGCCAGAGATCAGCCTCTCGACCCAGCCCCCTCCCTGGCTGACGCTCCAGAATGTCGCTGCACCCAGCAGGAGGAGGAGGAGGAGACAGCTCGAGAGCAGCAGAGAGGGACTGAGGGTGGAGGAGTAAATAGGCGCCTATATAAGAAAAAGCCCCCGATATCGGGACTGTCCCTATAAAATCGGAACATCTGCCACCCAACCTTCACCTCTTCATGCATCTGCGAACCTCTCCCCGCCGCACCAGGTGGGAACGCTCCCACACTAGGCCAGCAGGGAGCTTTGTGAGCGGAGGCTGCCTTGGGCAAGGGTAGAAAGGCTGTGACAGACTCTCAGCTGGGGAAGAGGGGATGAAAAATTCCTTTTCGTTTCAACCCCTGTTGATATCTGGGATGCGAGGAGAGGTGGAGAGGAGTGTGATGCTTCTCCCCAGCTGCAGGGCCCAGCGAGGCAGCCATGAACCAAGAGCCAGAGGCTGCCAAAGGAAAGCCATGTCTGTCCCTGACATTGGATACCAAGTAACCAGCAGCAACAGCGAAAAGTTATGGGGAGGAGAGAGCGCGGCTCCTTTGCAAGGTCCCCAAGCATTGCTTATATTGTTCATTGCCAAAGGCAATACAACACAGAAACGCGTGTTCAGCGGGGAAACCTCAGGGCTTCAGAGCCGCTTGTGAGTCCTGGAGAATCCCTGGGACGGCTCTGAGCTGGGTTATCTTGGGTTTAAATTCCAGGAGCACTGAATCTGTCTTTCATCCCCCCGAGTCAGATACATTGAGCTCCGTACAGGTGAGATCTCACAGACGGCAGCCCCTCTGCTCTGCACAGCTGCCGCTGACCCCCCCTTTACATTGTTTTTACTCTACAAAGTGGAAACGATAGAAGCTCGAATTCCATGTTGGGAAGGTCCCAACCTGGCAGCAATTGAAAGTTGCTGTCATCTCAGACGACAAAGCTTCTACACGCCAAATCTTAAGCAAGGGTTGGTGGGTTGATTGGGGGTAGGGGTAGGTTGTTCTACCAACGATAATGAGTCACTGATGTATTAAAAACTGCGTTTTCCTTCTCAGACTTGCCTCGTTGAATTAACTGATGGAAGGAAATTCTGTGCCAGCACAGGGGACAGGCAGCACCTCCGTCCTGACCCACGGGATGAAATGGGGTGTTTTCAGTCTGTCTGTTTCTACTGATGCATCTGAAAGTGAATTGAAGGTGATGACCTACCTGCTTGCAGCACGTGCACCACCGTTACAGCTGTGCGGAGTGTGTGGCTGCCCCCCATCACTACATTTACACCACACGAGTGCCAGCCTGGGCTTGAAAATGTCAGTGTGGGACTGACTCGTGTGGAACATATCTGCACAGAGGGCCATTCATGTCGCCCCCCTGATTCATTGGCTGTGGGATTGATTTTGAATGATCCCAGCTCTCTTTGGTTGGGAATGTCTCCAAGGGGCAGTTAGAGCCACAAGGGAAAGAATTGCATCATTGACAAAAACAATCTGTTTTTTCCCTGCAAATCACTGGAAATAAAAAAGAACATATTTTGATCTTGCTTGGTATTTCTGGCCTGAATGAAAGGAAATCTTTTTCAGTTAAAAAATAAAAGGGGGGGGGGGCAAAATCCAACAATTCTTATTTGGGTAAAAGTCCTGTTGACTGCGGAAAGTAGTTTTAAATGAGTGAGGTCTATGGACTGCATGGCCTGGCACATAGACAGCTGCTACATGACTGGAAACTGGCTAATCCATGGAACTTTCGCTGTGTCGGCCAGACAGCCGATTGTGTGCCCTTGCAGCCACGGGCTCCAACTACCAGAGCAAAGAGCAACATTTTGCTCACATCAAATTTCTCATAAAGCTATCAGGTTTCCTTTTCTCTCTCTCACACACACGCACTCAGAGCCATCGCTGGTCATTTCCCAAGCTGCTCCCTCTCGTTGGGTTCCCACAGCTGTCCTTGGGGGCAGAAGGGAAACTGAGCAGTTGGCTCCGTGGAGAGGGCTCATCCATCTGAAAGCAGCTCACTGGCGGGGACTTTGGTATAGGCTGCACTTGTGCCAGAGAAATTGTTCGGATGTAGAGCAAGGATCATCCTAGATGAAGGCAAGCAAGACCTTTTAGATCAAAGACAGGATTTAGTCTCTCAAACAACATAGCACACGAACTAGTTTGATCTGTCTGATGGGGGCCTTCACGGCTCAGGTGGGTTGCTTGCATATAGTGAGATCAGTGGCTAAAGATTCCCTTTCATTTACTGTAGCAAAACAAGTCATGCTCGTTTGTTCTATGTGTGGTTGCTGCCTCACGCCCTCTCTCCAAGGGAAAGGGACATAACCCCTGCAGAGTCAAAGCACCCGAGAAGTACAGCAGCCGCAAAGTTGTGTGAGACAGCCCAAGGCATGCCAATGACTCCATCAACGGTCCCTGCAGAGCACATGTTATTGCTGGAAGAGTACATTCCACCTGACCTCTGGGATCACGTGAGAGGAGGTCAGGAGACCACCCCAGGCAACCTCAGCCTGGGAGCTCTGGCCAAGTCACAGGAGTGTTTCCTGCCCTTGGCAAGGGACAGCTTTGCATTAACAACACCACAGGAACCTGGCTGCAATACAGCTGCTGTGAAGCAAGAGCTGCAATCCGACTGTGTTCGGAGCAGTGCTGAAACGGACATGCCTTTCCTTCCCGGTGGTGGAGGGGCTGTGTCATCTCATCCAGTCCTGCCTGAGGGCAGAGGGATGGCTCCGACTTCTGCGAAAGTGCTCGTGTGGCTTGTACCGCTAGGCCTGATGTCTGATTGCAGCCTGGTTGGTTGGTATCCAAGAGCTGCCAGGAAAGGAGGCTGGAGGGGGAAGCAGGCCCCATAGCACAGCCCCACCAGGCACCCTTGCTGGCACCCAAGCAGAGAGGTCAAGGGAGCAACAAGATGTCAAGAGAAAGGCAACCCCACCAGAGCAGGGCAGGGGCAAAGTGCCTGGGCTGTGTGAGAGGAGCCTGCCCGAGCCCGCCCAGGGCATTCGTGCATGGCAGGAAAAGTCCATCCTCCAGGGCTGTCATCCTGCATCCTCCATGGCCACTGCAGTGCTCAGACGTGCCCACAGAGCAGGGCATCTCTCACCCCTCCTTCCAACGCCTGAGCAGACGCCAGCGTCCTCAGCTAGCTCAGGACCGCAGGACACCTTCCTGCCGTCCCTCCACCCCACTGGGCAGTGTTCCGGGGGCTCTGGCGTGAGTCGCTCCCCTGGCTGTGGCTGTTAGACTAGGCACCCCCGAGTGGTCCTGAACACAAAGCTACCTGTTCCAGGTGGCTAACACAGCACGACTAACGTCAGCCACTTTGCTAGCGGGTCATGGCTTCCCATTCTGGGGGTCATGAACAGGGAATAAGCCAGAGAGGGTCACAATCGTCCCCCAGAAACATTCTGCTGTAAATCACACTTCCGGCACGTCAGCAAGGGAACCAGGCCCCCCCACGGTACACATCTATCACTGCCGGAGCATGGGTGGGGCTCTCAGGTACAGGGCCTGCTGAGGGACCCTGATGGAGCCACGGGAGTTACTTCGGACATGCAGGGCCCACAGTCTGGGGCTGGATGAAATTCTAGCTCGTCGGTGCCTGTTGGCTCTGGCAGAGTGCAAAGGAGAGCAGGAAAGGAAACCCAGGCTGTTTGCTAACTGAGATGAGGGAAGATGCAAAAGCAGTGCTAAAGATTCATGCTCCTCAAAGCGTTCTTCGCGTAGTCTGCAGCAGCTGGGGGGGACCAGGTACTGAATGGGGCCATCTTTGACCAGCCCCATTTAACCAGCAGAAAGTCATTGTTGTTATTCTTATTTGTATTATCGTAGGACCTAGAGATCTCAGTCATGGACCAGGACGCCCTTGTGCTAGGTGCTGTACAAACAAACAACCCCTACCCCATGGAGCTTACACTCTAAATCCACGTGGCGACTTGGCTTACAATTAGACAGACAGGGAATGCAAGGAAGCAATGAGACAATATTGGTCAGCATGCCAGGCCGTGTTCTGCAGAAGCCCGGTGAAACATGACCAAGAGGAGACTGATACGCCTGCTCAGAGTGGAGCAGCCCTGCCTGAGCACCTGCCTCAAGCCGCACGATTCAGGGCATCAGCTCCTCCCACTGGCTGCACATCAGAGTTCAGCAAATCATTTAAAATTATTCATCAAGTGCTTTCTGGGAAGCAACCCCCCTGTCTGGGCTCTCTGTGCCCACTGCCCTTGGGCATCATTTACTAGCGGAGCTGTGCAAGGGGCCATCTAAGTCATATGCTTCCAGATTGTCTGAGTAAAGCTTTCCAGAGCAGGAGGAGAGTTTGGACAAGTTGCTCATGGCACAAAGACAGCGTCGCTCAAGTGTCTGGGAGCCCTTGGCTTTCTGAGTGAAGAATGTGATCCTTTTCCCTTTGCAAGTGTCTGGAGGATAGACACTGTAGAGGGAGAATTCACCATGTGTACTGGAACTCAGCATTTGTGCATACTTTTTGTGCACCGATCCCCAGTGCTCCGTAAGGCAGCTCTTGTCATTGTGGATTACTGTGTGAGAGCTGGGAAGGGCGGGCATGGCTGGGCGGCAGCAGTTGTTTAGTCCGATAGTTGCACTAGTCTGTCGTGTCAGTATTTCATCACTATGTCCTCTCCCATGATCAGTATTAGTCTAGTGGTGCTGCTGGCCAGAGCAGCCAAGAGACAGCCTCAAGTTTCCCCAGTCCAGGCTTGGTTAATAAACCAGATCCACCAGCCACAGATTGTGAGAGTAAAACACCCATGTGGCTGCACTGATAACTTCTGGGGTGTTTCCCACATTCTTCTGCTGCTGTGGGAGATTTGAGGCTGTTGCTAGACAGAAGAGAGATTCCTCCGACATGCACAATGCTCTGGCAGAGCACAAAGTGCCGAGGAAAGGCCAGAGGGAATGGAGTGGCTATTGAAAGGTTCTGCACCGAGGGAAGAGAACATGCCACGCAGCAATTAGCTGAGTGAGATCAGTCCAAAAAGGGCAACAAACAAGAACGTTCTCGCTCTCACGCTCTGGGGACGGACGGGTGCCTGTAAAGTTTTTGGTGCAATTCTTCATTTTTTTCTTCTTCATCCCGGAGCTGCCCATCACCTCAGAGTTCGCAGTTAGATATGGCACCCATTACGGAGATAGGCATCGAGCCTCAGTAGTTTTTACTTGGAGGTACTGTATATGTAAATGGGAAATAATTCAGCACCAGGACTAGAAGCCAACATCCTTCAGCTAGCCAGACACCCAAGCACAGGGAATCTGACCTCCTGCCCAGAGAGGCACAGGGTGCAGTCCTGACGTTGTTCCCACAATAATGGAAACAAACCAACTTCAACCCCAAATGTCACTGATGAAAATCACTATAAAATGACTAACCTGCAGCGCTAAAATATTCCGACTTCGCTCGTCCAATGAAAAAAATTCAGTCTGGTTTTTTTAAAAAGAGGTGGGGCAGATGGGAGGTGGGGGTGTTTAAACTCCATAGAGTGTGTGTCCTGAAATCCAACCCAAGACTAAATAAATGTGAGGTTCAGTATCTCGCAGTACCAGCAAGGCCTGCTCTCTAATTCAGCTTCTGCCCGTCTGCACTGAGCAGCTTCCAGCGTTATACTCCTGGGAAATCAGGGAGACAACATTTCAGGTAGGATAAAATTCCAGTAATCTTCTGTATCTGACAACGCTGTAACCACCAGCACGTCACAAAGCAGCTGGATACCTGGAGAAATTCAGCAGACAGTTTTTCCCAAGTTCTCCACCTTAATTGGGCAGGTAAAACTATATCATTAGGGACCTTAACTGGGGAATTTTTCTAATCCATCATATCTGCTCCATTATTCAATTCTGAGCCTGCAAGGTGAAGCAGGACATTCTTCACAACACTGTCAATATTAACGTCTTTCCAATTACAGAGCATTATAATGGCAATCTAATGAGGAACTATGACATCCTGGCTACAACTCTTAACTTTTGATTAAGGTCTCCTTCAAGATGGTCCCCTTTAATTTATAGCACCGGGATGTTCCTGCAGCCGTAAGGAAACAGTCTGAATGGTTTCGTCTTCTCCGAATACTCTGCGCACCCTTGGGAATCACTGCAGCTGTTGCTTGTCCATCACCAGGGGAAAACCGTCCCATTGTAGGCAGTGGGCCAAGGGCCAGTTTGATAGCAGCACAGCAGCGATGACAAATGGCCTGGCGTGTCAGCAGGAGGCGTGCCTGGGAATGAGGAAAGCCCGCAGGAATGAATGGAAGCAGGGGCCTCAGTAAAGGACAAGCTGCATTACTGCATTACACAAGACAAGGGAAAGGTTAGGCATTAGTAGCACGCGGGACGGAGGAGAACACCTACACAGGGGAAAGGGTGACTTTCTTCCGAAGCTTTCCCAAACTTCCCAGCAGCCCACCCTGCCGGCAGAGGGCATGTGAGCAACGCGTATTCTAGGCCCACAAGAGTGCCTGGTGGCCAAGGGGGATCTATATCCCCCTACGCAGAAGGCCCATGCAAGGCAGTGGCACCATGTCATTCCTGAAAGGAAGGTTTGAGGGGTGCAGGGATCATTTAACCTGACTTGAACTGTCCTCTGGGCTCGATGCTGCAGGGTGCTGACCAAAAACACTGGCCTTGCACATTGACTGCTGTGCGTGTGAGTCTGCCCGTCTGCGCACAGATTGCTCCCCCAGGTAGAAATGTCTCCTCTCCTCTGGAGATCGTGTGACTGATATGCAAGAAAACCGCACGAGCACCTGAGCTACTCTCAGACATGATGAAACACCCATTCCCACTCTCTTGTCTCGGTGGGTTCCCAAGCAAAGAGTATGTACCTTTTCCCCAGAGTTTGGTGACACATCTCCCACCAGAGAAACACGCAAGGATTTTCTTCATGGCCATGAGAGCCCACATAGCTCACCTGCTATTGTCCACAGTTCTGAGGCCTTCTGCATTTGATCATGCTGAATCCTGAGAGATCCTGTTTCCAAAAAGAACTCCTGCTACCAACTTCTGTCTCTCAGAGAACTCCGTTCGCAGTAGCTAGGGAAGGTCTCCCTCCTCTGCAGACAGAGATTGACATTTCTATATGTCCCAGACACCACTGCAAACTCTTTAAGGAGAAGCCTCCTAGTTTATCTGTGAACGTTTTCAACACCAGGAAATGAATTTCCAACTGATAACGATACCTTGTTTCATACATATTTTATCTCCTAGATGAGACATGGATCTAGGTGTCTAGATAGGCAAATGTCCAAAGAGCCTGACACACTCCTTGCTTCCTAGACTGTGGATGTTTTCTCCTTTTAACACTAAAAAGTAACTTGCCTTCTCCAGACTCTGCCGTTCTTCTTTTTTCCTGAGGTTATCAGCATTGCCAACCCCAAGCATTCAAAAAAGCATGAGTCAGGCCCCACAGGATCCTTAGGATGGCTTAAAAATATTTTTCTTTTTCTTCTGCTCCCTGAGCTGTTATGGGGCACTCTGCTCACATCGTCAAGCGTTTCTCTGTAATCATGAGGGCTAGAAACATCTCTTAAAATGAAAATTGAGCTTCCCACAAAACCCCTTGCCTCCAGGAGCTGGGGCTCTAAGTAAAACACCCAATGTCACGAGAGTTGGTAATTCTGGGTTTATCAGTTCCCCAGAGCTCCAGGATCACTACCCTGGGGTCACAGCATGGTGCTCGGATTGATCCTCCCACACATGCACCAAGCCACATCCCTCTCGAACTGGACATGTTGAGAGCTACCTGCCCCGCTGCAAAGCCTGGCGCTGACCTGGAGAAGAGGGCCTCGGAATTCTGACTAGTGACGAGTCAGTGACTAGTGACTAGTGCAGTGGCTAATACCCTGCTAGCACGGGCACCCGGCTGTTACAGGACTTTCCCAGGGCTGAAACTTTAGGGAGACCTGGGTATTATATTGGAGGTTCATAGGCGGGCCAGCCCCTACGTTTTCCTTGCCAACAAACGCTTCACTGTAGTCACCTATAAAATGTGGGCATTTGTTTTTCCTGGTAGTTCCTGCTGTGGTCTCAGCCAACACCAGGAAGCACACAGTCGAGTTGTTTTCCCATCAGTCTACGTAGGCCAGTCCTTTCAGCTTTGTAGTTTGTTTGTTTTTTCTCTTCTCTGAAATCCCTCCAGTTTGTCAATATTTTACTGACACTGAAGTGCCCGGGATTGAAAACACGCTAGCGCATTGCCCTTTACCTCCCTGCGCTGTTATGTCACCTCTCCCTATAGAGCCCTGAACCTCATTGTTCTTTTTCCATAACCATTGAAAATGTATGTCTGATTTCCTGTCCACTGTCACCCACTGTCTCTCTCAGCATTACTGCTTTCTCGATTACTTCTGGAATCTTTGAATCGCTGCAGATGGAAGAGTCTATTTTAGAAGCCATACTTTGCAAATTGCTGCCACATTATACATTTCATCTAATGCAGCCTTTGTCAATTTCTCTTTAAAATATGAGTGTCAGTTACTTAAAAGCAATGCGGCCAGTGAGCGAGATGACTTTATAAAGAAAGCCACCTTTGTACAGACAGTGTGGAAGAAACTGAATGAGGTAGGAGAAATTTTACTAATAAGCAACATGAAGGGAACAGCTTTAATGCACTCTGCTCACGTATCAATCATCTTCTCTCCCCACCTGATAGTGCACCTGGATATTCACTTGTCTCCTGGAGTTTAATCACTGAAGGCAGCTCTGATGCTGGTGATTCAGCGCTAATTAGAAATATGCATTAGCCTTGTAACTAGCCGCCACCAGACGTTCTTTATCTTGCTAAAAGGAAAAGAACCCCCAAACCCTGAGATCGTGGATACCCTGTAGCTAATGATTTGCTGACAGCAGAGCAGCTCAGTAACCAACCTCCCAGTGTCATTGCAATACTGGGCCATTCTTCACTCTAAACGTAGACTGTAGGCAGTTTACATACCCCCAATAACGTGCCTGGAGTGAGTGACCAAGGAAGCTGGGTGCACTAAGCCACTGCTGTTTAGTTTTCTAACTGCAATTACACTATGGACCACATCAAGAATTAATTAGCACTCGACACTGAAAGGATCTTGAACTAGCCTTGCCCGTAAATACAAACGTCTCTAGCTCTATTAAACAGGGAAGTCATTTAAAGGCACATTTCTATACGTAGTAAGCAGGCTTGCACTATTTTCCTAAGCAGTTAACTACGTACAGGGCATGGCTTTAACTCACAGAAAGCTTGCACCGCTAGCCAGTTGTTAGGAGTTGTGGCCTGATCCTCAAAGGCAACTAGGCTTCTACCTTCCTCTGAAATAATAAAAATGTAAAATAGTACAAAATTAGTACTGAGAAAAATCACAAAGCTAGTTACTAGTTGTATCCTGTCAAACTCTCATCTAAATCAGAGAAAGACTCAGATCAAACCCTGCATCCAAACAGCCCCTGAATTTCAAATCCATAGTCAGACACTGTAGCTCACGTCTGCATGTATTTCTGTGCTCCTGTGGCCTGGCCAGGAGGTTT
This sequence comes from Mesoclemmys tuberculata, assembly GCA_007922155.1. Taxonomy (NCBI): domain Eukaryota; kingdom Metazoa; phylum Chordata; order Testudines; family Chelidae; genus Mesoclemmys; species Mesoclemmys tuberculata. Next base: position 1,363,570 of record ML675655.1, read on the forward strand.
TTTGTTCTCCCCAGTTCGCACTGCCATGACTTTTCCCCACCTGCCCACCAGGAATGCAGGGCTCCAGCTGCTGCTGGCTTGGAATCTGAGATTCTCTGAGGTGTTTTAGGCTCTTGAATTAAGTTGAGGATGCTTCAGAGAGGAGCTGAATGGAAGACAAAGTTTGTCTGGGCAGAGCTGACAGATGAGGCTACACCAGGGGCCAAAAGTCCAAGCAAAATTGATATGGGGGACAGTTCCTGGGGGGGGGGTTAAACATTTCTTTTTTAGAGTTTTGTCCTTTCTTTTTAAAGTTTAATCTCTCTTCGGTACGTTTTTAAGGTAAGGAAACACCTGCGTCCTCCATGGTTTGTCAGTTCCATCGCGCTCACAGCCGGGTTGTCATCGAGTGGCCTTGTGAACGTGCGGAGCCTGTTCACCCAGGGGAAAGGCTTTCGACAGCCCCACTTCTAGCTGCGTAGCACTCTCCTGCACCAGCCACGGGGCCCTGCCTAGCCGGGGGTGGCAGTGGTGTAGCTGCGCGCCTACTATGCCAGCCAAACCCTGCTTTCCAACTGGAGAAGCTGTGTAAGTACCATCTCCTTTGCAGGCCAGTGCTGTGCATCAACTCGGGCTGCGTGGCCGCATCGGTGCAAACAATCTCTGGAGCCACAGGGCTTGGAGGAATTTCTTCATTGTGGCTCTGCTTGCCAGGCCAGCTCGCCGCCCTTGGGCACAGAGAACTCCCTGATTCCTCTGCATCACTCTCTTAAGAGCCCCCATAGATTAGATGTCAGCACAGAAAAGGGAGGGATACGGACTGGTGATTAGCAGCTAATTGACCATTAAGAGGGATCTGACGCCGGTTAAGTCTGTTGTCATCTGTGTTCAGAGCTAGCAATGCCAAAAGGTGTCCTTAATCCTTCTCCCACCAGCAAATCAAACCCCATGGGTGGGTCATTTCTGTGCATGTGCCTCTCTGTATCCCCAGCCATGGCTTCCCCACATCAGAAAGGTTTGCATGTTGTAGCCGCACTGTGCAAGTTATCCCAGTTTCAAAGTGGGCTAACTGGGAGCAGTGCAAGCCTGGCTTTGCACCAGCGCAGCGTGTATGCATGGGGGGACTCACACCAATGCAGCCACGTTGGTTAACTACCCCCAGGCTCAAGCCCCGATGCAGGTAAACCCAAAATCTCACTTGGAACTGAGTGCAAGGTACCACAAGAGGTGAGGCAAGGACTCGGACACGTCCCTTGACATGGCGACTGTGCTTCAGTCTGACTGAGGCGTTGTTCTCGCCACTGTGTCGTGCTTGGTGGGGGATCGAAGAGGCAGAAAAGGGTCTGAGCTGTTGATGCGCTGCCTGAAAATAATCAGTTGATTATAATGTCCTGTGAGCCCCTCTCACGAATCAGTCCCTGTGGATAATGTCCAGGCTCGAACTGCGTCTCAGGGACCTGGCAGAGAGCCTGACTCGGTTCTGCCCTTTTAGATGGGGGGGTTAATATTCTGGAAGGCTGAACTCACGGCCTCCCCAAGACTCGGGAGAATCCGCAGCCCCAGGTGGACGTGCGTGGGCCAAGCACTGTGATGAGAAGCTATAATGCAATGAAAATATTCATAACAGGGGGAAATAAATTGTCAGAGCTGTAGCTGCTGCATTTGTTTTGGATAAAGTATTCATGCCACATCATTTAGTAGCTAGCACTGACGGAAAGCTATGCCCATGCAGGAATCTGTTTTTCTGTCTGCGTTTTGCACAGGGCGCACAGTACAGGGGGTCATCACTGTTTGTAGCATCGCATAGAAGAGTGGCTCAGTGATCTAATTTACTGCAAACTGCCCAGTGGCGTGGCATGGTGCGGGAGCTCTGAGGAGCAGAGGGACACGCGTCACCTTTTAAAATACTGTAATTTCCATCAAACTTTTAAAAAAATCACAGGCTGAATAAACCCAAAATTACCGTGTCCTTGGCTAGACGTTCATCTCTGTCAGTCTATTCAGCAGCTTTATGGAGGAATTTGTATGAGAGTCATGCATGACCAGCAACCAGCAGAAGGCCATGGGGTTCACATCCGGACTGAAATACAGAACTGTGGTCAGCCAGCTCCATCTTCAAAAGCCCGATTTACCCACCATAATTTACCAGAGCCTAGGTGTGACAAATTCACAGACCATGTCTGTGTCTGTGTGTGTGATGGAGGGAAGAGCAAGCTGCAAGCTGCTATTAGATTTAGACACCATGTTAAAAATATTTGCTAGCAAGCATCCGGCAGAAGCCATTTACTTCTGTGACTTTTGGATGTGTATGCCTTACCGCAGGAGCCTAACACTTGTGTCAAAGCTATTTCAGACAGGAGCGATGAGGTCAAATAGGCCCAGGGCCTTCTAACAGCCATGGAGACTGTATTACAGAGGAGCACTGAGGGTGAGATCTTGGTGACGCTTACACAAGGTAGCTGATGGGAGGAGTCTAGGACTGGGTGCAAACAGCGAAAATGCATGGTATTAGAAAACTAACCCACTCTCTCGTTTTGAATGGACACCTGTTCTCATTCCAGTACATTTGGTCTGAGACAGGTCATACCAATCTTGCAGCAGGGAGATGGGCAACGTTGTAAGCCTCTTGAGCACTCAGACCTTTTCCTTGGACTCTGCTGAAGTGCAGTGGGGCTTGTTGGATGTTTGATGGAGTTAATGGCTACTTCAGCTCTTCGATCAAGGCTAAAAAGGGAGTCAGAGCAAGCTGGAGAAGAAAGTGAGTTGCTGAAACATGCACTGCAGCAGGATTTTCTAACTCATTCAACTTTTTATAGGCTAATGGCAAAAATTTCCAATCAAGCACACAGTTGGATGGCCAGTCACTGCAGCAAGTAACTGAGAAGTCAGCCAACACAGGCATGCTTTCCAGGAACTGCAACCTGCGGGACCTCATTACTCCTCCCTGACCTTCTTCAAATGGTCACTCTGGAGGATGGTGCAAATAATCTCTCTGTGAGCCTGTTTTTGCTAAAGAGCCAGTAACGACACCTCCTTCTGGAACAAATGTGATTCCAATTTAAAGCTAACATGACAACAGGCACACACCGTAATAACCCTGTGAGGAGACATGGCTCTCAAGACATCTACAGACTCCAGATTAAATGAAATTTTGACAGAGAAAAATATATATTGGCAACATTTCTTGATCCACAATTCAAAGAGAAAATTGAAACCATATTTCCGTAAGATTCAGACGCTGGAAAGAAGTTCTTAATAAACAAAAAGAGACAGGTCATGTAATTCACTCCCGTTCCCCTTTTTCATTTGTTGGCCGGTAACTATTAAGAGTCAGAGAGAGGAGGTTTTTGTCTGAAAATTTGCACTTTATCCTGACAAACAAAACAATTTGGAAGGAAGGTTCCCAGCTGCAGTTAAAACTGAAAGTGGGAATATTTATGTCTAAGAGTTGTGAGAAACAGTTCAAACTAATGAAATGATTGCAAAAGAGTGCTGCTGCAGTCCAGGGTTAAGAGTTTGTCTGGTTTTCACATCCTTCTCCACTTTGCCTTTACTGATTGCATCTTTAGCAAATGCTGCATGGCATGGTGAGTAATGATGTGCAATGACAGGAGTGCAAATGCAGGAGTTATTAGTAATGCATGTGGACTTACGGTCTCATATTTAACCTTCCTGAACAAATGTCACCCCTGTGCAGAGGGCCGGCACAAGGCCTAGGAACTCCTAGAGTCCTACTTAAACCCTGAGATGCAACTTCTTAGTCTTGATAGACGTCTGAGGTGGCTTACACGGGGCTCTCATGGTTGGGTCCGTGGGCTGGCTCTGCACAGGGGCAAATTTCACCCAAGAGCTGATGCTTTATACATCAGAATGTGTTTTCATTTTTCCCTGCGTCCTCTGCATTGGCATTCCCAAGCAGCAGGGTTTCATGGGATCCCAGTTCAGAAGCACTGGCCACACACCAGCACACACGGACAGATAAATGCGTATGTGTACGAAGGTGTCAGGCATTAGGGATACATGATTTTTGAAAGCAGAGCTCTGTCATAGCCTTGCAGTTTGTTTTTTTTTCTTAATTAGAATGTTAAGCAGTTCATCGTTTTATGTAAGACACAGGGCTCTGATACCCGTAGGAGGCGTGATACCTCTAGGGTTCCTCCTCCTGACTGCCTTGGGAATTAACTCCCTCCAGGTCTGACGTCCCCTTCCTCTGTGGGCTCTTGCTGCATCCCCCTTGCTCTCTGGGACTCGTGTAGCTGTTCACCTCAGGAACACCTGGGCCATTTGTCAGATGCTGATCGTGTGATTATTTCGGCTTGGGTAAAAAAAGAGATTTGTAGAGCTGGGCAAAATCTTTCATTCGAGGCTATTTTTCAATGAAAACCCATCAATCCTTTTTCCAAATGAATTTTTTCTTGGAAAAATAATAATAATCTGGATTTTTTATTTTTGGTCTTGCATGTTTTCTTTTCCTATTTTTACCTTCCCCTCCCCTCTCCCTTTTCTTTGTTTTTCATTTTCCACAGCATTTTCTTTGGTTTTCACTTGGTTTTTCTCCCTTTTCCTTCTTCAATTTTTTACCAAAGAGGAAATGTTTGAGAAAAATCCTAGCAAACTAACTACAGTCTGTGGCGGGAATTGTTTATTGGTTCTAGATCCACGTGGAGTCTTTTATGGGAGTTGCTGCTTTATCCAATATTCGCTGCTTGATGCACGAAAAGCCTAATTTTGGTATAATGTTTGGATGATGCCACTGTTAGACCTGAAGCCCTGCCAGTTTGGGAGTGCATTCAGGAAATGTGAGAATCACTCTTAAATAGAAGTCCTGGGGAGCTGGCTGCAGGCTCTTCCTGGCGCTGTATAGCAACATGAATTAACGTGTGACAGTGACAGAAAATGGAAAAGAATGGCCCTGCAAATGCAGTTACAAGAAAAAGGCAAATTGATTTAGTGGACATATGAGTATTTTTGAGAGAGAAAGCAGGAGAGCTGCATGACATATTCCAAGATACCCTGCGATTGCTTCTCTTAAGGAGATGTCATTCAGATTTTCCTGAACTAGCCTTTAAATTACTGTGCTATAAATAGATAGGACACTAGCAGTATTTACAGTATGAGCATCAGGTGAAAAACTACAGCTTCTGTAGCATGTGCTCATCTCACCTTGGATCTGCCCTGCTGGAGGTTAACTCTTATTTCCATGTTAATGCCCTCTCGATTCCAATGACTGCCATTTGTCAAATTAACATTCATTTCAACAACCCAAAAGTGAGAGCTTTCAAACATTAATTCACAACTATGAGCTCTTCCCAGCACATTATTATGCTTCTGTGATGAACCAAACTGCCTATGGAAAGATATAGATCCTACTAGAAATGTTGGCACCGCAGATGAGAAAGGAAACCTATTACTGAGGCACCACTAACGTGGCTTATGGGGGTGGGGGGGGAAGAGGGGAGAGGCAGGAGTTAGAGTCGAGCTGTGGCATGTGCCTTCGCTGGATAAAATTCAAATAAAAAGACCAAGCCAAACACCTCGGTTCGGGTCAGATGAGATGACGTCCATTTCAGGGAATCGTGCCCCTGGTGGGAAGCTCCACCTACGTGAAAGTGTGAGCAGTGTTTGCAGGACTGGGGTCATGCTATTGCCTGCTGTATGTGTTGCGTATGGAACCCCTGCTATTCTGGTTCTCACCTAGGTCCTCAGATCATGCGCGTGGGCTCTTAACACCTATTGTGCATTTTGCACCCTCAGCTCTTAACTGTATAGAGAAAAACTGAAATAAGGTTTGCTCCAGAAAATGTGCCTGTGGGACGGCAAGATTTTCAGAAACGAACATTTGTCTGAATGACCGTTGCCATTTTTATCATCAGGCCTATTAAATCAACACAACGTCTGCCACTTCCTGCTACCAGTAACACCGTTCCTTTGCATCACAGGGCTCTCTCTATCCTAAAGAGCACGCCCAGGAAAATGCTTCGCGAACACGGCCTAAAGAAAGCCAGTCACTATTTTTATGCTAATAGGATTGTTTTAAACGCAAGAGATTAACATCTCAAACATGAAAACTGGCCTATTTTGAGTCTGCCATTATTCCAGCATGTCTGATCAATGTGCTGTCTCCGATTAATAAGACAAATTAGGGGAAGGGCATTCTGATGACAATGGCGAGAGAGGAAAGCTGATGCTGGAGCCTTGGTGCTTTGGGATAGCGGACAAAAGCAGGAAGGGGACCTCACTGCAAGCCTTACCCCAGGGACTTTACTTGCCTGGGAAGCACAGTTTTGCCCCACACGCACAAACATCTCACCTTTAAAGGTGGCCTACAGCTGCTTCACGTCCATTCCTGCTTCAGTGCTCTCTGGGACTCCCTCCCCACGTGGGACAGAGCCACAGCCAGCTTAAAATGTGAGCATGCTGCAGTGTGGCCATTGGCTAGAGCCGTTCAATGCAGAGTTCTTGGCAACTCCTGGCCATGTGGCCCACAAGCTGGGCTGCTCAGAGCAGCTGTAGCACCGCAGCCTCCTGTCTGAGAGGCCACAGAGCAGAGCCACTGGGTGGGAGCCCTGGCAGCAGCGCCAGCACGCCCCATTACCGCAGGACGAGAGCCATTACAGGAGGGGCCCGTGTTGCATCTGGCTGGAGAGCTGCGGGTTTGGGCCAAGGGTTTGCCCAGGGATCCTCAAACTGAGGGTCATGACCAGGCCTCACCCCAGCCTCTCTGTTTAGCGAATGGGAGGCTGTGGGGTCAGAGTCCTGCTCCAGCTCCCCTGTCCAAGGGTGACAAGCCTCAGGCCTTGGTATTGAGCAGCCGTCACTGACAAATGAGCACAAAGGGTCTGCGCCCCTTGGACCTGCCACTTGTGTTGCCATTACCTACAGGGTGGAACCAGGCCCAAACATCCAAATCCCCATTTCAGCTTCTGCACCCATCACACGTGTTGTTTGGGGGCAGGGTCCACCCCCACGGAAATCAGCAGGCGTCTTTCTGTTGACCTCAGCGGGATGGGACGGGGCCTTGGCACCCTTGTGTGTCACTGCCTGGGTAACTGAGCCTGAAGAAACAGCCTCTGGATGTGTGCAGGACATTCCCCTCCCCCTGGGCCATCGTGTGTGTTCCCGGCATTGGGTTTTAGCTGCTACGTGTGCAACGAACCCACATTTTCAGACTCTTTCTACCCAAACACTCCTGTACATGGAAGGGGAAAATCCAGTTTCCTTTCGTTCCATCCAGTTCATACATTGTAATGGTTTCTCCATTAGGAGGACCATGAATTAGACAAGCTGAAAACAATATTCTCCTGCTGAAGGCTAGGCCAGGCACAAAGTGCTCTGACAGCTCCAGAAAATGGTGGCCAATTAATGGATCCGGTTTGAAAAGTGCAATATAGCGTCCTGCAAATATGTCTGCACCGAAATCTGCTGCTCTTAACGATGTTGTGCTTACACTGAAAGCCCGCTGCAATCAGTGAGATTCCTCGCAGCCCCTGTCCAACCAGGCTGAGATGGATCCTCACGACCTGAATTTTACTCATGGGTTGACAGGCTTTTCTGTTTCTTTTTCTTGGAGTTTTTGTTAACTCAGAAGGTCTCCCTGACGTCACTTCTCGGCATGGCTCTTCCCTAAGGTGCCAGGCCTTCTGATCACCGTTCGTTCTGCTCAGGGCTACATGAGACTTTGCTCTGCACTGAAGAGCTCTCTTTTGCACCATTAGGTACTTCCTCCTTGTCAGCCTCAAGACTCCAGCGCATTGCCCTGTTGGACCAAACGCATGTCCCCTGTCACCCCAGCATTCAGAATTCTGTCTCTCTCCCACAGTGCCCCATTTAATGTCTCACTTCCTTGTTTTAAGTGTTTGGGTTTTTAAAGTATAATTTAGTTAAGAGATTAGCTAACCGGATGTGGCTCAAGTGTCTTTTTCAGCCCAATAAGAAATGTGATGGGAAGACGCCCATCTAGCAATACTGTACAGGGGTTGGATTCAAATGACAGCCCCATGTGAGTATTATCTCCCAGCTGAATGGCACGGTGGGAAATGCACTTTCTTGCAGACTGATCTGATATGAACAGGATTTCCCTTTGGATTGAAAAACAAAGATGATGAATTAGGAGCAGAGAATTTCTAGAAATATACAGGTTGTTTTTTCCTCTCCCAGATGAAATGCGACACACTTTGACTGATGCACTGGCAACCTGTTGCTGGCAAGTGCATTGCTGCACTGCATGGTTTTAACCAGGCATGTGCAAACAGGGCGGCTGCCTCGCAGTTTGAATATATTTGCCTGGGCGGTTGTGCTTTAGAAAGGAAATTGAACTTCAGACACCTTAGAAGAAAATAAATGCACAGCTCAGTCATTGATTAGAAGTCTTGAGCAACAGCCAGTTGTTTGCTAACATTTCTTTTCGGGGCCTGTTCAGGACAGACAGTCCCTTCAAGGCCCCAGTAAAGCCTCTAGAATTTGTTTTGCCGAATCTACATACTCAGTCTAAGATTCCAGCTGGGGCATTCACCCCCAACCTCACAAAATGGGGCCAGGCTGCTAACGAATCTCCGTCACCACAGAGTCACAGTCTGAGCGAGCCCCTCGAGACACACTGCAGGCCCGTGGCCAAAGACAGCCTGCTGCCTCAACGCATGAGCTATGTTTAAGGCAGGAAGGGCTGGGGCTAGGAAGCACTGGGTCTTTTCTGACTGTGCCCGCTGCTTTCAGTAGCAAGCCTAGTTCTCCCACTTACGCTGGGCAGAACAGGTAGCAAAACATACGGGGCAGCACAAGGTTTAGTGACTGTTTATTGGTGAGTGATTTGGGGCTGCGAGGGCAGACATTCTCTGCTGCTGTGCTTAGGGCAGTAACCCTAGAGAGAAGTGTTTCGCCCCAGACCGGTTACAGTTAGCTGGCACTCTGCCTGTGCAGCGTCAATTCCCATGGAAGCCTTTCCAAGTTAGATGGAGGGCTCTTCTTCACAGAGTTTCCCATCCCAGCATGGGCTGACACTGCAGACAGGCCTACATCTGGTCTCCTGATTTTCCAAAGGAGCACTCTCCCCAAATAAGAAGAGACAGACACCTACAACCCGACGGCATCTAGAATAATACATGGCTTCTAACGGAATACAAGGTTGTAATTCAATCAAGATGTTCTGCTGACACCTTAAACTGCGTGAGCGGCTCAAAGCAGCACGTATAAATGCCAGCAAAACCCTGAGAGTGAATTACAGCTGTACTGTTGCACCAGACACCATCAGGGCTCAATGGGGCAGGGGAAAGGGGACAAAGTCCTCTTTGTTAAACTAATTATTTTAATACGTATACGGAAAGGACAAGGAGGGAAACCTCCTCTCCCTCCACTAGTTAAATATTTCAGTCATGTTCTTTTTCGAACATTTCAAAGCCCACTGTTGTTCTAAGCTGTTATGTGTAGCCATTAAATCTGACTATAAAATGGGAAAGGTTTGAAGTGTGTATGATATATTTCAGGGAGACTGGATAACTCGGGTGCCTGGTAATGGAATACAGAGCCTTTCACCTTCACAGCACTGGTTTGAATCCAAAAGTCATTCACATCTGGAGGCCATTTGGTTGCCAAGATGAAATGAGTTTGGTCAGTCTCAGTCCAGGTCCATGCGTCCAGACAACAAAAAACCCACCGAAATCGGCACTAGCTGGCCTCTTTATTTGCAGGCTGAGCAGAAAGTTCAACGCTAGACTGGGACCTGAGCATGGACACTCCCTACCATGCTGGTGTGAGCCCTGGCGAGGCGGTATGTTGGCTGGGCATGACGCGGCACACCACTGCCCACGCTGGCCTCCTCCTGGAGGATAAATCAAGCTCTTCGCTCACAAGGGCTGTCAGGCGGCAAAGCGTTTGACATGGGAGGAGAAAGGCTAGGAAAGCCCAAGTGAAAGCAGGCTCACCTGATCTGGAAAAGAAGCGTGGAACTAGCCATGGCATGTCAGAAATAACTCGGCAAGCCAGAGCCTGGGAGCGGTCAGGGAATGGGCTGTTCTCTGGCCCTTCCCCCTTTTGTTCATCGGAAAAATGTGCAGAAAGAATCCAGTTTTCCATGTGAGCTTATACCCGATCCATTAACCTGAGGGAACTTCCTCAGGAGAAGGAGCTGTTCTAAAGACTTGTGCATGGCCTTGTTGCTAAGGGAACTACTTCCTTTGGCTGAACCATTTGTGCATCAGAGGTGCTGTGTTACTTGGACTCTGCCCGTGCAAAGAGGAGACCAGGGGCCACCCATTGCAAACATGTTTAGGGAGTGAAAAACGAAAAGTATCCAGGTAATTTCGGGCAGTGAGGACAAAGAGGAAGTGGCTCAGTCATGACGCAAGGCACCAAAGCGAGCTGGTGAGAGCCGCCTGCAGAAAGAATTGAGCTGTTCCTGGAGAATGTGCAGTAGTCTCTGACAGGATCTGGGAAATGCAGCCATGCACCCTTCCAGTGCCATGTGCTATGTGGCCCTCCACATTTTAGCAGAATTATCATATCTAGTGGCAGCAACAACACTGGATATGTCAGTTTCTCAGCACACTATGTTCAGTCTGTGGAGTTCTCCGAAATACGGGTACAATGGGAAAGGCATTCAGGAGTAGCACATGGAAGGTGTTTCCTTTGAACCTATCCAGGGAAACTGGAAAATTGTGACAGTTGTAATGGGCCAGCAAGGCTTAACAGCAAGCCCTGAAATCAGACGGCTGCCCCGGACTTACCAGCATGTAAAAGGTTCTGTCTTTGCCACCAGAGGGGCTGGAAATGTTATGAGGGGGGTGGTTTGTTTTTTTCGAAATGGAAGCTGAAATTCTGTATATCTCAGTGAAAACTCTGGGAGGGACTCAAGTCTGCAGAAAGCACTCGCTCTCCAGGGGGAGCATTGCCCTCAGCCCTGCCCATTAATTAGAATAATACTAATTGTTATGAAGATAATGATGATTTTTACTACTCCATATGTACTGAACTCCGTTTTTGGTAGGGCCTTTTAAAACTATTTCAATGTGTTTTACTTAAAGCTACTAACATTACACAGACCGTTTATTAAATGTCCAATTTTTAATAAAATAATAGCAATTTACAAAAATGACATTAAAATCGAACCTATGCTTATTGCTATACGTAAAAGGAAAAAAATAATTCCATGCAACATCTAACTGAATGAAAAATTATGTCCAATTATTTTTTTTAAACAATTCATCTGCCAATATTTTCTTTAAATGTGAGTGTTACTTTTTCATTTAAACAATAAATGTCTGGATGCATTTCAAAGAGGTGCCTTTTCTGTTATTTCATTTCCTGGAGTCTCTACTCAAAAGAACATGAATAGAACACTATAAATAAAATAGTTACTTAAGGATTTACAGCTGAGGATTTCTATGGAAACAAAACGAGGAGGAGATTTTGCATCAGTGTGGGGGTGGCAAATGGAAACGAAGAACACACACTGAAAACAGAAAAGAAAGTTTAGTTGCCACGTGGCAAATGTGAGATCTCCCACCCGAGCTGAGCGTCAGGGTACCAGTGCATCACCCAGAGAGATGGCAGTTGTTCCTTTATCATCTCCAAGTGTGTTCTGGCTGGTGGATCAGTGTGTTGTGGGGTATTTGTTAGACTAGCCACACCCTTTTACAGAACAGCCGGTGAAGAAAGATGGAGAGGAACAGGAGTTCCAAGGAAAGACAGTCTTGCAATAAGTGGTTTCTGAACACATGAATACAAATTGCTGTACAAGTGTGATCTGGACTGGCTCACACAGTCTATCTAGCCCTGGCAGCCAGTGCCAAATGTTTCATGGGGAGATGCAAGTCGCCCTTTTTACACTAGCCTTGAAATTACATAGAGAGAAAAAAATGAAACATGGAACCTGACAAAACACACCCCACGAAGACCTACTCCCGAACCGTGTCCAAGGAACGGGCTAGTTCCAGGTGCCGGATGAGTTTAGTTAAGCTCACTGCAGTTAGCACAGGTGCCCCGTTGGCAGTAAAGTCGGAGCATTGTCAGGAATGTTAGCCACGTGCTGTACTACGGAAGGCGTGGAGGTCAGCTCTGCTTCGCCATCTTTGCATTTCTTTTGCCAGAATAGTAAGTTCTGCTCTGCCTAAATTAGTACAGTGTCCCCACTGAGTTTTCAAAAATCAAACCAAGGAGAGATGGTTTTTCCAGGTATGTCAATCCACTGCAAGGCTCCTCTGTGCACAGTCATTTCTCCCTCAACAATCGGGCATTCTTCCTTTGAACAAGCCTCTCCCTCATCGCTCTTCCAATTCCTGCCCATGTTACTCACACAGACCCATGTGTGTCAGTACCAAGGGGAGGCCACTGGGCTGCGTGGCCAGGAGGCATCCGTATGCCAGAAACAAAGGCTCCAGCGTCAGCTTGTCATCAATGGAAAATGGATTTTCAAGTGAGCTGGACCAAAATGACTTGCATAACATAGGAAACAATTCAACAATCAACAAATCTTTCACCACTTAATAGGATTTTAGAAATTGAATTATCTCTTTAAGCGCTGACAATCCTAGCCTATCAATCAATTAGGGAATGCCAGACTGTAGAGGCTACAACTTCACTTGGAGTTAGCATACTATTTTCTTTTTAAAAACCCCTAAATATTCCCTGCTGTGGTCAGGACTGGGCGACAGACTCTGCTCTGAACAGAGTGCCACTGCTCTCCCAAGCCAGGGCAGCAACCAGACGAGAAACATCTGCTACTGACGGGTAGAAGGAATCGAGTTCATGGCAGCTTGGCTCGAGTTCTGGCCGCGTGTCTCTCCAGAACTACAGCTGGGATGTTTGTGAGTCCGGCGGGGCACAGCCACGCCCCAGCCCCAGCTCCGAGGGAAGAAAAGCCCCACATGTGACGATTCAGTTTTGGAGAAAGCAGCTAAGCAACAAATACCAAGCTCTGCAGTGCTCTGTGGGACCCTTCTACAGGCCATGTGTCCATCGCAGGCCCGGGTGAAGTCCCATCTGGCAGATGTTTCGTGGCCTGTGCGAAATGAAGTGAGGGGGCTCGGTCAAGCTTTGCAAGACAGTCCCGCACCCCAGAAACCACGACCATGCTTGATGTGAACTTGCTCCTGTGTCGGCTGTCTCAGCAGAAAGGCCCAGCCAGAAATAGAAACCAGGCCTCCTAGCCCTTAGCTACAGCTGCAAAATGTTGGTATATGCAAGGAAATCACATTTGAATTGTAAAAACAGAAATTCCCCCCATTATAGCGGGCATTCCCTCCCCCACACTCCCTCGCTGCCCGCTGCAGAAGCATGGTGACGTGTCTGCCTCAGTTTCCCCTTGTGGGTTATCAGTAAGTTCTGTGTGGCTGGTATATAGTGAACAATGCCCACTCAGGACATTTACTCATCAGCCAGTGGGAGATGCAAACAAGCCTTTACTCCAGAGCCCTGGCTGGGAGACAAGCTGATCTTAGTCAGTATGCCCTCTCCTGCCTCCCTTCGCTTCCATCCGGCTCCACCAGAAAGGGCGCCTAGATCCAGGACACTTTTCTGGAGTCACTTGGGGAAGGGTTCCTTCTCTAGACTCAGGGGTCTTGGGGAAGTCAGAGCTCTGCAGCTGCTCCCTAGAGCACTGTATAGTCCCACAATGACTTGGACCTCTTGCCAGTGCCTGGTAAAGTCCTTTGGCTGGCTCTATGTCTCCCTAGGGGTTTGCCACTCCTAGCTGCCCGGGAACCTGCTTCCTCCAGGAGCACCTTGTGTAGGGCCCCTTTTCTGGTGAGTGCTCTATCCCACACCCCAAGAGGTCCCTCTCCTCTGTCTTCTGGGGCCCCAGACTGAGCTCTCAAAAGCCTTTTCTTAGGCCCAGGTGCTCCGTGCCTAATTAATTGCTGCCCAGGTAATGAACGAGGCACAAGTTTGTTGGTGTTGGCCCTTCTCACGGGCAGAGCCTGTCACAGGCGGGCTGAGTATCCGCCTGCCTCAGCGGGCCAGCCACACCGTGACACAGCAGAGCTTCCCTCCCAGCCCAGCCCTGTATTCTGTGTTCCTAGCACTTAAAAATGTCTGCGCTGGCAGGTTTTAGTACTGATGTTATCTCTCAAGGGCATGGGCCTGCGAAGAAGTGTGGCTGCCCCAGAGCATGGTGTATTGTGCAGTTGAATGGTGTGCTGCCAAAAAAAGACATTTGTACTGAAACACGTTCTCTGGCTTGTTCTGTGGAATCTCTGCAGCTAAAACGCCCCTTGGTAGTGCGAGAATTTGTGTTTAGCTGGCTGTGGTGGAGCAGGGTGGGTAGCTAATAGGACAGGACAACGAGCTGTGGCTCAGGAGACAATGAGGGGACACAAAAAACTCACTCGTTTCTACCAGCTGGAGAAATCTGAGTGGGGAATTCACCCTGAGCTCCAGTGTCTCACTGGTTATTGGATAGCTTCTTTTTGAGAACTTTTGTTTAGATTTATGCAATTTTCCACTATGCCCTAACTTTGTATTAATGCAGGAGGTGACGCTTACATTATTGATGGTATATATGGTCAGGTATTCACAGATGAAAGGTTAGTTTATTAATCCACCGGGAGACCTTATGAAAAACAAATTCAGGTAAACAACATATTTTTCCTGACTGTTTTTCAAAATTTAAAGTAGGGGTACTGCTCTCTGTGTTTTCCTTTGATGTATTTCCATTGCACTGTGATATTACACTCTTCAGAAAAGAGAAATTGCCTTTTCTACCACATTCTTGAAAAAAAATAGAGAAATCTAATTGAATATCCTGCCCATATATGCTGAGTATCATCTGCTCGCAAGTTATGAATGTTCTTTGAGAGTTACTAAAACATGTGGTTAGATATATTTGAAAGACATTTCTCTGTTAAGGGACTCACAATATCAATGCTGCATCATTTTCTTTTTATACTTGAAACAGTCTGTAGCTGACATCACCTGCTCTCCCTGTTCTCCTGAGCTTTATATTCACTTTCCCACCCCCGCCAGCCCAGCCTACTGCACCCAGGCTCACAGCATTTTTTTCATTTGCTGGGAAGCAGTTCCTCTTATCTCAGAGTTTTGTCTGCTGATCCACAGCTGGGGCAGGGAGCAAGTGGTTCTTTGAGTCAACCTTCCTGCATTGCCACTCCTTGTGGGACCCACGTTGTGACAAAACACCCTGAGGGGGCTACTCTGAAGCCTTTAGTCACCCCAGCCTGCCATTGATGCCTGGCTCAATGTTACTGTTAGACGTCTTCTCAAACGGGATTAGCTGAGAAGTGCAGTAAAAAAATACGGGCACCTGCTTGCAGCAGCACCAGTCCACAGCCCCGCAGGGGAGACTGGCAAACCCAGACACAGAGACAACGGGAGCCTCCCTAGATTTTAAACATTCCTGGCCAAGAGTGGACGCATTAACTGCATGGGTTAAGATCCTCAGTGATCCTGAGGGGGTCTGATTGTTATTGCTTTAGTAGACCTGCTCTTTAGAAGAGGAATGGATCTTTAATGGACATTTCTAGTGAGCGAGGGGAAATCTGGGCACAATAGCTCTGCTGAGTAAATGAAGGGTTGTTACCTGTTTATACCCAGCTAGAGGAGCCAAGGAATGCTTTACCTGGAAGGGCAAAGCCATCCATTTAGTGACCACCCTGCTGGACCCTCAGAGACATTTTAATGGCAGTAAGAGCGTTGGAATGGGATTCTAAGTCTTAGTGGTCACTTGAGTCACTGGTTTGGTTAATGCTTTTTTTAGAGGGTGCGGGGAGTGTTTTTGATTTGTTTTTAAATGTAAGCTCTGGAAAGAAGGCAGAACTCACTGTGCCCTGTGTATGACCACTGGAACTTAATTAAGCACTGAACTTTAATTAATTGACTGACTTGAAGTAATAAGGTTGGTCAATTCACTTTGCCCAACAAAGAACTGAATAGTTGATTTACATTACGCTGTCGGGTGTAAGTTCTGCCATGATATAAATAGCCGCTCTCCAGTAGTGTACAATCAATCAAACCAGTGCGCTCAGCCAGGTGCCGAACCAACAGCTGCACAGCTCTCCACCAGGCCTCTCCAAGGCCCACCAGTAGCGTCTTGAGTTCCTGAACTGACACCCCGATTACTTGGCTAGAGCGGGTCAAGAAGGGAAAAGCCGGAGCAAAGGCATCATAATGATGTGTCTAGAGCCCGACCGGGGCCCATTCAAATGAAGGGGGAACGCTGATTTAGAATGGTGAGATTGACTTCGATGGGTGTGAGATAGGCCGTTACACTCGCCACACTCAGGCTGTGCTCCGTGTCTCTCCTACGTTACACAGGCAGAGCATATACCCTACACGGCCAGTTCCAAAGGGGCAGGGTCTAAGAAGAGACTGTGGAGAGCGTGTGATGTGCCATGAGTGATACACAATTATTGGCATTTCTCTGCCTGCAGTTGCGGAAGCCTTCCAAATGTCAGCTTTCCAGCCAGTTCAGTTATTTCCTTCTCGCATCCTTGCGATTAAAGGTTACGAGGTAAATCCCCTCCACCTGGAGCTTGTCACACGCCGCATCACAATGACCAAGGGAAAAAACACTGCAACACTGCAGAATGTTTCCCAACGGAAACCAGGAGCAAAGCACGAGGGTGAAACACTCAGAGCAAATACCCCCAGCTGCATCTCCTGAGCGCATCTTCGGCTCTTTAAATTGATTGGCACTTTCTATTTGAGGAAAAATGAGTTCTTAAAATTGAAATCCTGGTTATTGTTATGGTAATACACTGAGGCTGCAGAAGAAGAGATTTTAAGATACAAAAGGTTAGTTTAAATCAAGCAGCTGATAGGTTAGTCTATATAGAGTACTCAAGCCTAATGAGCTCAGAGGTATGTATATATTGAGTCTGGCCCTCTTAATATTGTTGATTCAAGTTGTAGGAGTGGGTAATAACCAAGATAACCCGAGACTTCTGAGATCATTACTGCTTTATCACGTTTTGTATGCAATATTTTTAGCGTCATTTAGAATGTCAGCCTTTATAAAATGCTTCCTAATATTAAGGGACATTCTATACATCCAGCCACATATTTATACACATACACACGCAAAATAGACAGCATACTTGTCAGCCAAACACTTTGTGAAGGGGAACTACAGTAGGTATATTTTAAACATACTACCAGGATGTGGTACTAAGCAGAAGATTTATGAACAATGTAACAACAAATGTACCAAACCCATATTAGGCCGACATAGTGACTGATTCCCAACATATGTTATTGCTCTTCTCTCATCTTTACCTGAAATTAGTAATTCAGCATCCGCACCTTTATTTGGAAAATAATAATACTTGCAGAATTATAAAAATTTAATATGCTCCTAGTAAAGTGAAAAATGAGAGGTTATGATATTGTCTAACACTTTCAAATGTGTTTATTAATTCATGTTTTAAATCATAAGTTTCATTGTGCAGTAGAGTCATATACAGCAATAAGCAAGTTTTAAAATATTAATGAATAAACAATATTTCTCTATTGAAATATAACATGCTTCTTTGAACAATGTACCACCAGTAATAAATCAAAACCAGCAGAAAATTGCATTTCATATTTAATACAACTTGAACTCTGCCTTTTTATAAATTATATCTTTTTTGTTTAATTGGCGTCAGTTCAGATCTAGCAGATTGCTAATAAAATTCTGGATTTCCATATTTAATGATGCGTGCTCTTTATGCTGAATTTTACCAGGAAAAAATGCAGCCTTGTATTCTTCTAATAGATAGCATTAATAGGTGATCTCATATCATGAAAAACAGCCCCTTTTCGTTTTCCTGAAGCCTAATTTGGGTTCTCAGATAAGTAATGGGCGAGGGGGAAGCAGCAATTCTCTCACTGACACCGCTGGCAGAGCACAGCAGGCCCGTATGCTGGGCTCTTATCTGCTCGGGTGTGCGTTTGTGTTCCCATCTCAGTGTTCAGCAGCCGTCTACCCTGGCATAATGCCCATTGAACAAAGGACGCCTTTCCTTGTGGGAGTCTTTTCACATTGTGGACTCCTCAACCAGGGGTCTTGACATTCCTGGTGGCCCTGCGCCAAGGGACGTAGGTATATTCCATTATTAGATCTGGGATCTCCCTCGGGAAAGGTCATTCTCGATTTGGCAGCTGCTGTTGTTGGGCTGCACTGTGAATGGGCTGTGTGCGCTGAATGGAGAACAGGTGTAGAGAAGATAACTAATCCAGAGCAGCCAGCGAGCAGGCAGGACTTCTCAGCTCGTTCTAGATGGGATGTTCCTGACCCAAGAAGGGGGCGTCCGACCGTGCTTTTATCTCCTGCTCCCTCCCCTGTACAATCCCTTTCCTGGAAAGCTGCCACCCCTTTAACGTCAGACAAAAATCAGCACATCTCTTCTTTGGGATTTCTTTCCTGACTCAATTTCGCCATGCGCATGGGATGCCCCTCTCTGCCTCACCCTAAACCTCCTTGGTAGAGAAGCTGCAGCTCCCAAAGCCGGGGCTCCAATGGGAGTAAGGACTGGGGGACTAAGCTCAAAGACACTGCCACGCCCTGTGCCTGTGGCACGTCCCTGAATCCCATCAGACCATGTGCATTCACAATGTCAATTACTGCTCTGCAGCAGCTGGACGTCTCCTATATACCGTGGAGGGGCCAGATGGAGCATGAGCCAATGCTGTGGGCCAGGTGTGGGCTGGGATACATGGAGTTGACGTCTAGATACTCAGAACGCCAAGGACAGTAGGGTTCTCCTCTGCTCCTTTTACAGCCCCCCGCCCTTCCCAGATCCGTCCCACCAGGTCCTGCTTGAAGCTTACACGGCCACTGACACCTGTGCAAAGTGCCATGCTGAATCAGCCGTGCCCTGCTGGCTCACTAGCAACATACGCCCTCTTTTCGTTGAAGGTAAATTACAAAACAAGGAACAGGGGTGTGGAAAATCAGGGCCCAAATCTTTTTAGGCAAGCTACAGTCAGGCTAAAGGAGTGGGAAAGGAGTTGGGGACATGGGCCCTGGGCACCACCTGCATTGCAGACTTTGCACAGCACATTAAACGTTCTGCTCCAGCTCTGGCCGGGTGAGATGGCAGCCACTCTTCTCTGCTAAGACCATCATCGTTGTATTGCCGATTCTTTCTGAACTGAGCAAAACAGGCACCTCTTTGTAGATGCCCTTCGCAAACTGCCTGGAGTAGCCAGACGAGCCTGGATGGCCTGACAAGCCACGGAGGTGATGCCACCAACTAGTGACGCAGACGCTGGCTGCGCATGGGTAAGTCTCCGCCTTGCTGTGGATGCTCTGGGGGCAGCCTGGCAGTTGTTCACATCCTCTACCAGCCTCTCTAGGAGCACAGGGGCAACGCACCGCGCGGCTGTGCCTCACCCAGCGCCCTCCTCCAGCAGCACGTGCAGACAGAGCTAAGAGCTCTCTCTGCCTGCCTTCGCGCAGCCCACCTCTCTTCCTGCTCAGGCCTGCCCAGAGTTTGAGGAGGCTGCAGACTTGCCCAGGCAGGAAGGACGGCGACGTCCAGGGCCTGAGGGTAGTTTACCCTGAGGAGTCATGATGGGGAAATGCTGGCAGCCTGGGGCGGGAATGCTGGCTAGGGCGTGGCGGGACATTTAGAAAGGGAAGAGTTGCTCTTGTGCAGAGATGGCGAATTCTGACCATGGGAACGGCAAAGCTGCCCCCAACTCTGAGCAATAACTAGGTCCGACGGCCTCCCTTGAGCAAGGAGGTCAAGGTGCAAGCATTCATTCAACAGTAAAAAGCCCCATTGGGAGCTAGCGATACAGAGGGCAGGGCTCTGCTAGCTGCCAAGTGCTGCAGGCTTTTACCTGTTAGCCCCTTCCGCTGTATGGTGCACCCCACCCCACAGCCCTCTCAAAAGACAGCCATCATGCTGGAAAGTCCGGTCAGGTTTACCACTGTTCTGTGGAATTGTGAAAGATCTGGGAGTCAACGTTCGAATCTTTGCGTACCTTGCTAATGTGAATGACTTACACAGGCATTGCGCAGAGTATTTCCTAGTTATTTCCTGTTCTGGGAGAATGCTGCCAACACCGTGGTAACATTTATTCGCCTGCAAAGGGAAAGCGAGATTTTACTGGTGACCAGAGATGGCGCAAATAAAAAAAAGACTTGTAGAAGAAACTGCTTATCAGTAAGGTGTAATGTTGCTAACGGTAGAAATTAGAGGCAGAAAAGACTGGCTGGGTCAGGTCATTTCATACAGAACTCCTGGACAAAGGACAAGTATCTTTTCCAGTATTTTCTGCAAGCTGCTTTAAAGTGATGATTCAAGTGAAAGGGGTTCACTTGCATTGTGTGTGTGTGTGTGTGTGTGTGTGTGTGTGTGAGAGAGAGAGAGAGAGAGATGTATGTTCACATATACGTGTGTGTGTGTATATTTACATACAGATTGGTAGCCACAGATTTGACTGAAATTAATTGATTTTAATTAGCCTGCGTAAAGAGAACTCTTACATTTGTTGCCGCATGAGGGTTTTGGCAGTCTCAAATAAATTAATCCTTTTTATTATCTCAGTGACAGGGAGATGATCAAATAGACTTTGATACAGATTTTGGGATTTATCACCTAGTAGCACTCTGATATGCTTGAACTTTTTTTTCCCTGCTGCTGGTGCTGGAGGCAAGAACGAGGCTACAAATGGCATTTGCTTCAGAACCTGCTCACAAATGAACTGGGGATTTAGCAACAAATGAAACAAGGATGTGAGGGAAACTTTGAAGAAAAGTTTCTCTTTGATATTTGTTGCGAAAGTAGAATTTTGTAGGGATGGGGAGGGAGAGAATTATTGTTTAATAATTGTTTAATTACTGTTAAATCATAGAGCCCTAGAACGTGGGGCTGGCAGAGCCCTCAAGAACTGAAGTCCAACCTGCTGAGCTGAGGCAGGACAAGTAAACCTAGACCACCCCTGACAGAGGATTGTCTGGCCTGTTCTTCGAAACCTCCAGTGACAAGGATTCTCCAACATCCCTTGGAAGCTGGCCCAGATTTTAACTACCCTTAGATTTAGAACATTTTTTCCTAATATCTGACCTAAATCTCCCTTGCTGCAGATTAATCCCATTACTTCTTGTCCTACCCTTATTGTACTTGGATAACAATTGCAACAGCACTTAACATATCTGAAGACTTACCAGATCTCCCCTCAGTCTTCTTTTCTCAAGACTAAACGTGCAGTTTTTTTAACCCTGCCTCATAGGTCAGGTTTTTATGAAACTTTTATTATTTCTTTTGCTCTCCTCTGGACTCTCTCCAATTTGTTCTCATCTTTTCTAAAGTGCAGCACCCAGACCTGGACACAGCGCTCCAGCTGAGGCCTCACCGCTACCAAGTAGAGCAGGACAGTAACCTCCATGTCTGACTTATAACACTCCTGTTAATACACCCCAGAATGACATCAGCCTTTTGAGCAACTTTGTCACATTGTTACACATAGTTAATTGTGATCCATTATAACCCCCGATCCTTTTCAGCGGTACGACTACCTAGCCAGTTAGTCCGCATTTTGTAGTTGTGTATTTGATTTTTTTCTAAGTGTAGTACTTTGCACTTGTCTTTTGAATTCTGTCTGAAAGCAATAGGATGGAATCCAATAAAGGACCTTGACAAATTGGAGAATTTAAGTCTGTCTACTAAATGTCTCATCTATATGTTTTACAGCCAGAAATACTCTCAGCTGTAGCAAGGATCATTTGCTTAAAACTGTGTTGCAAAAGACTGCAAAGACAGGGCCGTATACTGCTGTCAACACATAAGGACTCTTCTTTTCATAACAACGAAAGAGCTGCAGGCTAAATGCCAGTCCTGATAAGAATGTAGGAGCCTGGGCAAGGTGGGCCATGGTCTGACCTACTATGGCAGCTCTTGTCTCTGACAATGGCCCATAGCAGAGCTTCACGGGGATATGCAGAACAGGGCAATTATGGAGTGATCCACGCCTGTCTTCCCTCCCAACATCTGGTAGTCAGGATGTAGGATTGCCCATGCAGGGGTTTTTGTCCCTGACCAGCTTGGCTATTATCCATTGATGGACCTAACCTCCATGAACTTTTCCAGCTCTTTATGTAACCCAGTTTTACTTTTGGCCATCACAAAAGCCCATGGCTAAAAGTTCCCACAGGTTAATTGTGCATTGTTAGAAAAGGTACTTCCTCTTGTCTGTATTAAATCTGCTGCCTATTAATCTCATCAGGTGATCCTAAGCTTTTGAATTGTCTGAAAGGGTAAATAACACTTCTCCATTCACTTTTTCTGCACCCTTCATGATTTTATAGACCTCTTGTAGATCTCCACTGAGGTGTTTAATTTCTTAGCTGAATGGCCCTAATCTTCTTAGTCTCTCCTTGTATGGAAGTTCCATATCCTTGATCATCTTTGTTGTCCTTTTCTGAACTTTTTCCAGTTCCATTATAGCCCTTTTTGAGCTGGGATGACTAGAATGGGACACAATATTCAAGGTGTGGAGACACACCATGGATGTCTATAGTGGCAATATGATATTTTCCATGCATTTCCTAATAGTTTCATCTAAGCACTGTGGCAGCTGAGTAAACTACTGATTAATAAAGTTACTGTTGAAGTCAGCATCACTGGGGAGAAATGGGGCAGGACACTTTTAGGATCACTGTGTGATTGCTCATTTTGCATAGAACTGTATGCCTAACTGCCAGCTTTAGTGTATGTCCATGCTACGGTGGCAGAACTATGTAGAAGCATCTGACAATGGATGAAAAGGGAGGCAGCAGCTAGGTAGACAGAAGAATCCTAACTACTAGGTCAACCTAACTACGGTGCTCAGGGCAGAATTTTTCACAGCCCTTAGATCGACCTAGCTATATCTCTAACTGTAGACCAGGCCTTTGTCTCCCACTGGCCACCGAGAAAAATGGGGGCATCTCAGACAGCTCTTCAAACCATTGTTTCAAGCTGTCAGAGAAAGGGTGGCTGCAGACTTTGTCACAGCCAAAAGGCATAGAAACTTGCGTTTTCAGCTCAGGGAGCTAGCAGAAACTGACTGGCCTGGGGCCAGACAGGTGCGTTAAGCAGGCTGAATATCTGACCCCCCTGACCCGAAAAGTATTAGTTGATGAGGGGCTTGTACTCTAAGGATTGAACCCTCTCCTCAGAGGCCTTTGAACTAGAAATCAGAGAGGCCAGATATTGCACTGTTCCTTTGACAGGACGGTTGCACTGCACTTGAAGGTCGTCAGCCAGCTCCTTCTCTCAGCCAGTTAGCAGTTCAAATGACTAAATACTGCTTTGCACGCAGGCACAGAGACATGCCCTCCAATAGCAGACACCTTCTAGCCACTCCAAGCTCATCCTCCCAACAAAGCAACTTTCTCCAGAGGAGGCAGAGCAAAAACCAAAGCTCCGGAGTCCCTGGTCCCTTGTGTGGGGCGTGTTGTGATAATGTCTCAGCAGGACAGCTGCGGGTGCTACGTTCGGTTCGATCTGCAGATACAGGTGTGTTGGCACTGACCAGCCCTGCAGGACACGTCCTTTTGGCACCATCTCCCAGCGGTGCCTAGCCACCCATCTCTGGTATGAATACAAACTGAATGCTGCTCTTGTACACTATGGAAGTATATCTACACATATAGCATTCCAGCGGCTTTTTCTTTATCGAAAACGTCATGTTTAAATGAGTTCCAGAGGGGAGCTGTGTCAGGCTGTTTTTAGCAAAACAATGAGAGTCCTGTGGTACCTTAAAGACTAACCAGTGTAGCTGGGTATAAGCTTTCGTGGGCAGACACCCACTTTGTTAAATGCTGTCTGGGCTGTCCCTGCCTTCTATAATCCACCAACACTCACTGAGGGCAGCAGGAACCACTGTGGCATTTGCACCTTTGCTGTAGCAGCAACATTCAGCTGATGTGCTTCTCCCACAATCTCAAATCCCCCCTCCCCACAGCCCCGTTCACCGTGCTAGGAGCCCCAACTGTTCTCCCACCGGCTGGCAGAACATCTGGCTTCCCCACGCCCCTGCCTCACATCTGCACGGAGTCACGCATGACCAATAGGAAAAGTCAAAACAGAAAATGTGGCAAGAGCATAAAGTTGAATATCAGGTCAAAATAAACACCCTGCTGGCTGTTGTGCTGTGCTGTTCAGTAATTCACTGTGGGAAGGAACACCCTCGCTTTAACAACATGGAAATGCAGCCTGCTGGCCAGGCCCTGCCCATCCAGGCTGCAGCCAGTCGCGCAGCACTCAGGGCCTTGACTGGGGAAGCCAAGGCATGGCAGGGCCAGACATGCACCGCCAGGGAAATGCGCCCAAGCCCAGGTGGCAGGAGCGAGGTGGTCTGAGCTGGCGGGCACCCGCGGGACATCCAGTGCACTGAGAAAGGGAGAAAACCTGTTTGTAACTGAACAAGAAAAGCTAGGGTTGAACTGGATCCCTGCGGGTGCCGCCGCAGAGAGAGAACATGAATAAAGCAGTGTTGCCTTTTAATTATCCCCCCACTTTTGGGGCTCCCCACCTCCACGCCCACTGTCACTCATGTGCATGTAGGCGAGGGCGGGGGAAGCTGACTCTTCCCTCCGGCCTTGAGCTGCCTGTAGGCGACCAAGAAACGGCACAAGCTGCGCTGTAGATTAGGTGGGGAAGATGGTAAGCGTTCTTTCCAGGAATGGGTGTGTGGCGTTAAGGTTCAGAGAGCTTAGGGGCGGCATATCTCCTATACAGCAATACTATTTACCAGCCACAGCCAAGCATGGCATCCCAATTTATTCCTGCAAATAGCTCACCCTCGCCTGCAGGGGTTGGCGTTCTGAAGGACAAGATGAAAGATTTCCCTGCTCAGTGAGGCTGGGTAATGACACCGTCCCTACAGCAGTATGGCGAGAGCCCCTGCAACATTACGCACCGTCTTTGTGGCTGTACTCGCGCCCATTGCAGGTATGTACTACAGGCACGTTCAGGCTACTCTCCTGCCCCCGTTGTAGGTGTGCACTGTGGCACACTTCATTTTCACCTAATTCCAAGAACGCCCTTTTGGCCTGCCTCTAGTGCACACTCTGCAAGAGCCTCCGTCTTGCCTGCTTCTAGCACGTGCGGGACAGGAGCCTCCCACTGGTCTAAGCCCTCTTGTCTAACATCCGAAGTTGCAGTGAAAGCCACTGAGCTGGACGATGGGCCCCTGAGCGGTAGCTGTGGCCTGACTATTCCAGTAATTTTAAAAACCAGCTTCATCTTTCCCTTCGAAGCATGTCACATGCTTAGTAAGGGGACAGAAGCATTACATTACAGAGATCTGCCAAGCCTACTGCATGTGGAACTTAAACCCTCTTTAACAATTTGGCACAGGCTACTCAGTGCCTTCCACAGCAAAGGGTGCAGCACCCATTTTTCCCAAGTAAAAGCACAGAAAACCTAATTCACCAGCACTGCCCATCCACTGCCAGGCTCATCCCCTGAATGTCAGCTGCAGTGCACAGACCCTACGACAGGCTCACTGGATGGGAATCCTAATAGGATACGGTAATAGAATCTATTATTAGACTAATAAAATACTAATATGATACAGGAATGGGAAGCATATCATAACTCCTCTGTGGCTAATACAATGCAAGCAATAAATCACTCCCAGGGCTTATCCTTAACAATTGTACCAGTGCTTTCTCTGTCATGCTGCTATCGTAGTCCGTCTGATCTAATGGGCCACGTTTCTTCACAGTCCATACAGCAGTGACATGAAAGCTAATGAAATAAAATAAAATTTGCCACTCTTTGAAGAACTCCATTCTTTAAAACGATGTATTTTCATTAACACACCTGCAAACATTTTCTGTTACGTGGAGTTATTTGTATCGTGCTGGCATAGATATTGCCACCAGCATCATACATCTGACACTCCCATGTTGAATTTGTAAAAGACGTCGATAGAGGGTAATGCTGTGTAATTCCGCCCTGCCATCACTGCGTGGCTTTTAGTCTCCAGCAGTCTAATGCTCAAGTTTCCCTGCCTCTGCCCTTCCTGGACAGAGCATCCCTCATTGCATCTGAGGCCAGAGACATGGTGAGCTCTGGGCCGAGAGTTTGAGGTCTGAATACCAGAAACAGAAAATCATTTGCTGCTTTGATTTTGGCAGAAAAAGGCCGTTGCTGTGTTTTCCTTCCTGCTGCATGTGAAAAGTCTGCAAGTGTGACTCCAGGCACTCTGCAAGTCGTAAACACTGGGGGAAACACTTGAGCTCTGCTAAGCAGCCTGGAAGAGCACCATGTAAACGTCGGGTCAAACATTTCGCACCGGCTGCTGCGGCCTCTTCACAAATCCTCTTCTAAGACACTCAGACTCCTAAGCACTTTTTAACCTTGCCGTGCTCTCTGCCTTCTCCTGTATGTTACTACGGCACCAGCATCAACCATCAGGGACCTCCTCTGCTTACAATCCACGCTCCAGCTCTTCCTTCACAGGGTCTGAACGCAGGCTGGGCTGGCCAAAAGCACCTATGGGATTCAGCAGTTTGTGCCGTGTGGCCTGGAGTGGGTAAGCAAGGACTAGCCTCAGGGATACTGAGGGGCTCGTCTAGGCTCTGCCCCCGTGACTGCTGAGTGCCCTTTGAGACACGTGGCAGGGAAGTGACATGTCCGTTTCCCAGTTTGCAAACTGGAGTTAATGAAAGTGCCCCCCTTTTGCAAAGCGCTTTATCAGAGCTAGAAGATTTATTATTAAGTTACATAAACCCCTTTGAAAATCCCACCCTGAGGGGCTGGCTATGCTAGCTCTGAGACACCCCCTTCCCAGACAAAGCAAATTGGCTGCACAATGATCAAATCCAAGAAGAACAATACTAGGGTTTGGGTATGTTGGTCTCCACTGCAAGAAATGAGGGCCTGATTCTCATTACAGCAGGGCCCCTTTTCAGTGCCATGGCAGTGCAAAGGGGCTCTCGAGTTGGACAGGCTGACTGGCATTTCCAGTGACACCCACCACATGCTGACCCAACACTTCAAAGACACTGTGGAAAGAGTAACTCTAATTACTATGGGCAGGACAGAACCTGACAATGGCAATAATGAGCAACTACCACAGAGCACCACTTCTGGGTAGAAAAGAAAGCCTGTCGCCCCTTGCTATGAGACATTCAAAAAGCACATGGCCCAGAGCACCAGAGAGGAGCCTCACTGCTGATCAGAAAACTCAGCTCCATTTACAAGACTGACAAGCTTCAGCTGAGTTCTTACATACGTTGTTATTACTCAGTTAGGCTGAGCCCAGCACCTTCAGAACGTAGCTACTAGGGAAACCACCACCCCATCAAAAAGCCTTATTTTAATACTGGTCCTTTTAGAAACCCTTTCTGATGTGTGAGCAAGCCTCAAGGATACCATTTTTATTATTTGCCGTGTAACCACACGACTGTTCTACAATACAAGGGAAGGCCAAATTGCACATGTAATTCAGAGGCCCCCACACTTAACATTGTAAAGAAGCACTCTAATGATGCCTGATGGGCACAGGGCACGCAAGTGCAGCCCCAAGGTTGTTGATGGCCTTCCTATGAACCTCATCAGTATATGACAGGTTTTTGCCTGTGGCCAGCAATGATGTGAAGAAGATGAGGGACGTCTCTATGTTCGTTATGCTGCCTCGGTCCCCAGTGACACACTTTACATTTCAAATACTAGTTCCATTGAGCTATAGTGTAAACACAGGAGTGTGTAGAGTCTGAGAGCTCCATTAGCACATGTATATTATTTTGTTCTATTTCCTCTGCACACAGGAAGTCTTCTGAGGTCTACAGTCCCCCTTGCTCCAGCTCTGATTAATTGGTAATGATGAATGCTTTGCAGAGGATGGCATTTATTTATTCATATGACACAGCCATCTCTGGCTAAAGAAGCATAGCTGATTTCTAAAACTGATGAGGAGTGCGCCGGTAATTGTGCATGTGTGATAAGTAAGCACAGACGCTGTGTTTGCACGCGTGCCTGGAACACTGAGGATGACCTGTGTTCACTGTATTGTGGGGCGACGACAAAGATACGTCACAAAATGACTCAGCACAGAGATTGTTGATAAGAAAAGCTGACCCACAAGCTAATTGAATCATGCAAATAATTGTTTAGCTGCCAAATCAACACCTGTGGGCACAAGCAGCTGACTGAAAAGTAACCGTGATGTTCAATTGTTTGATAGCGTTTGCATCGGCACTGCAATAACTACAGTGAATGGTAGCGCTAGTTATATCTTCTTTTGCCTAGATACACTCACTGAAATAAGAAGGTAGTTCTATTTATCAGAGGCCACTTGCTGCAAGTGGTTAACGTTAATTTGATTTCCTGTGAATCAATTTCCTTTGAATATAGTAAATAGACTATTACCTGTTATTGACCTTTACTTTATTAACAACATTTTTGGAAAGACTATATATATATAAAAACAAAACTGCTAATATTAAGTCTGTATTATAAAGAAAAATATTTTTATAATCAAATTGGAGTTGTTAGCAGAGGTTATATTTTAAAAATTAATGTTAAATAAAGACCATAATTGAGAATAAATAAGATATTGCTATTTAAATTTAGTCTAAAAGATTTACTCTTTCATTACCCTCAATTTGAACTGCCTGCTCCAGAATACAGCAGTGTAGAAATAAAGCATACAGATGAAATGATAAGTTTATGGTTATGAAATCTCTGACTAAAAAGATGTGGTTATCTATCAGGATGCACTATACCTAGAATTTCAAATATCCTTCAGGCAAGAGTACGCAACTAGCTATTTGTATTTAAGAAATGCTTAACTCCTGCTTTATGGCAACTGCTCCATACATCTTGTATCTGACTTTATCTTTGATGGCTGACTCAAACTGAGCGGGAAGAAATTACATCAACATTTGATCATGAAAGCAAAAAGTTTATTCATGTTTGAAACTACATATAACTACCACGAGGAAGACTTTTCAATCCAGGGTGTAATCCAGTTAGAAAGTAACACGAAACGTTTTAATACATTAGAATCACTGCCACAAATTATTTTCATGACTCAATCAGTTTCAGAATCGCATACAATACAAAAGAGAGAAAGAAAGGGCCCCCTGTTATACAGGGCGAAATATACAGTACTGAATACTGAAATCTGTATGCATTACAATTAGTTGTTGTTTTTTGCGTGGATTAGTAACAAGATGAAGAACATTCAAAATGTTTCTCAGTATTTACAACAGTTTTACTGTTTTGTGTTAAACTAAGACCCCATGTTTCCACTTTAGCTTTTTTAAAAGTTGCAAATGCAACCCTGATTTTTTTAAAAGATTACAATGTACATTACATTTCATGAAGGGAAACAAAGGGTTAATTACAAGATGCAAAAAGATAAGAAAGAGACAAACTACAGCGTGAGTATTGTTCAGAGGTAGTAAGTGAGCACTCTAAGCTACAGAACATGTTGAAATTCTATTGGTTTGTAT
>ML675655.1:1397934-1430434 GCA_007922155.1 Mesoclemmys tuberculata
GGGGCATTTCTCCTACCTGTGATTGCACATTGGCTCCGACTTGGGACCCCTGGTAAGAATCCCCATTCAGACTCTGCATGTTCATGAACATGTCCCCAGAATTTGGGAGGTTAAAAGAACCAGAAGAACCTGGAAAGGAAAGAGTTAAGTAGCTGAATAACAGAGAGCTACAAATAAATAACCCCAAAGACCTAAGGCAGGGGAAGATGAAGAAGAAAAGGAAACAAGGAGGAAAGGTAGTGCATAACAGAGAAAAGGTTTCATGACCTAAAACAAAGGCAAATTACCAATGACACAGAGCTAGACTTAGGATACTCGTTGGCCATTGTGTCTGTGGGAAACAGCTTAGATGGAGATTCCTAGACACAAACTGAATCAAACAGCAAGATCAGGGCCTCTTTCTAAACTCTTTGCCCAGGAACTCATTTTTAAAACACCATTTCTACCGCTCTGTTCCATCACATTAACTGTCATAGCAGACAATTATCCTGGGAGCTACAGAAAAGCAGCACAACCCGCAGACTTGTTCTCCATGTGGAAGAGCAACTCCCTGTACAGAAGATGTATTCAGAACAGAATGCTTGCCTCTGATGGAACTCTTTACTGATAGGTGCTACTGCTAAATACTCTGAAAAAAACTTATTCTCTGTGTGTATTTAGTGTCTCTTTTGTAAGAAAATGGCCGGCAATTGCTAATTAAATTGCTTTTTTGCCATCAACCTAAGAAACTTTTGCCCCTCCCCCTTACTCCCTTTCTCTCCACTTTGCATTTTTCTATAGTACATTTTAAAGACACTCTCTACAGTTCAGTTACAGAAAAACTTCAGCTGTAAATTAGCATCAGACATCACTGCTTTGATGGAAACCTTGGCTTTCTGGCCCCCAAGAGAACTCCTTCCCTTTACAAACTCCTTCTAGTTCAGTGCTTATTTCTACAATATGCAGACAACACATTAGAAAGAAATTTCTAAAAGACTGTAAATGAGCAGGTGATCATGGACCCCTAAGTAAGGTACACCCTCAGAGATATGTGATATATAACTGTGCGTTCATTTCAAGCAGCCCAGCGTTTACATTCCAGTTAGTGCACAGCAGAATGTAAATATCCCTCTTTACACCATTTCATTTGTGACTCAGCATTTCTAACCTTCAGCAACATATTGAAGAGATACGGAACTCTGCCTGACTTTTTTTTTTGTAACTGGGTGAGAAAACACTGGTGAAATAGCTACAGAAAAAAAGAAATTGCCAAAAGGCTGACCCTGGCAGCATCATTTTCATTTTGTGGATTAAGATGCAATTCTGAAAAGGGCTCAGTATTAGCCTAACTCCGGTCCCATTGAAGTCAACTGGAGTTTTGCCATTGAAGTCAATGGGATGGTTAGCCAACACTCATCATTTTTGTTAAAATCCCACTCTAAATTCTTAACCATGGCATCAGACGTTATATTACATCATTTAAGTCTGGCTGAGGAATACTGCAGCATTCTGAACCATACTAAAGTCACTGCAACCTCAGAGGAGTTTTCCTTCCCACTTTGCTTTAATTTACTGGGCTGGGTGAATGAAAGAGCTCCTGGTACGTACCAGAGTTTGGTGTGGTAGGGGAGTTTGTCTGGTTATTCTGGACAGCTGCTGCCACGGCATGTGCTGCAGTCACAGCTGTTTTTGCAGCATAAAGATTGGCTTCTTCCTGAAACTTCCCTATATTCTTCTTGTACCTGATTCTCTTATTGCCAAACCAGTTGGATACCTGTTGGGTGGGAAGAGAAAAAGGGGAAAATAGTCAAGCCTCCAATAGCGTTCAGCAGGAAGACGTGTGATTGCTTCCAAATGTCACGTTTGGGTCCATCAAATACACAAACCCCAGCCTTCAATCTAGTATCCATTGGGTATTTAGACTAATTAAGCAATAATCAAGGATCAGTCGAGTATTATTATAGATATGAGCATGACATGGTTCTGTTTGTCTCTTGGCAAAACTGATACACAAGGGGTTACTCTTTTATGACAACATGCATCTTGGAGAATGCTGCACAGTTAGCATGGTTTTGCTTACAGTTAATAACAAGGCATTTGTCAAGCAAATAATCACTAGATTCCAAAAGCCACTGAAGGGGGGTAAAGGTGACATTTGGTGAAGTGAAACAGGGAGAGCAGTGGAAAAGAATGCAATTGTTCTTTATTTTTGGGCTGGAACAACCTTGGCAGCCCTACAGTCAGAATCGTGTTTGGTCCACTGAAAATGAAAGGAACAATACAAATCAATGATGTATGGAAAGTTGCTTTGTCATCTCCCTTTGAAGATACTGCATGGATGCCAGGATGGCTGGATAAGATTCCAACTATTAACCCATGCAAAGGTCATGGCTGGAGCAGCTTAAGGAAAGCCACTGAGAAATCAGACAAATTTTTCTAACCTCAACCATTAGAATAAAATTCTTCATTAATAATCACAGTTAATTACATATGTGGCATACGGTGCCATCAAGAAAACTCCTTGTTCCATGAATAAGGCTATTTGCACTGTATTCATGCCAACAGTCTGTAATATAATTGTAAAAGGAAACGAGTCTCTAACAATGCAAATCTATAATGAGTTAAGTTTACAAGATCACATGACAGTAGCAAGATCTGACATGAACACCACCATTTTCACTTAGAACATTCCACTTCCAGACTTCACCCCCTTTCAATGCGAGTTCTCTGCAGGTCTTTTGTTTAGTTACGTAAAGGTTATTGCAACTTCACAGTCACAGATAAACAACAGTTCTCATTATCTGATGATTTAAAAACACAGTCAAAACCTGAATTTCTCAGATATTATTACTTTCTGATGTTATGATGTTTCCATTTTCAGCCAAGGCTGAGTCTGTTCTAAATGAAGGTCTTTTCAGAATGAACGCTGTAAGGTCAGAGCTACGTGACAAACATAGGGCCTCGTGGGTCATGAAGGCTATTTTGCACCTCAGTTTGTTTGGTGATCTCTGCTGTACCACTAGATGCATGCTTTCTCTTGCCTGCCTCTTCGTGAATCATATGGGCTACAGTCATGTCTGGTTACCCTTTCCATTTGCTTGCTATGGGCCCACTGTCCAACAGAGTCCAACACCCATTGAAATCAAGGAAAGTCTTTTAACTGACATCAACAGATCTTGGAGCAGTGCCATAGACATCTAACTGCTGTTTCCGTGATGCCAGATATGGAGCCATCACCCTCAGTTGACGCTGGGCTTGTTTTTGTTTGTTTTTAAATGACCATGTGGAACATCCCTTAACACGGAGGAAAAAAAATCCCTTTGCACAGCTCCTTCTCTCTCCTAAAAAGACACAGAATTCACCAGGAATTGTACTTCTGTCTAGAACTCTGTACAAGACTGTTACATGCGTTGTCATTTTCAATCGAATAGCATTCACTTGTATCCAACAAAATGCAGCTCGATTCTAGAGTTTGATAAGGCACCCTGATTATACAGAGGAGATAAATTCCTGCTGTATGCTATATAATTTTGGCATTTGTTTTAAGATAATTAATGAAAAGCCTCCAGCTTTAAATGTAATAAGGAAGGTGCACCTTATACTTTCTTTTCCCTGGACAATACTCTATTGTATTCTATATATTGCACCTAATATTACCTTGTCAGTCAGGGAAGCAATAATACATTAATGAAACCCAGCAAATAATTATCGTAGACAATCAGATTACGGCTTTATTAACGGTTTCATAATTGAGGAATCTCTGTACATCAACTGTATTGTCCGAGGATGTGTAAGAACCCTCTGTTTATGCACACCTCTGGACCAATCAAACACCAGCCATCACTAATAAAGGTTTATTTAATTCTCACAGTAAAATTTTAATATCACCAGCAGCCTGGGGAAGCCTCAGTGAGTGGATTTGCTTGACATCAGATCGTTTCCATTCTCCTAGTCCCAATACTTCTTAATCTTTAATATCAAGGCAATTAAAATTAATGGCCACTCATCCAAAGCCACTGTGGGCAGTGTTTCCTTGACATCAATTGTTTGATGGGATTACCTAGAGGTTAAACTAACAAGCAAGGTTTAATTGGAAGCAATGAAAGGAGCAGTGATCGTACGTTATGTTTAACCTGCACACCACATCTAAATGAATATCTAAAAAACGTTAAAACTATTTCTCAAATGAAAATCTGCACTCCACACTTGGCTAATTGTAGGGCTTTGGGCTTCACTGGTCACCCCAGGAAAACTATGTTTCTGACACTAAAATCAGAACTAATGTATATGTGTCAACAACCCTGCCTGAGGATTTGTACAAAATCTTCCATGAAATACATTTGCAGTGGAACTATAGTGGAGTCAGATACTTGCAGTCTGGAGACACTAACAGACCAACATCTTGGTCACTCATGGACACACAGACACTTGAACAGAACGACAGAGGGGGAGCTCAGAGCATGCTGAAGGCAGTAGATGACAGTAGATAGCTCTGCTCCCACACGTTCCTGCAGCTGCTGTGATTTAATTGTCTTCCAGGCACTGGACTCAGCCGGGACCTTGGCGGTACAGGATGCTGCATAGGTGCGGAAGGCAGCACAGCACAGGGATCTAGGTTAGCCAGTCTTCCGTGCTCGTGTTTGTCCAGGCCAACCGCGCTAGTTCCAGGGCTCACTCAGGGCTCTCCTCAGTGACTATCTGCCTCCCCGCACCACGGGAAGGCATAGGCGCCCCAGAGTCCTCCCTGGCTGCAGTGGGTAGAGCTTTTCATAGCACACCAGGCCACTTTCAAACAGGGCTGCCTAATGCTGTGCACTCACAGCTCCCGCCCTGGCAGGGTCAGTTAGGAGAGGCTGGAAAATGTTGATCTGCAGCTGAACTCACAGCAGAGGCTGGAAATCAGGCTGGTCCCTGAAAGCTGAGCTCCAGTGCCGACCTAGAGACAGCCCCCACTGGGCAGCATCAGCGATCCACAGCAAACTGGCTGAAGTCAGGCCTGGCAGCAAGCTGTGGGAATCGCAGCCACTGGGGCCTGCAGGCATACTGCAGCGTCTCCGCCTGTGCAGTCCCACACCAGGCTGTGACCCTGCCCTTGCTGGAACAGGCGTGGCCAGGGGCTGAGGGGAGGCCCGTTTCATTGCAGTGGGTGTTGGCGTTAAGAGTCTGCGGCAGTTCACGCCTCTCAGAGCTATAGTTTTCAGACATCTTCAGACTCAGGCAGACATCTCAGCACTGGTTACACTTGGCTCATGATTTCAAGCTTTTCTTTCCAGCCCTGCAGGCTAGAGCCTTGCTTCCTTTTTGTCCATGAAAGCTGAGATTCTGATGGAATCACTTGACTCCTGGAGCTGGGGCCCTACTCAAAGGCATATAGTGGCTGTCCCCAGACTGCAGTCTCATGCTTCCTGTCTCAGCCTATTTGGAGGAGGCGGACGCACTTTCAAAGCAGCAGGCACCTGCTGTAGGAAACATTCATTCAAAGATTGCTTGAAACGCCAGATGGTGACTCATGGGCAAATGTGTCAGTGGACATTAGGAACAGAGGAAAGGCTGAATACTTTGGATCTGTGCTGTGGTATCCAGTAATCACTGCCACAGAGAGGAGAAGTCCATGGCATGTATGCAGTTGTTTGCAAGGAGTGGAGAAAGGGTTTCCTATCCAGTGAGGCCATTAAAAATTCCCCATTCGCTGACATGCATAACTTAAATGGCGTCTTTATCTCCCTGCACTCAGAACAGCAGATCCTCCAGAGCTCTGCTCATTGAAATGCAGCACATGTGGGGTGTCTGTCCATGCAGATGGGCACACAGTGTGGGGGGTGCCTGTAATACGGGGAGATCGTTAAGAATTTCAGTTCAAGATGAGAACTCCTTCCATCTGAGCAGATGGGTGCATCAAGTACTACACAGCTTAGCCTGAAATCAGCAGTTTCGATATTGCAACCCTCTGTGCTCTTTTGGAAGGGGGCATATTTTAGACTTAGTTTATGATGATGCTAAGAAGTTCCTAGCCACCAAAATGATTCTCTTCACCCTCATTTAATTACCAGCCCAGAGCAGCAGGAATGCATAGGAATGGTGGCTCCCCGCAGCAGGTTCACCTTGAAGGTCAGTACGGATCTACACCGTTCAGAGCACTATGCATCACTCCTGCTATGAGCAGCTGTAACTGCTACTTAGCTAC
This sequence comes from Mesoclemmys tuberculata, assembly GCA_007922155.1. Lineage (NCBI taxonomy): Eukaryota > Metazoa > Chordata > Testudines > Chelidae > Mesoclemmys > Mesoclemmys tuberculata. Next base: position 1,404,098 of record ML675655.1, read on the forward strand.
ATTAGGAGCCCCAATTTACAGCTTGAGTCTTGGCAGGATGGAGGCCTGGGACAAGGCCAGGTGCAAGGAGTATTTAATAGTACAGGGTGGAGACCAGGAGAGATGTGGAAGCAGGGGCTAGCACGTAGAAAGCGACCACTAACCACGGACTGTTCAACACTGTCCACCAGTCCCCCTCCACAGGGGATGATGTGGCGGGCTGCAGACCCACTCTCCCCTCCATGCCTTGTACAGTTTTATGGCTGGCCAGATTGTGCACCAAACTGTGGGTCAGGAGGCCTGACTTCTAGTTCTGGCTGGCCTGCTGCGTGAGCATGGGCAAGTCACTTCCCCTCCCTGTGCCTCAGTTTGAGCATCTCAAAAATGGGGATAATGACGCTGGACTCCTCTGAAATCCGCTGCCGAAGAGCTAGATGATCTTGTTAAAGAATGAAGTATTCACTAAGAAACACCAAGCCCCGAAGCAGAGGGTGTGCTTCCCAAACGGTGAGCTTTCGAGTGCCTGGCTGAGGGCCAGCATAGAAGTGTTGCAAACGAAAAACACATGCTCTCTAGCAGGGGTGCCTGGGTGGCTAACGAAGCAGCAGGTTGGGAAACCTAGCACCTCCTGGCGCTTCAGACTTCACAGTCTTCCCAAACTGTTGCAAGTTGTCTCAAACATAAGCTGCTTAGTAGCACATTTTTCATTAAAACAAACCCTCTCTTCACATAAAAAAAAATAATGAACATCTTTCTCCTCCTGATCACGGAAGGCCAATTAATTAATTGGGCTTAATTGTATATTACGTTTCAGACAATACCCTTGCACTTATTTATCATGTTAATTACAATGTTAAATAAAAAAGACAATAAATTATTACTTAAATCATCAAGATGCATAACTACAGGGTTTTGTACAGCGAGGCCCTGCCTTGCTTCCCTGCACATGCTAGTTCCACAGGACAGGTCAGTGTTTGTTCTGTGAAAGAAGCAGCTGACAGTGAAGTGTCGTTATTGAAATTAGTAAACTGAACATTTATGCACCACAAACCACAGAAAATTTTCCATTGTGTTTCCACGCTTCTTGGCAGTGCACACTTCAGGTACTGTGCCTAATTAAATGTAACGGATTATGAAATTCTGAAATGATATGTGGAATATTTATGGTGTGTGTTGCATGGTTAGTAGTTTCATATTTTTACCTCTGGAAACTGGTTTTCCATATTCACCTTTATTTACATTTATTTGCATCCAGTTTGATTGATTTATTTATTTACATTTATTTGCATCCAATTTGAAGTCAGGGATAAGAGCCCATAAATCCCTGGCCCTTAATTTTAATGTGCTTGCAAAAAATAAAATAAAACAAAAATCTTTTTAAACAGAATGCAGAAACCAGCTTTCAATTCCTTTGTATTGACATTGATTCTGTTTTTATTTTAAATATACATGCTCATCAAGCACATTTTTCTTTTGTTTGAATCAGTAAAAGAATTTACTACCATCATCCACTGACACGTGTTCAGCAATGACTCTGCCCTTTCCACAGCGCGTATGATAAGCTGATAGGTGTTCATGACACCCTGAAAGAGGTTCATCTGCACAAGTTTAGAACATCAGCCTTGCAGCCATTGTAGGTAAAGAGCAGATTATAGTTTATCTCCTCCAAACACGTGCTGATTGGATAGTTCTAAATTACAGCCGACAATGTTCTTTGCTAAGGACACTGTTTTAAAATTCCTTTCCTGAACTCTTAATAATGAAATCGCATTAGGTGTTCGTCTTAATAAATAGTTTGTCTTTATGTGTTTTTTGAAAAACCTGCTCTACAAATTATTTTACACACTGACATCAAACCTGAAACCATCTATCTCCCACCTGCCCCTACCTGCAGTGGGAGCCCAAACCACTGTCTTTGCAGCTCAGGGCAGCTCCACAAGAAAGTTGATTTACAGACAGCCACGCAATCCAGGGGAGTTACTTGCTGAAAGAGGCACCATTGAACTTTGAATTAAATGTTTAAGTGAGAAAATGTCCCTTCCTCTCTCAGATCTGGGGTCCTGCCCATGCTATTCCCAGGCCACTACTGCTGACGAGAAGAGGTACATGGGATTGTCAGTGCAGGAGGTTACAAGGAGCGGCCGAACCTGGCTGGGTAAAATCAGCCGAGACAACTCTTTCCCCACACATTTGAAGCAAACAGTTTTGAAGATTGGGAAATCTTCAGTCAACATTTCTAAAACGTATTTTTCATTCCCCCCCTCCGCACTTCCTGAGCACAGTAGTATGGGAAGTGGGAAAGCTGTAACACCGGGCGAGATGCCGGTCTCTCGGTGTCCCTCCAATGTCCAGTGGCAGCGGTACTCAGAAAAGTCGCAGGAAAGCACAGTTTGTCTGCAGAGGCCAGGGGTCTGGATTAACACCCAAACCAAATTTCTGACTCTCATGAGATTCACTCACCCAGTACTTACAGATAGCTACTCTCTCAACTGCTGGAAAAAATCAAGGGACTCTTCCTGCAGTGTGGCATTAGGCTTTTCATTTAAAGGCCCCAGATTCCTAGTCAAGGAGAGGTCTCTGATCCCCACAGACCTGAGGCCTTTACGTTTATCTCAACCCAAGCTCTGTGTAGTTCAACTCTCCTCTTCCCATAAACCTGTCAGGTGGCCTCTCCAGCCCACTTCAGTCATTTCCATGTCCTTTGGTGGCATTGCTTATCCCGTGTGTGTGCTACTCCTTCCAGTTTGCTAAATGGACTGCCCTGTTTACCCTTGGTTTCTGGATGCATCCTCTGGCTTTTCCAGCCTTCCATGAGAGCAGGGTAATCCTTTCTACTTCATAATGCCTGTTCATAACAGTCAGTCGTTCAAGTCACCTCAGTGAAAATAAACCCAACCTGGGCAGATTTTCAACACAGCAAATACTGATTAAGTCTGCAGTCCCCCTGAGGCCCCATGTGGCACCCTGCTAATGGCAATAGCAGCTTCCCCACAGAAACATTCCCTCAAATGGAGAGCTCCCTCGGGTGAGGTCCAGCCAGATCTCATACGCCCAATCATAGTCATTTCCCCTGCCGATGCAGACTACTACTTCAACGGCCTTTGTTACGAAAGCCACATGCTGTGCAGATGGCTTCAGTGATTTTCTATCCCACCGTCTAAATGCCCTTTCTGTTCAGGGTCCTGACTGACAGCTCCTTGCAGTTGTGCTCTCTCTATTTTGGTTTATTCTCCGCAGGCCACTGGTTTTACATTTCTTCATTAAACTCCATTTTACACTGATGAGCTAAATCATCCCTTAAAAAAAAATCATGCTCCCTGAATCTGCTCATCTCATTATCAGGAACACCAGAGCCATCCCCAAAACCCGGGGAGACTACTCCTGTAGGTCTCCACGACCACACGTCAGCCTGCCCTGCTGGGATCCACTGCTCCAGAATCCCACCTGGATGGATCCTGCCGATTCTACAGTACCGGAAGCTTAACTACACTAGTGGCTTCCACATGTCTTAATGACAGCTTCTGCGCCTCTGGTTTTGGTTTCATCCTACTGGCTTTGGTCTCTTGCATCTGATATTCTCATCTGACCTACCCCTAATGTCACAGGAGAGAGGCCCTGTAGTACACCGATCCAGTGTATCACAAGCCTTCCTCCACTTAAAAATCTACCACTTAGACAATGTATTGTGAACCACTTCACAGTACTTCCCAGCCCAGTGTTAGTCCCTTTATTCGCTACTCTAGCTCCCAAACTAACACCCGCTGTACTCAATGGGAGACCTTCCATTGACCTCAGTGAGCTCTGGATCAGGCCCGGGGTGAATTTATCCATTCGGTATTTTGGTGCTGTAATCAGGAGGATGGTGCTACGAAATAACTCAGGTACAGAGCCCAGTCCTGTGCCATGCCTGCGTGAATGGGTCTGGTGTTGAGGGGTCCCACACTGTCCTGCTCCATGGCATAAGGGGGAACACACCCCATGTATGTCCCTTCCCCTCACACAGCAGAATGTCACTTGTTTAGAAGCAGGCAGGGCCCTCTGCAGCTGGGGAGGGTCAGAGAACAAGGAGAGGGAAATGAGAACCTGACGAGTCTTTCTACAGGCACGGACAGGGCTAAATTTTCCTTAATTTAGAAAGTTTTTAGAACAAAATGAGGACAAAGACAACAGCTAGTTCTGACTTACCTTTACACCTACCAAGAAATACAGTAGGGAGAAGTTGCTTCTCTACCCTATTAGCTGTACTGGGTCTTAAACACCAACATTTACTGCTGAGAAAAATGCACATTCTAAAGAGACTATTTCTTGAGGAGGGTTGAATAAAGAAACAGAGGGTTTGGAAACTGATTCCCTTTGGCCTTATTTAGGCTGTAATGTATTTTTCTGGGTCTTTGATTTCTTCTGGTATATCTAAAGTCACCTAAGAATTACTACACATTATAGAGTTGAGTGTCTTTTTTTAGACTAGGTTCCTACTTAAACTTACCATAAAGCACCCGAAAATGCCAGAGTTTCACTGGAGACCTGTAAACTAAATCTCAAATCGTGTCTTAATTATAAAGCTAAAGGTTGATCCAGAGGTTATGTCGCTAATAATGCCAATTCCAGAGCCTGCAATCATTAATACTTAACACATTAACCGCAGGCATTGTTCCTTTACATTTATAATGACTTGAAATATTGATAGGCAAAGCTGATTGGAACTAGAGGGAGTTGGCATCTCAGCCACCAGTAGCAGGAGATGGAACTGCTGTAAAATGTATAAACTATTGTTAAATTTACTTTCCTGAAACCCAAGTCCCAACCCTTCCCAAAATACAAGTGCCGGACTTGCTGAGCGGGGATTTTGACACTCTACTACACCAGCAATTTTAAAGAAAAGGACTACTTTGCAATTTTTTATGGCATGTAAATTTGGTAAAGAGTAAATTAAAGGTTTGTGCAACGTGTCCATGGACTGGAAAGTCATTGCAGGATAATAGTCTAGAGCTGTTAGGAGAATCATCTAGAGCACTTCAATACATTCTGGCTTCTATAGGAAGCAGAGACCAGGCACAGCAGAGATGTTTGTTTTAAGGCAAAAACACCGTTTCTGCTGCACTATTTTATTGCAGTGATGTTGCTGATATACCAAATGGCTGAAAGAAGGGAATCATTTTGCCTAATAGATGTTACTGCAATGCAGCAACAATTGTCACTGTACTGCTACTGAAAAGTTGTATTCTGACTGGGTTAGAAAAGAGACCTTCTTATAGACTTCAACCAATCAAAGAAAGCTGATCCATAAAAATAATTCTGTGTTTGTCAGTAAACTGGCTTTTCACTGAATTAATGTTAAGCTTAAATGAATCTATAGCTGACAATAAGGGATGAACCATCTAAGGATCTGATTGACAGGTACAGACTCCATATGATGTAATGCTGAATAGCTGGTTACATATATTAATTTTATTTATTCATTTTCCTGCACTGTAAAGTAAGCTAGGACCTTCACAGGCCCAAAAGGATCCCTGCCCCAAAGAGCTTACCATCACATTTTATATCTATCTGTTATATTTTACATGTATGTTTCAAACACATCAATTTATATGTTCACAAAAGGGGACAGAGGCTACTGGATTTCCCTTGAAGCTGAAACAAGAGAGAAAAGGCACAGACTGGCCTGTGTGGGGTAGATACCCAGAAGGACCAGGCATTGCATGAACAGAGAGCAACTGCCTTGTCCCACTGAATTCCCACATTTCCGTAGCTGGAAAGAACTCTTGTCCACTAGCACAGCAAGAGTTTCCATCACATTAGAGCCAGCAGACACAGAGCACAACCTCTGTACTCACCACTACCTGCACCTATGCCAATGTTAACCCCTTACTCTCCACAGGGCTGTGAAACAGATTTTCTTTCAGAAGAGAGGAGCAGCCCTCTATGGAAGGTGTGTCCATCAAAAATGAGGGGTATCGGGCAGACACTTCTACCCTGTGTCGTATTCCTAGGTCTTCAGAGGGCTCAGTCCTGCCAGCATTTCTTTAACTTGGCAGATGACGATAGCGATGACACGAGCCTCGTCTTACCTGTGATACTGTGATGCTGCATTTCTTTGCCAGCTCTTCTTTGGCTTCTTCACTAGGGTAGGGATTGCTGAGGTGGGAGTAAAAATACTCATTCAGGATTTCTGTGGCTTGTTTACTGAAGTTACGCCTTTTTCGTCTGAAACGAGGAAAGAAATCCATTGTGGAGGTGCTCGCAGACGTCTACAGCAGGCTCTATTCAGGGTGAAGCCTTCATAAACACACACACTTCTCACTCAGCTGACAACTGTACCTCGTGGGCACCTTGCAGACACACACTGGCCCTGCCCCTTCCCCCAGTCACATCAGGGGAGTTGCCATTGGCTTCCATGGCAGCATGATCTGACCTGCTCCTAGTTCTTCTCGGCATCATGCCGAAGAGTTTATAATCACTGCCATGGCACGTGGGTTCTCAGACAGTAACTCCGTAGTTCAAATGGCCAGGCAAGGAATTTAACTTTTGTTCAGTGCCCTATCACTAGGCTGTCTCCGTTTTCAGTACTTCACCCTTACCTGGGTACGCCTTTTGGGGAATACCCCCATGCCATGGCAATGGATGCAGTGGGGAAAAACTAATAAAATGAAAAGCAGAACATAGGTAGAGCTAGACAGAAGGACAGTTCAGAGCTTGCTGGACAGCACCGGTCTCAAGCCTATCTCTCCAGGGCATTACAGATCTGAAATTAGATGCCCCCCTGATGACATCCTATTGCTCTCTGCTGAAAATCAGAGCATGAATCACTCACCGTTTAACTGCAAGAACTTTGGGGCCTGCCCTTACATGGGCACCCTGTAGGAAGCAAGGTTCAAAGGAGGCAGGGAAGCATGTGGCTCTGCCCCACTATGCACCATCCAGCAGAGCTCGCTGGCCATGTGAAGGGATATGAGGTGCACCCCACTAGAGAATGGTTTTGAGTGCTCCCCTGGGGTGGAATGACTCCATGCTCTCTCTTACTATGGGCTAGGTCTAAATGGCACCAGTGAGTTCTAGCATGCAGCACAGGCTGTGATACTCCAAGAGTGCTCTCGTCTTCCTGCTACAGCGCCTAGGCTTAGAAGGCAGAGATATCTGTCCTTAAATGTGCTGCCCTGGTGCATGCTCCAGCCTGTCCAATTACACAGGAAATGTGAGCTGAGAGCAGCAGTGTATTTGACTGGCCTTCTTTGCCGGGATTAGGAGGCCTGTGTTTCTTTCCCAGTGTACACGGACTGTTGAATAAATGAATCCAAACCCCACCATTTGCATGGCTTCAGAAGTCTTTCCCTGCAACCCAGTGTTGTGTTTTTTCTAAGCACAGGCTTTGAAAAGGACCCACTGAGCATTTTCTTCCAAGTTTCATTCCCCTCAGGGTTGATTGCAATCAAACTGGTGTGCAGGAGAGCATCAACCCCCATGCTCAGTCCCACTGGTACCACTGCGTTACTCACTACACCAGATCCTGGCGCAGGCAAACTCTCTCCCCAGAGCTGTATTTATCTCATTACTGGGCTTCTGCTCATTTTGCCTTGTTTACCCTCCTTCCTTGTAAAGAAATCACTTTCAAAGGCGCATCTGCAAGCTTTACCTTGTGCAGTTACCGGTGCACGTGGCAGACATTTCCCCAACTGTTTGTCATTACTCTAATTTGCCACACCTGCCAGTGACCATCTCATTAGTGACATTATTTCATTCTTGTTTCACTCCTAACAGCTTTCAGGTGTAAGGTGCCATGTACTGGCTACAGGGAGGCACTGCTAGGATTCTGCTGTGTACTTTGGGCTCAGAGAGTTTTGCTCAGTTTCCTCCTATATATCTATCATATCTCTCAGGGAACCTAATTGCTATAGGTTCCTGTAATCTGCATTAGTGCAGCTCTCCAGGAAGGAATGACACCTGTGGTCACTAATGCAGCCTGCTCTGCGGTTCAAAAGAAACCTAATTGTTTCCATAAACCTCTTGTAATTCCAGTCTGTATATTTCTGCTGCTGCACCATCGTGTGGAGAAAGCTGGCACTCGAGATCAGCAGACCTGCATTGCTCAGCTCCTCTGTCCACGCACACCCTCTTCCAGACACCCACTGTCCTACTGCAGGATGTTATTCCCTGACGTACTTGGTGGGATCTCCATGGAGAGACGGACAGATGCACTGTCCTATCCCCCTTGTGCGTGTGAGCAGCAGCAAGCACTCACATGGATTTCCCAGTCAAAGTGCTTAACTATTACTGAGCAAAGAAAGAGTTCCCAAGGCCCGGGACAGACCCAAACTGCACTCTAGCCAGAGGGCTTGAGAGGCTCCCTGTCTGCTGGGAAGCAGCGCTGTGCTCCGGAGACACCACCTGCCTGTTACAGAGACACATGTTGGGTCTGACTAGCGTAGCTGGTGACGTTCAGTGCCTGACTCTGCCATCCTTTCTTGAGTTAAAGTCCAGGGGGAGCAAGGCCCTTAGTAAACAGCATCAACCAGGCACACGTAGCCAACAGCCACACAGAACCTAACCTGGGCACAGCCTTAGCCTGTGTGCATTGTCTGTGAGGTAACTAGCCGTAGTGACCAGATCACACTACTTTACAAGACACGTTTCTAAAACACCCACCCTGTGCCATGGCTGCCCTGCATTGGCACTGCTCAAATACCTGCCAGGACATCTGGAACAGCCTTGCCATGGACCCCGGGCAGCTCTCCTAGACGCTCTGGCAGGTTAACTGTAGAAAGTATTTAAGCCTTGTACTAAAACAAGGAATTTCTTTCCATGAAGGCTTTTTGCGGTGAAATTCCCCTTCACGAAGCAGCCACTGAGTGGCTGAACAGCACTGCGAACTGCATCCCAAGGGCAGTGGGGCTAGCCTGGGTGAATCCACACATGGAGGCATACCAGAGCACAGCTCTTAGGGAGGCATGGCTCTCTTTGTCAGCAATCCAGTAAACACTGCCTGAATAAAGGCAGCAGCAAAACTATTCTCCCACATACCTGGCATCAAGGAATCTTGATCTCAGAATCATCACTGCTTCACAAGTGCTTTGTTTGAGCTGCATCTGGATCGAGCTGAATTTTCGATGGATGATGCCCACCATCCTCTCAATCTCCTTCGGAGAAATGGGACGTGTCCGACTCTGTTCTCGAAGCAGGTTCATCACGTGTGTGGTGAATTCGTTACATGCCTGTGAAAGAAGGAGCAGCTTAGAGATGGTTTTGTGCTGTTAGACAGGAACATAACCACTGACCTCACTGCCGATTGCCTGCGCACCCCACCCCCCACCCGGGGCTCTGCAGTGGTGGGGATTGTGAGGAGCAGAGGCATAGCCAAAACGGATTTTTCAGCAGGCCCGTGGTTGACATGGGTGGGCACAAGCAAAACAGGCTGATTAAAAACACGGGATGAATCGATTACAATCTGACTGGGTGGGTCTGCTTTCAAAGTGGGTAGGCCATGGCCCAGCCAGGTGAGAAGCCTGCAGGAGCTATCCTCAGCCACATCCGAGTGGGGAGCAAAACAAGCAGGAAAAGAAGCTGGGCAAAGAGCAACCCCTCCTAATTTGAGAGCCCAAGACATGCCACTTCCCTGCCCCCCTCCCGGCACACACGCTCTCCACCCACGTGCCCATTCCGATAGCGTCTATCTCCCTCCATGTTCTCTGCTCGTCCAGCAGAGAACTCCAGCGCTTGTCGTCACTAGAGCATGGCCCGTCTGTCCCTCGTTAGGGAGCTGCGCCTTTCTCTGCATGGCAGGACATAACTGGCATACACAGACACGTATTTGGGAAAATAGGGATTCTCTTTGCTTTGTACAGAAACGAGGGGGGACAAACAAGCTCTGAATATAACACGGCTCTTTCTACATTTAAAGAGAAATAAATCTCCAAGCCAGAGTACCTACATTTTTCTAGGAGGGGCCGGACACCCCAGCTGAAAGGCATGCACAATATCGTAGCATGCAAATAGCAAGAGGATGAGGGTAATAGTCGCTGAGGGTCTCTTGATGCAGAGCGGAGTGAATAAGCCAAATGTGGGTGCGACACCCTGTATCTCTGAAGCCCTGATACTACGACTTCCCTTCTAGAAGCAGACATCACCACTCCCACACAGCAAGTAATTGTTTAACCAGCTGTGGCAGATTAGGTTTTTGAAACCTCTTTGATTTTACCTAGAGCAAACCCTTGAAAAGACCTAATGACACAGAGGCCACGCGCCATGCGGCTGCAGGGCTATCTGGGCCCTGGGCTCCACGGACTGGCCTGACGCACTGAGGAGGGACAGTGCAGCATTCCCTCCTGCCTCCACAGATTAAGCAGTGAGGAGGATAGTGCAATCTAAATTTCTCATGCTGCATCATCACGAGACTTTTCCTGATCTGAATGTTGCTATGAAGAAGCAGTTGTGGTGCTGGCATTCTGGCCTCTCCCTAAGCAGAGGCTGGGTGCTGTCCAAACCAGGCTGATTTGTTTATCCTTTCTCTCTTTCAAAAAACAGAAACCAGGACTGTTGTCTACTTGAGGGAACTAAGGTGCAACTACAGAACTAATCTCTTCCTAGGGAACCACAGCTGAACTCAACCACATTCCACATACAAACCAGTCATTGTCCTAAGCAGGCCTTAGGAAAACAGGAGACCCGCACTGTGCTAGTGGACAGCTGTACTTTTTAGGCATGCAGAAAATACAGGGAAGTTCTGGTCCCGTGAAAGACCATGACAGGAAGGAGGGTGTCGCAGAGGCTTTAGGAGGCTTTGCAGGTATGCGTTTTGATTATACAAGCAAGGCGGATGTCGTAAAGCAAAACTGAGCTACAATCACTGCCAAATATGGCCAAAGGCATTCACTCTCAGGCACCTAACATGCCGTGCTCTGACTATGACACTCAGCAGTCGCTAAATCATGCAGAGGAAACAGTGCAAGTGTCTTGATCGGGCCATCTATGCAGTGGTGCTAGCTTCACTTTTATTCTAAAAGAGGGGCTAAGAATCTCCTTAGGCTTTGTTTTCCATCTAGATTTTCAATGATTCATGTGAATTTCAGGAGCCCATGTGAAGGAAAGAGTTAAAAGTGAAAAGTTTATGCATCTAAAAACTCATAATTTCCTATAACATTTGCTGAATGTCTCACAACTTATTAAGTGAAGCCATCTATGAATGCAAATGCTGATTAGCAATTTGGCACTAGCCCAACATTTGCAGAATTCACATAGCTTTTCTTTAAACCAGTAGTTCATACATGATTAATTAGAACATCTCATTTATGTAGTGTGCACTTTAGCTCATTACTCTAAGTAAAATTCGTTAAGTATTTACATTTAGATAATTAAAATCTGGGTACACCCTTAAGAAAGATGCATACACTTCAGGCAAAGTGATTTTTTTCTTTACACTACTGAAAGTAAATTACAGGCTAATTTACATCCTTGCTGTACAGCTTTGGAGGCAGCACTCCGAGAAGGCTCCGCTCCTTGCCTCGAAGGGGTGCAGGACTCACTTCGTGCACATGCAGTGATGGCTCTGGGGCCTGGCTGAGTCTCCCTGACGATGGCACCGCGAGCAGCACTGTCACGGAGTCACGGTCACAATGCCCGCTCAGTCCACATGCGGCGCTCCACTGGCATCGCTGAGCGAGGGAGGAGGCAATTAGCAGGGAGCTGTATTTCCATTCCCAGCTCCCAGTCTCCAGCAAGGCTTTCTGGGTTTGGCAGTTTATATTTTAGCAAATCTGAGCTTAGTTTTTCATTTGCACATTTTTCCTTCCCTTTGGTTTATTTTCATTGCCCGAAACAACAAAATAGCAGGGCCCCAAGTGGCTTGCCAGCTCCCTTCCTCCAGCCAACAGGGGCAGACCTGGACCCGCACTGGTGGTGGCAATGGATCCTTCTGCTGCCAGGGAGAAGGAGACTGGGAACTGCTCCTCTCCTCCCTCTGAGAGTTGTTCCTCTTGTGAACTGGGGGCCAGAGACGTCCCTGGGGAATGAAATATTTCCACTCATCAGGGAGGGAGGGAAGATGAGCAAGAAAGTGGCTCCTCCCACTGCGCAGATCAGGCTGAGAGCCTCCTCTCCCCATTGGGGCGGGGCAGGGCAGGGAGACAACAACTGCCAGGCATGTTGGGTCCGATTCTAGTGGAGGAGTTAAAACTGGAAATCCTGTTTAACCACACACAAAAAGGTCCCTTGTGGATCACTTTGACATGTCAGGGCCCCACCCACAAGTGCGGGGCACGACTGAATTGGAGACAGGCTGCGTTGATACTGCCCACGTGAAACAGACTGCAGACCCCAGTTCTCACGGTCTGTGTCCTGCTCCGTCTGCTCTGGCATGAGTCCCTGCTATGTGCTGACACGGCACCTGCTCACTAATTGGGATCACAGACCCGGTCCTGGCCCTGCTCAGGTCTGTGGGTTTTGGATTCTTGGAAACTGGGCCGGACATTTATTTCTGCCCCAAGCGACGTGGGCTTCGGCACTTGCACGTCTGACCCAGGTGAGGTGTTTGCAAGACGCAGTGATTTCAGCCAGCATCACCCAGGGAGAAGTGGTCATCCAGAGCCACTGAGTGCTGATCACCATAAAACCCACTTCTAAGGGCCTGATCCTGCAAACACCTAGCGCCAGATCCCAGGGCATCTTTACACAGACATTAGCGGCCTCTGGATTTGAACCTCTACTGCCAGGTGTAGCAGTTCCAGGCAGGAGCAGACTCTAAGCCTCCGCTGGCGCCCCGCACAGTAATGAACGTGCATTTCCTGGTCAGTATTTGGAAGATTTGGCTCCTACATTTGCATTTCGCCCCTTGGTTCCCCAGGAGGATTCGTAACACAGATGTTTCAGAAAAAACATAGTTATACAATGAATGAAAGATTCTTGAATAACAGTCAGATGGGTAAATAATACTGCGTTTTGGTACATACGTTACTTTATCAACATGTATCTCTTTTCCTGAAACAACAGGGGGCTCTGATTTCCCTGAAAAATACTGAGAAAAATACTGAGAAAATGTCACGGGCACAATACTTGCCACTTAATTGCACCATTGTTCACAAGATTTGGGGTGATTTTTCCAAAGCACTGTATGAATGGAAGTGGTTGCAGTGAAAATATTTTCAGGCATTTTTTCCCCATGAAAATATCTGCACAAAAATGGTATTAAACTGCCCTCCAGAAGAGACAGATAATGCATTTTCTTCACCAGATCTTGAAATCTCAGAACAACGTTGCTGAGCAGAATTAGTAAAATCCATGTTTTTTAAAACAGGAAGATGAACACAGACAACAATGTACTATTGAAAAGCTGCAGTGAAGTTCTGCTCTCAAGAGACAGGAACCTTCCCATGCATCCCTGAGTTGCTGAGAAAGGAGCTGGACTGGAGGTAGACAAAGGGCCTGATTCTAATTTCACTTCCGCTAGCGTATACCATGTAATCTCTGTGGCGTCACTCCGGAATCACAGCGGTGGAAACAAGATCTGACGAATGTGACACATGGTCTTGTTCTCTCATCTCTATTTACCACATCCCTTTCTTGCGACTATTTTTCAGGCCTCTTTGGTGCCCTATGCCTTCCTAGGAATGTCAGGCTGTAAGGGTTCGCCTCACTGACCCGCTCGGAAACTCTACAGAAGCAGAGGAGGCATCTTTATGCTTTCATGCTTGCTCAAGGATTTTCAGATGTGCACAAGGACAAGAGGGAGACTGGCTTAGTTCAGCAGCTGGACAGCCAATCCCCGCACGATATTCTGCACCAGGCCACACTGCACCCAGCAAGTTTTCAGCACGCTCAGTAGCGCTTGCCTGGTGTCCATGCTTCACCCTGATTTGAGGTGAATTCCAAAGGCAGCTGTGAACTTGGAAAGCAGGTTCCCAGCTGCTCAGGGAGGCTTGGGACCCTTACAATACTTTTGCCTACAGCAAAAATGTATTTCAGTGTAATTATAGAAGATAGCTTTCAATATGTCATCTCTATTATAGTGGCTGTAAATTATGGAAAGAGCTGCCTGCGTTCAACCCTTTCTCCTGCCACAAGGCAAGGGGAGGGCTGCTGATGGCGTGACACACTTTCCTTTCTTTTCTTTTTTTTTTTTTTAAAGTGCATTCCCCTAACTGGCAACAAATGTCAGAATCAAACTCCGTCTGGGAAATGTCTGCACAGCAGACACTTAGATCTCTGCTCCTGGGTATGAAGAACACCAGGAAGGTATGCAGGCAATGAGAAATGATGACATGGACTGACCCCTTTTTGAAGCAGCCTCCTCTTCGTGGCGCAGGCGTGCTCATCCCCACATGCGTGTGTCCTATGCCTGAATCACACGGGGAGCAATGTGCTGGGGTGGTTCCCTCTACCTCTTTATCTGTAGGACAGTAACAACCTTTCAGAAATGTGTAGCTAACACACAGGGAAGCCGTCCTGCGTGCCTCTCAGCTGTAGAGACAGGCACGGTTCTCCAGGCAAACTGGTAGTAGGCAGTTTGATGCAAGGCTTGGGAAATTATCACATTTCTGTAAAGCAGATATTGCTGGTGTCAGGATCAACAGGGAAAAATGACATGTTCAGATCAGCTCTGCCTCTCTCTCCTAGCAGCACTTGCCACAGCCATCCGTCCAGACCCCAAGAACATGGGCAGGATGCACATTTCGGCTAAAACCTTTGTAAATGGAGCTACAGGGCTAAAAATGCCAGTCCCCTCTCCCCATCCCAATCATTAAGCTTACTATAGTCAAAGAACACTTGCCAGGAACTAGCTATCAGCACAGCCATGGAACCCATCTCCAGCCCATCTCCCTGGAATTGTATACGGGGCTTTAATTTACTGCTGGGGTGGTTGTTTATTAATTTGATGAGCATCACTATCTAAGCAGAATGAAGGTATATGTACATCAGAGCTTCACTGCCCAGCACAGTGTGGGGTAGGGCTTTGGGGACTTGCACAGTTTGTTTCTTTGTGGAGAAAAAGAACCTTTGAGCAGACTCACTGTCAGTTATTCACTGTCTCGGAGTCCTCCTGCCACTGTAATGATATAGTGAAAGACCGCTGGCCGCAGACAGGACTAAATGGCCAGTGTGTGAATAGTCCTGGCCTCGTGCCACATCAGCAAAGGTTCTGTCAGCATTTCCTGCACAATGTGGCCTGGATTGCACCAGCTAGGGAAAGTGTCCAAACTGCTCTTCCCTGAATGCTTCCTCAACTGTTCACATGACACAACTCCCATCCCACAATCCTGCTTCCTGTCTGCTCCCTGACACTCAAATGGGTCCTGCTGATCCGAGACCTCTGGGAGCCTCTCTGAGGGGCATGGCTGGATCTTAGACTCCAGAGTTTATGAGATCTGAATTATCTCAACTCAGCTGAAATCCTCTTGACCAGACGCTGATTGCAGCTCTCAGGTCTTTTAGTGACTGTTTGAATGTAAGAAGCTGGGGCCCCGTGGAAAGAGCCAGAGAAGGGAGAGGGGCCTATGGGTGGGCTGGCGGACTACTGCAAGGCTGGAAAAGAGGGACTCTGGGTTATTGCTGGTCCCACAGACATATTGATTAGCTGAGGGGAGGCAGGAAGCTATTCAAGACAAAGAAACGGAGCCTGGAAAATTTCAGATACATTTCACAGAAACAGCCAAACTTTTGCCTGCTCCTTCTATTTGGACCTTTTGAAGTTCGTCCCTCAGGGAGCTGAGTGCAGATCTACAGGGCCTCAGCCCAGAGACAAATCCAGAGAATCATCATCACCAAGCCGTGTTGGGATAAGTTTGGTGGTTGGAGAGTGCAGACAACAACAGTCCAGCTTCAGATATTAGCTGGATGCTCTAGCAGCTCTGATGCAGTTGCTGGTGAAGAATCCAGCATGTGCGACAGTCACGTGTACGGCTCTGGAGCAAGAATCTGCAAGGAGTAAGGATTGTCCCACCAGCTCATCTGATCAGGCTGCTCAGGGCAGCAGGACGTGCACACACACACAGCAGCAGGACCAGCTGTGCTGTCTGCCTGCTACCTGGTACTCCTACCGGAATATCCCACCAGCGTCCAACATGGCAGATCATGGAGTTTCAGCTGGTTGGCCAGCCACAGACTCTGCCAGAGGGTGGACCTTACCGTCCATACATTTCAGGGGCTTCCATTAACTTCTTCAGTGTTTTCTTATTTCTTAAAGATGTCCATAAGGAGGAAATTAAACTAGACAAAGAGCCTCTGTTGGATTAAAATGCAAGGTCTGACTATTTTAAAGCCAGGACCTTGGCTGGGAGACATCGCTGGGCCCTCCCCTGGCTACATCACAGCAGAGCAGACTGGGAAACCTTGCCAAGTCACAGCAGAGCAGCTGGGGTGGAACCTGAGCAGTGCTGCCTTTGCGGTCGTGGTTTTACGTGGGATTTCGAACGCTGTCTTACAGTCTCATTTGTGGTTTCACTGGGTTCACACTGACGTGCCACAGCAATGGGCTGGGGTGAGCCCAGGACTTCCCCAAGTTCAGCTCAGGAAACCACCAGCTGATTAGGTTCATTGAGTTGATGAGGTTCAGGGTTTATAAGCTTTATTAGGACCTTTGGGAGGGAGAAATGAAGACATTACATGAGGCTGGCAAAAGCCAGGGGTCTCACACCTTTTTCTTCTTCTGCTCCCTCTTCCAGCCCCTTAGATGCAAAATTGTACATTAAAGAGATACAAAAGAGAATAACTCTCCCGATGGCTCTGCAGGATGTTATCAGTCCACGATCCCTGCCACGTTGGATACACGGACCGCAGGGAGGCCACTCTGCTCTGCACAAGAGCACAATGCAGCTTTGTAAACGTTCCCCCAGTGCCCATGAAAACCACAAGAGCAGCGTGCCACCAGCAACTAGAGATGAACGTGCGGCCCTCAGCATTTGTCCAGGATTACTTATATCACATAAAAATACTGAGAGCAAATGTCAACCTTAAAAGGTTTCACCATCAACTTAATTTGCATATTTCTTCTTATTATGAATAATAAATGATCATCTTAAATTTATATAGTGTATTTCATCCTGAATAATGTTGAAGTGCTTTATATCCTCTATATCACTAGTTTATAGAGAGAAAGATATATGTTACTGTGCCCAATTGAAACTTCAGGCAGAATTTAGGGGGCAGAATATAATTGCCCCGGATACTCAAACTCTGGGAACTTCAATAACCACAAGTGGTCAGGACCTCTGAAAGATGCCACCTCCAGCAGCAATGCCTTCCCAACACCATGCTCGAGTTTTAGATTCACTGCCAACTCAGAGGAAGAGGAATACTTATTAATTCACCAGCGCCATTTCCTGTTTCTCAACAATCTCCCATCCAAATACAAACCTAAGGCCTGATCCTTCTTAGCTTGTGAGACCTGAGAACATCTCCAGGCGCGATGGCTTCTGGCCATCATGTGCATTTTGGCTCACTAGAGCACTAATTTTACTAGGGTTCATTTCAGGCTTACAGGGTGGTGCTATTCAATAGCTATTGTTCCCCCTTGTTTTAAAAGGCTTCATCTACAGTGTAACAGGGTCAGGCTAGATGGCTACCGGAGAGTGCTAGAAGGCCGATATATCAAAGCCACATTCAGCAAGTCCCTTCTTCCCTGGTAGCTGAACAGGGGTCACTCCAGGTTAATTAACACCCCTGGAGCCAATCAAGGCCCCGCCTAGGGCTTGTTAAAAGCCTCCCCTCCAGAGAAAGGGTGTGGCTGGAGTTGTGGAGTGAGGTGAGCGACTAGAGAGTGTGTGAGCAGGTAAAATGCTGTCAAGAGCCAGGAGGGTTTAGGAGAAGGAGCAGGACGCTGGCAGGAGAGAGCCCTGCAGGTACAAAGGCTGGGGGAAGGAAAAACCCTGCTTGAAAGGGGCAAATGACCTTTCCCAGGCCTGGAGGCCTAAGGGAAGAGACGCTGCCAGAAGGGGAAGATTGAACTGGACATTTGGTTTGGCACTACCACACCCAGTGGGGCTGTCAGGGGTCAAGAACCTCCCCTGGCAAGGAGGGAGCAAGGGCTCCTGTCTGAGCAGGGTATGGACGTTAAGTCAAGGGGCATGGGGAAGTAACCCAGGAAAGCCAGCAGCGTTCCTGAAGCCACAGTGTGAGGTTGCTACTTGTAGGGTCCCTGGCTTGGAGCCTGGGGTCAAGGGGGGACTGGGCCCCCACACCCTACTGGCCATTCACTGGAGGGGCAAGAGCCCCAGCGAAGAGGCAAGGGCCTCTGAGAACCAGAGATAGGACTGGGACCCAGCAGGGAGCAGTCACCTTAGAGAGGTTGTATTACACTCCCGCACCACGAGAGGGTGGAAGAACACTAAAGGGTGAAGCAGTTCCCTGACCTACTGCTGGAAGGAAGTGCTGGACCCACCGAGGAAGAGGAAGAGCTTTGCCACAACAGGAATAAAAGCCATGCAGCATGGCCACAGCTGACCCAGGCCAACTGTGGGTTTTTGTCTCTGTGTAGACATACTCGAAGAATCCCCTAGCTTGGCAGTGTCTAGGATGGGGGTGGAACCACTGGTTCAGACTGTATTTAGTGTGCACGCAATAAGCTCACTCACAAATAACAGTGGGGAAGAACAGATCACAACCAGGCATGCCAGCCAGCCTTCTCATTTCCACAGAGCTCCTCCTACAACATCAGCGTTTAATTTGACTGCACAGGTCTTTCAACAGAGAGGAAGAGAGAGAGAGAGAGGTGTAATTTTTAAGCCCTATATAGACACGGGAACAGGTTAGCAGAGGGGCAGAGGCAAGTGGCAGCAGGAACACATGGGGCTGTGAGAGCAATGTCTGACCTGTTCATATTTCTCCAGCTCTGTGTGATAGATTTGTCTGATCTGGGTCAATTTGGCTCTGTAATCTGAGTGTTCGATAGAGTTATCTGAGGACCCTCCAGAGGCTGCTGCGGCTGCTGCTGCTGCTGCCGATCCCCCACCTTTCTCAGGGCCTGAAACTCCTTCTGCCAGAAGCATATTGTCCAGTCTCATTAGCTGGGGGTCGGGAGGGTCTTCCTCCTGGGCTCCTCGGATGCTCAAACCTTTGGGTAAAAAAGAGAGAGACAGACAGAGAAACCACAGTGAGTATTTCCCATGCCCTGGCAGCCTCCTGCCTGCAGCCAGCCCCACTCCTGGGGGCAGGCTGGAGCAGTCATTGCAATACTTTACAAAACCATTCTCTGCTGGGAGAGACAATGACCCGCCCAGCATGAAGTTAGATAGCGGCTCTGTTCCCATCACCATGAGGGCCTAAGAGGTCAAGCCTCCACTACCCCAATGGAAAAGTCCTATAGAATTTAGAAATGATAAAACCAATAGGGCTATACAGAAATAACCCTGAAAACTCACAGAATTTAACAGTGAAAGGGAGACTTGTTATAGATTTTTCAAAAAAACCTATAGATTTTTTTAATTCTCTATTGTAAATATTACATACATGATATATACACATACATGATGTTTTCCTTTCCAACGTATCGAAATCTAAGCACTATTTATTTAGGCATATCAAATGGCTGGAAAACCATAGGGTAGGAGTAAGTTGTTGTTTATTTGGAAATCCCGGAAACAGATCTGAGGTTCATGTTGTTCTGGCTGAGATTTGCACAGCACAAATCTATCCCTGCTCCAGAATTCGAAAGGTTAACATGAAATGCCCGCAGAAAGGATAGCATTCTCTGCTGAACTCAATGGGACTTTTCCATAAAGGTAAATTGCTGCTATAACTCCCATTGGTGCCAACCAAATAGCCCTAAGAGGGAGCCAACCACCAAAGGTGAGCGAGTTCTTAGAACGTACCCACACACCCCATGAGAGGGTTTACACATTAAATGGACAGTGGCAGAGACAGAAGTGCGGGCAAACGGAATTACCTCTTCATGGAAAGCTGAGGCTGATAGCATCCCTTAGCATGCCCTCCTGCTCATGGCACTGCCATGCTCCCAGGAAGAGCACTGCACCACTCTCTAGCTCACATGCAGATTTAAACACGAAACACAAACAAGAAAGAATGATACATTCTTTCACTACCCAGCCATTTAATTGCAGCCAGGGTGCTGGGATGCTAAATGTGTGTTTAAATTCCGCACTATTACAGTATGTTGGTGGGAACGACACTTGAAACCTAATGTCTGTTTTAAATCGAGAACTTCCATGGTGATGCCCAGTCAGCAATCTCATCTGAGTACAACAGATGAAGACTGACAATTTGCAGGTTTAATCAGGTCATGAAGGCACTCTGCCAAGATGTTATCAACAATGCCGAAAACAAAGTTTAAAAATAATTACAGTAGTGTCAAAATCACTAGAGCCACTGCTTCTTGAATCAGCATTTCCATTAAAGATGTAACACAACCAGCTATATCCCAGCCCAATTAACCTCTTTAAATCTCTTTAAAACCAGGTATTCACACACTAGTTAGACAGGATCCCAGTGGGTCTGAAGTTGGCACCTCGTATGTTTGCATTCTGATTCTGCCGTCTGTGTCTGTGCCTGCTTTTAGTTACACACCGTGGTGCATGCTCTATGTAGAGTGCAGCATACATGACAGTAACATCCAGAAGCTGCCAAGTGTTCAGTTGTGTACCAGCAATGCTATTTGCTAGGCTAGCCCCAGTACAGCCCAGATCCTCTTAGAAACAGATTTGATTCCTTGATGTCCTGAACTCCACATACTGCATGACACGACCCCTTATTGGCCAACCTCCCAAGCACAGAGAGGCACAGCTTTAATTTCACTCTAAGACGCACATTTTAAATCTGTCACCTTCACTTAAAAATATAATTCCATATAATTTAATTGGGATAATAAAAATGTCTCATTGTCATTTTAAATTATTTCTGTTGCCTATTCAGAGGTTGAACAAGGTTTGAAAATATATTATCATCATACGCTCATTGACCAAGCCCAAAAGTTAGCACCAAGAACAGTGGGAGTAAAAGACACTTCAGTAAAAGAGCAGTTCAGTCATCTTTGCCTCTTTATTCTGGCCTTTACCCGTTCACAGACATTTGGTTCAAAGTTACCAGCTCTGCCTAGCTCAAGCCAAAAATGCCTGCTTAGTTCATGACAAAGTTTCTGAACTAAAGATTTGGCTGGCTTGGGGTGGGGATGGGTTGGCTTTTAATTGTGAGCAGCAGTCTGGTTTTCTAATCCCTTCCAGTTTACATTTTCAGTTGGTTCATTCTAAGTACCCAGTCCTATTGTTATTTCTTTGTTCTTTGTCCCATCAGTTTCTTTTTTCTGTATTTTCCCCCAGCGGCTGTTGAGTCTAATGGCCTACTAAGGTCTTTATTCACCTTCAGAGGTTTCCATAGTGGTTTCACTCATTTCCCCAACAGTTGCAGACATTGAACCAAATTCTCCACTCAGGTAAATGCGCACCATTCCTCTGGCTTCCCGGTCCTTGTAATTTGGAGTATGGGCCAAAGATTAAAAATTTCTGCATAAAATGACTGTTTCTAGACTGAGACTAGCACAATTACTGAGCTTCCCTGACACAACATGACTAAAAGGCGCCAATACCACCTGGTTTTAAATACAAAAGGAGACTGCCTGGAAGGAGGGCTAAAGGAGTCAAAGGAAAAAAGAGAGGCCCCACAGCACAAGAGGAAGGAAGGCAGCAGACACTGCAAATGTCCAAGCTGCCGGAGTCTCCAGCACTCAGTCCTGATATACCGTTATAACGCAGGTAACACTGGGAGTGGCATATTGTTTTCCTCCTAGTGAGAAGTAATACGCCTAACTCCAAAGCAGGGACACATGCAGTCCAGAGACTGGATGTCTGACAACACAGAAACAAAGAAATGGGTGAGACAGGGATGTAACTCATCACAATCTAACATTTATTTTGCTACTGAGTGAGTTCCATCATTCATTTCAATGGCAAAGGCATGAGTTAATTAACTAACTCCTACAAGAGTTAACCTTGTGTGTGGGGATAAATGTGTTAACCCTCCCTAGTTACTTTATGAATTATATGCATCAAATCAGCACATAATAAATAGGAGATTGTTTTCTTTTAGGGGGAAAAACCAGGGAAATTCTTTGTATTCTGTGAAACCATATTGTTTAGAAACATTGGAGTTACAAACCATCCAATCATTTCTCCTATCACATATGTAAATAAATCTGATAAGAAAGATCCAGAACACTTCCTGGATTCTTTAGTAACAAGAAAACACTTCTCTTTATCCTCAGGGCATACGTTTGTTCCTACCTAGCATCTGCCTTTATAAATTACTCTCCATTTAAATACAGTGATAATATATGTATTTCCTGACATATAAGATCAGACTCTGGGGCTATTGTTTCCCTTTTTTATTCCTCAGTATATCAAACTATGAGTTTATTACTGTTTAGCTCACTGACCTTTCGATGCATCGTGGAATTAAGGTACAGAGCAGACTAGAAAGAACACAATAATACATCACTTCCAGAACAACTACAGATGTACTAATGGCACAGGAAGTGTGAGGGTCTCAGCTAGACAGCAATAACCTAGTTGTGCATTGACTGAAAGGCTAATACTTTCACGTTAATATGGCAGCTAGAAAGTGGTGCATTTTTAAAGCATTTTGCAGGTCCCCTTTATATAGAATCATAGCAGTGTAGGTCTGGAAGGGACCTCAAAAAAACATGTTCAGTCCACTACTGTGGCAGGACCAGGTAAACCTAGACCATACCTGACAGGTCTTTGTCCAACCTGTTTTTAAAAACCTCCAATGATGGCGATTCCACAACCTCCACTAGAGCCTATTCCAGAGATTATCTGCCCTTAAGAGTAAGAGCGTTTTCCTGATATCTGACCTAAATCTCCCTTGCTAAAGATTGCGCCCATTACTTCTTGTCCTACTTTCAAAGGACATGGAGAACACCATCCTCTCTAAAGCAGTTCTTAACACATTTGAAGGCTGTTATCAGGTCCCTCTTCAGTCATCTTTTCTCAAAACTAAACATGCTCAGTTTTTTACCCTTTCTCATAGGTCGGATTGTCAAAACCTCTGATAATTTTTGTTGCTCTCCTCTGGACTCTCTCCAATTTGTCCACATCTTTCCTAAAGTGAGGTGCTCAGAACTGGACACAGCGCTCCAGCGGAGTCCACACCAGGTCCACACAGAGTGGGACAATCTAATGCTGCTGTTACGTAATATGCTCAGCAATATCTTCTTATACACATTTGGGTCCACATAAAGTTTAAAATCTAGTATCCTTGCTGACATTAGAGCATTATAAGATTAACAAAAAACATGTTTGCTGCTGATTTTAATCTACTTATGACCACAACATTCATTTCAATATCTTCATGATTTTAGACATCACGTAAACAGACACTAAAACATTGTTTAACAATGAACTTGGCTTTGTTATAAGACCACAGGTTTAGCATATCTTTCGGCAAATCCTAATTAGCTGTCTTTCTACTTGCTGTGCACCTGCCCCCACAGATAATAGACGAGAGCATCTGCATAGACTGCTGCATTCAGAGGCCAATAAATAAATTGCAGGTCAAAATTATTACAAAGCTTTCTTCGAATAAACCCATCTTCTTCACAATACGAAGCTGCAGATATGAAAAGTACCTAAAGCCCACTCAAATGGTATGATTACAGGGGCCGTTTGAGTTTAATAATCTGACTCTAATTCAGGCATTTTCAACAGCTCATTAAGGGTTCATTAATATATGGGCAAGCTTTTGAATTATAAATAAGCAGATTAGAAACCTGCAGTGTCTGAACTGTACAGTGGTATTCTGAGTCACTGAATAATACTGCCAGCACGAGGAAGGCTTGACCCTGGGCACTGAAGGCGGAGATGCAAGGCCTGGTATCCACCTCCTGATTTCTCCGTCTTTTCTTCCTTCCTTCACTCACTCACTCACTCACTCACTCTGCCCGTTTGGGAAGAAAGGTCTTTCCTGAAGCTCTAAGTGCACAGATGGGCATTACAACTTGTCTCTCTGGAGCGCCCCAGCCTACACATGACCAATCAGCTCTCCTTCCATCATCATCATCCTTGGCTCTCAGGTGGCCTGATCCAAAGCACACTGCAGTCAGTGGAAAGACTCCCACTGCCTTCAACGGGCCCATATAGTGCTTGTCATCCAGATCTCAAAGTGCTCACAAAGGAAAGGTCACGCCCGTTTTACACGGAGAAAAGGGAGGTGACAACCAGATCTCCCGACTCCCAGCTCCTGCATCTAACACCTATACACCTAAGCCTCAAAGCTGGGAAATTCTAAGCATGTGCTGAAGTCCCATTGAACCAGGACAGAAAAGGAGGTTGCAGGTAATTCACATCGCGCTAGAGCTGACATCTCTGTGACTCGACTGTGTTGCGCTGATGTACCAGGCTCCCCTTTAATGCAATTTTAAGCTTCCATTTTTCCTTAATATTAGAGCTGGCTGAAAATTTTCCATCAAAGCTGTTTTTTCATTAAAAAAATCATTTAGTTGAAATCCCAGTTTTCCATCAAAAGTGTCTGATTTCCACCAAAAATTTTAATTTGTCATAAAAAACTGAACAACCGAAAAACAAAATGTTTAATTTGTTTATGCTGCCACAGGGCATCATGGGAGATGGAGTCCACGTAGGGAGCCCATCCTACAACTCCCAAGAAGCACCACAGCAGAATTTCTGGATTTAAATATTTCTGCCATGGTCAGCTGGGGGCTCTGTGTGGAAAAAATGTGGTTTAAAGGGACTTCAGATTCTTAACCCTACTCACTCTCTCCAAACATGACCCCTCAACAATACCAGACACAAAGGAGAACTAGCATCCAAACCAAGTACCCAGGCTTTGGTTTCCTTGGATGGAGAAGGAAGGTAGTTCCAAAGCATCCAGCTGGTAATGCCATCCAGAGCCCAGAATAAACATGCAGAATCCATGGAGCAAAACAGAGCTCTTAGCTGTCACTATGCTAACACCACTTTCCCCTGTGCTTGGAAACCATCTCACCAGGGACCTCCCTGCACAATAAAAATGAGAGAGCATTGATTTTTGAAGAATGCCATATTTATGGCCACTATCACCAACTGATTCTTAACTTATGAAGTCACAAATGGGGGGAGGTAACATCTTGTATTGAACCAACCTCTGCAGGTGAGAGAGAGAAGCTTTCCAGCTTACACCACGCTCTTCTTCAGGAACTCTGTGTAAGGTGGAAAGCTTGTCTCTCTCACCAACAGAAGCTGGTATTGATTTTGCCTCCCCCACCTTGTCTCTCTGACATCCTGGGACTGACACATCTACAAGTACACTACATACACCCTAACTTACAGAGCATTTGTAGCAATGCCTCTCAGTCACCAAAAAACAGCTTGCCATTAGCTCTATCAAAAGCTCAGCTGCACAGTCAACAGCTGATCCTTGTATTAAAACCTGCAAGAGATCATCTCTGACCATGACTCTCTCAGCCTGAACCCCACAGCAAGATCCAAGCCCTGACTGGGACTTCCCCACAATGTCACGGTGCCCACGTGCCTCTCCCTGAAGAACTGCCACTTCCCCTAACAAGGAAAGTTGGCCGTGGGCAATGATGGATGAGCGCTCCTTATTCATGACTGTGCTGTGCTGTAGTACTTGTCCTGCAGCAGTGCACAAGGGTCCATGGTGCTGGGCACTGCACAGACAGGGAAAGGCACAGTCCCTGCTCTGAGGAATTTAGTCTGAAGAGACAAAACCCCCCGAAAGGAGCGGCAAAGGAATAAACAGTAGTACAGCAAAACAATCCAAGGGGTGATGGGCACCTGGCTCATCAATGCATGGCTTCCTGGCAAGGGTCAGGCCTCGCCATAATAGTCAAACTGAAAACACAGGCCAAGGCTCAACCCCCTGTCCTCATCTTGTCTGTCTGTGGCACAGGAGTGAAGTTGCCAACACTCCAGGATTGTCCGGGAGTCCCCAGGAGTAAAGATTAATCCTTAATTAAAGATTATGTCATGTGATGAAACCTCTAGGAATACATCCAACCAAAATTGGCAACCCTATCACTGTAGCCTGCTACATATTCTCTGTCCTGCACTATGCAGACCCCAGCACTGATGTGGGTTATCCAAAACAATCCATTATGGGCTCTCCTCAGCCTTCCTCAAAAGCAGCTGGCCATAGTCGAAGCCAGGCTAACGCACTAGATGGACTCCTGCGTAACGCTATCAGCCCTCACTCTCCTTCCTTGCTTTTGTTGGACACTACAGTACTTTGTGTGGTAGCTCAGAGAAATATGGAGGGTTGGGTGGAGCTCTCTCAGATCCATCACTGATAAATCCTCTAGGGTATTTCTGCAATGAGTTTCTCCCCAATGGACCATACTAAGTAGATCTGATGGGAGTGGCAGGAAGGACTAAAGCAGAGATTTATCTATGAACC
>ML675655.1:1432934-1480713 GCA_007922155.1 Mesoclemmys tuberculata
AACTTCTCCTGCACATGCTCGTTCGATGCACTGCCAGATACTCCCCAAAGCTTTGGTAAATCAAAGCCAATGGTTTTCAAACCAAGAAGAGGTGCTAGCCTCCCTGAGGACTCCAGCCAGGGCAAGTTACAGGTTTTAAATGTCAATAGCCATTTTGGCATCACTTTTTTTCCTTCCCTGCTACAGAAAAAGTGCATTTAATCATCATCCCAACCCCTTCTGCCAAGGAGATTTTGCTCAAGGATCCCACCTTTCTCCCCTGCAGAAACACACCACGCCCAGCCAGAGACCAGCGTGGAAAATTCTAGCCCAAACTTTCAGCAGAGTTATGAACACATATAAAGAGGGGTCCAACTAGAAACTGATTTGCTGCTGCCCGCTTCCTTTGCAGCTATGGGACCTCAGGGTTTATTTGTTTTTCATGAATGCACCAGCACCTCAGTGACATTTTCTAACATCTCTCCTCTCTCAGTGATGGGAAAGACCCTTGGATTTCTATACTGCCAAATAACCATTTCCTGGTCTCCATTTCCCAGATCTTCTCTTGACCAGGTTTTCTTGTCCCACACTTATTCCTGCAATATTTCTTTTTCTCAATTCCCCTTTTCCTTTTAGCATAAAGAGATTCTGTAAATTGAGCACCTCTTCCCCCCCCCATTTTATTTCATTTCTATTTTACATCCGCTTCCCTCTCCCTGCTGACTGTGCTCACCAGGGCACGCTCATTCCCTCTCTTGTTAGGGAAGGTCCCCGCTGTCCTGCAAATGGCCTAATGCGGCACACTGGCTAACTAAGAGCCTGTAACCCACTCAACTGCCTCCCCCACTGGTTTGTTTTCTGGAAGGCTGACTGCGGTCTCGTCTGCAGTAAGCACTCCTCCCACAGTGCTGCACAGTGCATATGCTCCAAAGACACCACTCTGCTGGTCTTGCCTCAGACAGCTTGTCTTTTCCGTTCCTTCCTGATCTCTTTCAATGAAAGTTTTATTTCACAGTTCTTGATGGGCCAACTACATCACGCATTCACATGGATGCACTGCTTTAAGGAAAGTATTAGACTTCTGAACCAACAAATCCTTCCACCTCGGGGGAGCTGAAATATTCTCATAGCGTGGCCCGCATTTTAACAGAGAGATTGTTTCATGGTCACCTGCTCTCCCATTCTTGATCACACACCAGAACCGCATGGGTACTGCTGTCCCTGCTCACGTGGAAAGGCAACTTCAAGAAAGTATTTCATGCATCTTTAGATTCTTTCAGTAAAACTTAGCAGCTGAAATAAGGTGAAGAAGTGATCACCATGTCACCAACCAGCTCTCTCTAGAGTGCAGTTTGAGAAGCGTTGTAGTAAGACAGGTTTTCTTTGCGCAACATCTGCCCTTTTCCAGTGTCCCCTCAGGGCCTGAGCCAAGGCACATCGCAGTCAGCAAAAACAACGAGATTCCTGTAGCACATTAAAGACTAACAAATTTCTGTAGGCGTAAGCTTTCGTGGGCTGCAACCCACTTCGTCAGCGGGAGTCTTTCCCTAATTCCTGTAGGCTTGGATCAGAGCCATCAGCCACAGTTCAACCCTGACTTCAGTGGCACTACTCGGGCTCCAAGTTACACGTGCTTAAGCAACCTGCTGAATGGGGGCTTTAATGGGCAACTCCAATGTACAGAGCTGGTTCTGCTTCTCATGGCCTTGTGCGCAAACTGTCTCAAGTTACAGTCTTAAACCAGACAGAGAGATCTAGATTTCTAGCAATATGTGTTGCCAGCAGCAAAAAGTGAGCTCCAGAATTCCTCAGAACCGTGTCCGTGAAAATGGAGTGATATACACTCCTTCAAGCTGCTGTGTGTCCAGGCTAAGTATCATCAGTACGAAAGTTTACAACCTTGAAATAAAAACAAAAATGTTCACAACAGAAACAAATCTTTCCTGTGATTACAACTTTTATCAGATTTATAGCACACTGCTGTATTTTTATAGAAAATATGAAATAACTGGTATTTTTATAAATTGAGTTCTTTGCTATAGATTTTATGTTGGTTACATTTATTTCTCACTATAAATTATGTCTATGTTTGTGCCATTTTATTGCATTGTCTCTTTTCTCACTTTTTATAGATTTCTGTATTTCTGATTCCATTTTCTTCTTTTGATTCGTTCTATTTTTCTTGCTTACTTTTGGCTTGCACTTAGTGCTAAAATGTCACTCTTATTTGTGCTGATCTTGAGGAAGGAAAGCACTCAATAGTTCCTAATCATTGCTCCTCCACAGCTCCACTCATGGACTTTGAAAGGAAGGGTCTATGGAGGAGATGGTTTTGGTGAATCTAATTACAGTTTAGTGATCTAGTGTTGTTTGCAATCCTAAAGCAAAGATTGCTTTCCCTCTTTTACAAATGTACTAGTAAAGATTTCCCTGTACAAGTCTCTCAAATCCTACACTTAATCCAAAGAAGCTTTCCTTTAAAACATGCTTGTAATTGTACCATGGTGCATAGTTTCCAAACTATTATCTTAACAATTCTGTTTCTACAATGCACACTTATCTTAATGCTATTTCTGTGCTATACTTGGTCAAGGCCTTCTCAGTCTTTTTACCTACATATTTCTTAGCATATATTTACATATACATGAAAAATTTGTTGAATTTAAAGAGAGATATCTGATTTGACATCATTAACAGAAGAACACTGCTCATTATAATTGCACAACCACCAAATGGAGATCCTGAGCACTGATCTTCCCCAAGAGAAAAGGAAATATTGCACCCCAGTGCAACTTAAAAACACCAGTTTTGCTTAGCTATGGACTTTATGGATCTCAGTAAACTTCATTCATAAATCCCTCCTGGCAGTACAAATCCTTCACAGACCAGATAATTTATTTCAGACTTATCTTTGCACTCATTTCCTCCTCCATGACTGCAGCCATCTTATTTCCCTTCCCCTACAAAATGTTCAAAACACACTACAGAAATTGTCATCACTTATTTTCAAATGAATCAGCAGTGCTCTCTGGAAGTACACTCCCTCTCCCAAGAGTTGCATGCCCACTTAGGCATTTCTGTAATAGCGAACTGTGTTCCTGGTCTTACTCTACAGCTGTGACACACCAAGAGGGTCCCTGGTATGCATGAGATAAAATGTTATTTGCTCTATTATAAGAGACATAGCCGCACTTTCTATTGAAAAGGTTTTATGGAGAATTGTACATTATGGAAACAGGAAATTTACTAGATATTCCACGTTATTTTATTCTGAAGTATGTTGGGGACATCTTAGTATAAATATCCAGTTAACAATTAAGGCTTTACAACTCCAAGAAACAGTCTTGTCTTCCTGATGCTTTGAGCAACATAAGGTGCATAATCTACCCGACAGCCCTAGAAAGGAGGCAGAGACTCTGTCCCTGGGCTCCATTGAAGCATGGGAGTGCCTGAAAAAGCACTTGGCATGTGGAGGGTGTGGCAGGAAGGCTTAAATGGCCTGTTTTCCAAGTGGTAAATGAAACGAACGAGGCCTCCGATTTAACGCTGCAAAAACATACATGTATTTAAAAATATGATCAACGTTTTATACATTCAGAGTTTCCTAACAATAAATCACATAAATGGGTATTTAGACTAAGTAATAAAAATGAACAGATTCTAAATTGATCAGTAAAGTTGCTCATAAATTGCCATTTCTAGTGAGCTGTAAACAAAAGTTGTATAAACACCATGTGAGCCTTAGAGAGTTTAAGCATAACTAGACACGCAGGAAGAGTCCAGAAGATCATTTTTCAGAGAAGACTTTGTTTTGGATTGTGTTTGCAACTGTTTTGTGATCCTCCCGTGTAATCCTGGTCAACAATGAATAACTACTACATCAGCCACTTGGCAGCTATGACAAAGGAGAGAGACCGGAGTGGAAACCTGTGCTACTAGTACAGCTTTCTCTCACTGCGCCCTCTTCCTGGCAGTTTATAAACTAGGATGTACCTCCCTCCCTCTGGTTTGATAGGGCTGTGCCAGGTGCCCAGCTTCTCTACACAGTCTCCTTTGTTTTTAATTGAGCTCCAGCACAGGAAGGAGAGCCCCCAC
This sequence comes from Mesoclemmys tuberculata, assembly GCA_007922155.1. Classification (NCBI taxonomy): domain Eukaryota; kingdom Metazoa; phylum Chordata; order Testudines; family Chelidae; genus Mesoclemmys; species Mesoclemmys tuberculata. The sequence goes on from ML675655.1 coordinate 1,437,009, forward strand.
CACCTCCTGCGACCAATACACACACACTAATGACTAATGTAACTAATGTAATAATTAATGCCAGGTGCAGCAAACAACCCAAAGTTCCCAGCCTGTTAATCACTGAAGGGCTCCCTGTAAATTCACGTTTCTCAAATTTTGGGGAAAAAACAGAATTGAGCTTTTTAGCCTCTTGTCTAGTGGTGAAACATGCTTCCTGTGAGCCCCCAATTATGATTGTATAAGTGAGCCCACAATATATAGGATTTCAAACTTGCCAGAAGGACGCCTACCCTCACCCCCAAAGCAGGCACTTCAGGTGGCAGAGCGTGGTGATGTCAGCTTTGATTTGAGCTAAGAGAACAAAATCTTGTGGATGGATAAGCTTCAGGACCTCTGAATGAAATGAAAGACCAGAACACTCTACAGAATGTCTGCAATAACAGTCTCTACAGAAAATTATGAGGAACTACATAAATCCACCCTCTTCCTCTTCACACAGGCTCATTAAAGCTGTGCTGACTCTCTGGGCAGCTATAATTCTGCTGACTGATACCCTGGAATCACCCTGTCAATACCCAGTGGTGTGCTGCCTCTCCAACTATCTGTGCCCCTAATATTCCTCTCTTTGATGGGATTTTCTGACCTTTAATCTGATGCTAGTTTACTCTCATCACTGAAGTGTAAGTCAGAGAGCAATAAAACGGCAACCTCGCTGATTCAAAAGGGAGAGCTAAAGCGCCACTAACGGTGAATCTAACCTTTCGTAATGGCTCTCCCTTTAAAAGGGGAAACATGAAGTGCAAGGCAGCTAAAACAAACAATATTTAATGCTGACTACAAGATTTATTGCAACCCTCTTTGCATGAGTATTAAATTAGAATTTCAGGGCTGTAGGCTGAGGAAAGAGGAGGGAATGTTCAGCATAGAGCGAGCCGGGCCTCGTCCACGATTGTCGCCGTTCCACTGACAAAGATAGAAACGGACCCAAGCACAGTGCCTGCTACATAAGCAACAGTAAATAATCCAATAAACCAAAGGGGGGGCAGTCAGCATGAGTTGACAAAGCAATCCCAGGTGCACCCACACAGCGACGACACCAACAACGACATGATCATTAGAGCCCCTTTTCTGACACCATCAGGACATTAGGAAGTGCCCACACAGGCATCTATGTTCGTCGCCTGCCAGAACACCCAGGAGCAGGAATCCCAGCAGCTGCCAATGACTGGAATGCTCCAGAAGTAATTCAGAAAGGTGCAAAAAATGCGCACACACACCCCTGTACATCAGCCTGTATGTTTGCGCTTAACGCACAAAACAACCTTGGAACTGCAGCCAATAGCACCCCGCATGGCCACTAGAAAATGAAATAAGTTTCAGCCAAGTGATTTTCACCAAGGCCTGTTACACCAAAGAGCCAGGGTGAGAAGTTTTATTCTGGCTTAGTCATCCATGTAATGGGAGCTACAGTGCTTCAGCTGGAGCAAGAAGAGGAGTAGGCAATGGCCTCTCATCCAGGTAGGTGGCTGGTAAATTGGGTCTCAATGGAGGGAGATCCTGTTTAGCAAATCCACTGTAAACTCAAATAGGTGGAAATAAAAGTTATTCTAAAAACGTTGGTGCTTTCCCCCAAAAGCACCGCTGGGGGCTGCCACACCGATTTTCCCCAGATGGCCTGCTTTCTGGGAGCTGGCTGGCAAATCACCTCAGCTCCAGCACTCACACTATCATACATTGGTCTGACTCCTTCCAAGATTACACTTCATGCCTGATAGCTTAAAAATCAGCTGGACTACAAACAGTTAGTATTTAGAGAATGTTCTGTCTCTCAATGTTTCTGTGCTCCAGCGTATGAGCATTTTGTTTTATTCTACAAGCAGAAGGAAATCCTAATTTACAGACTGGGTAAAATTTTCCAAAGTATACATGCACTTTGCCAGGCTGAGACATGTAAACACCCTGATGTCCAGGCCAGAGTTTATGTCCAAAACTAGCATACTTTACCTACATGCATTTGAAAATATTTTAAAAATTATTTTTAAGTAACTTACTGCTTTGATGACTTGCCCTTACAGAAATGCCCATAAATTCAGCAAAAATGCTTTAAGAACACGATCCCAAGAAAACACAGCATGTTTGAGTGAAAATATTAATGCAACAAATAAAAAAGGAGACAAATCTATCATATAACATGACACACAGATCAACAGAAAACATACACTAATGTCACAGAACAAACTAAAAGAGAAATTATGGCATAACAGATTTCTCCCAGACCCTCTGGGAAAAACAGAGACTGACAGATCTGGGGTTTACCAGGTGCTGATAGAAGAAGAACAACTTATTAACACTGCTAGAAAGGAAAAGGGTCATAAAAACTATACTTTCATTAATTATTTATGTTTACAAGTGTGATTTTTAAGAGTTAGTCGGTTGTGCAAATCACTTGGTCTGGATCAACTTGACATGTTGCATCATAAAGTATGCCTGAGGGGGTCCTCACCACATGTTCAGAAATTAACATGCCACTAACACACCAACGGAGTCATACTCCACATGGCAGTGTACTGCAGAAAACTAAAGCACCCTCTTGGACTTGGTCAACAAAAATTTAACTTTCATTTATTAACACAATGAGATGCTTTTCACAGGGGTTAGAGATTTAAAGAGTAGACTCAGTAAGAACACAGACAACTCTTTTCCATCAGCTCCCTGCTCTGCATAGCTCTCTTTCCAGATTAATTAAATATACAGTTGCAAGCTAGAACATCAGTTACAACAATGTATTTCCTTTATCAGCTCACAGGCACCTCTAGCCAATAGGAAGTGAACTTAACAGCTCCCCCAAGCTTTAGCAGCAAGCATGTGCATGCAGAGCAAGATAATTAACACTTCAATTACTGGATTACCAAGATGCAAAGCCAGGACTCAAACATCATCAAATCAACAGCATATTTGCATATAGCAATTACAGCCTAAAACACCAGCCAGTACTTTTGAAAAGAAAATTGGAAGTGTGAATTCGCAGAAACTCACAAAGACAGACTGTGTCACATCTAACAGCTGCTGATAAGGGGACAGCTTTCATAAGGGATACTAAGATGTATCAGACAAGAGCAAGCCTGAATACAAAACAGTATTAGTATATAAAAGAACAAAGAAAAGCACTGCTCTGTGGAAGAACTGGTAATACATTAAAAATTTAAAACCTGGTACGACAAATCTGGGTACTCCCTGCAGAAGACAACCAATATTAATGAACAGGCCTGTGCATTCGTTGTCTGGGATCCCAGAGGAGAAAATAATGCTGGTTATACTGAATTTTTTAAAGAGAAATTCCCCTACTCATAAACAACCCCCTGCACCAAATCACTAGATAATTCCTGGGTGTTCAAGTACTAACCTTGTAGAGCCTGTAAAAACGGCCACCTCACCAAGTGCTGGATTCACCTGAATGTATCAGATTCCTCAGTGTAATTCTTCAATGAAAGGCTTTGTCAAAGCCCCCTTGCCCCAGACTAAGTATTTTATTTATACAGGGAAAGGTACACGCTCAAGCTTGGCTCAACTATCAGTCTGAGAGTTACAAATAAAGCAGTTTCCTCAAGACAAAGAGGGGTTTGGTTTCTATAACATTTAACCTGACAGTGTTATAAGAAGGGCAAAGAAAAGACAACACAGGGCTTTATTGTTCAGACAAGGGCCCTGTCACATCAGGTAGCCTCTTTGCAGTACTGAGACACTCGGAGTGCCAAGCTAGGGAAGGCTGACAGTGGAGAAACACTGCAGAAGGAGAAGATAACTGAAACAAACATCTTGTAGATATTCCAGCAGGTGCACCAAAACGAATCACTGCCCTGTAAAACGCTGACATTCCCAGGGAGTCTCATTCCAAGTGACAGCCCTTGGGAACATTTGGTAACTGGCAAGCGAGGCTGATTTCCTCACTTGGCACCTTTCCAGCCCACGGAGCGAGTGGCCTGTGGACTGCAGCAGGAGGGTGGCTTACCAAGAACTAGACTCCGATTGTTTTAGAAGCTGACAGAAGAGAGACCTTTGAGGGTAAGATCAGGACGTCAGTTTAGTGGACCAAGGTTACAGGTGCCCAGTTGAGACTCCTGGCTTCTGAAAGCTGTGGATTAATGTGAGGAGAGCTCAGTACTTTTAGGAAAGCAAATGCCACGTGAAGGTTTTGTTGGTGGGAGGGTTGTGTGAAATTTACAGCATATAGTCTAATGCAAGAAATGCCTCAGCAACCCTTCCCGCACACGCTGCATACCGAGAGATCTGCTCTGGACAAACCCCTCTGTCTGTAAGAAAGCCACTAAGTACGTACCCTTCCCTTCACTGCCACAGAACCCACGCCCCTTCACGCTTCATTTAAAACCAGCAGCTATACTTCTTGCTTCTAACTTCCCTTCCAAGAAGATTCAAGCTGCCTGGCTGCCTTTTCTTTTTTGTTTTGAAACAAGCCACGACATAAATGTTTCCTTTTCCCTCTCCCAAATTCCACTGGTCTGAGGGGCGGGGCAGGTAGTGTTGGGTCCTGGACTAGTGACAGGTATAAGGCCGGATGTTTCTTAACTCATGAGGGTGACATACTGGGTTTTTATACCACTGGAAGACTGGGAAGCCCCACTTGTCTCCAGCTGGGACAGGTCATGAGAACCAGAAACCTCTACAATAGCTTTTCAATAAGTCATAGGTTTTATAGTCAGAGGTGTATTTGTTATTAATTTTCTTTCCCTTCAAGTCCTGTACAGCTGGACTTGTGTTAACTGAGGCACCTGATTTGATCGGCATCAGGGATATGAAAAATATGTGATGACACCACCCACAAAAATGAATTTAATATTTATAATCATAATGTTCTCTATAAATATTGATTGCAGAGAAGCCCAAATCCCCCATCAGTGCTGCAGAATGAGAAACAGCTAATCTGCTCATCACAAACGCCTGTTGCATTGGAAGGAGGACTTTTTTGTGCTCTGGGTCTCACAGAAGTCTAGGAGGATAGTTTAATGCTATCATATTTTAATAATTGGCTATGAGCAGATTATAGGAAAAAAATCTTTTCCTAGTAAATCAAATCTATATAAAGAAAAGGACTGATTATATTTGAGGAACTGTCTCAAGAATTAAGGGTCTTTGAAGCATTCTGGATACAGCCCCCTTGAAATGACAAGGGTCAGTTTGAAGCTGTTCAGTTGCTAGGAGACTGTAGCCACAAAGTGTCATGATAACATTTAAAACAGAAGAATAGATAGGGAATGTTGATTAATGAACATACTTAGTGGATAATGAACACAGGTATCAAAATGTATCTGTGTTATAATAAAGACAGAGAGAAGCACTTCATTTGGATTTTCAAAAGCAAGTGTGATGTGGAAGTCTTCAAGGGAAACTCCTCCAAATTGTGTCATAAGAATTGAATGGCCACAAGGTTTGTTAACTGCTTGATTAGAAGTACACAGACCCAGCTCAAAAGTACACACAAGTGATCCCAACCTCATAACTGAAGAAAAAATGAACAGGTACTGACACAGAGATTAAAGGTTTGTTCAGACAGCTGTTTCATCCACCTGGTGTCAAACCAGGTTTAGTCAATGTGTGTCTATATCACTGTATAGCAGACTGATTAACTACACTACATCTAAAGATGTCAAAGAACGTGACGAAACCTTACATGAAAACCAGAAATCTGCAAAATGGACTTAGCACAGCTCTTTGTTCCTTCTGAAAGACAATGTCGCTTCTTCACAAAAATAGGCAAAGAACCTATACCAACCCAAATGGAGAGGATCCTATTTTGAAAATCTCATACAGAAGCAGATGACGGTGTGCATCACCAGAAGCAGATGTGGTATGCATTTGGGATAACCTGCATCATTCACAAGTGGTGGTGCCATTCATAATGATTGAATCCCAAACTCCTGTAGTTTGACCTTTCTACCAAATCACACCATCTTGCATTCTCTAGGGAGGGAATTCACACCTGTGCAGAGGGGTTAGCATGCAACCTAGACACCAGTTAAGCCCATGTGCACAGCATTGCTTTAACATACATGGTAAAATTCACCTGAGGTGGCCAGACCAGCACAAAACATAGAAACAACTGAGGTCCCAATTATGCATTTTTGCTGGACCCTCTGTGCAAAGAAGTGACCCCGATATTTCAGCAGAAGCGATGCAGTGTGTTAGCTATACTGCATATGGCCACTGTATCTCGTCAGTGTTTGTCCTTGCATTTGATCTTGTCCAGTTTACTCATGAAGCCTTCCACGGCTCTTTAGCGCAAGTGACTGTTCAGACAGCAGTGGTGTAGGCTGTCGTGCACTGGAGTTTTTGTAGAAACAGCTATAATCTCACACAGTTTTTGTGCCATGTTAATGTTCTGTTATAACTTAGCCCCTATAGCTCTTTCCTGTAGTCAGCCAAAGGGGATCACCCAAGAGTGCTCCCCATCAAAGTCCCTCAGTTGAACTCCCACCCCTGCCAGCCCACAGAGTCTGGGACCCAACCTCAGATCCCTCCACTGTCACCAGCCTGTCAGGCAGGACCCCAAATAATCTTTCAACTCTCAGGACGTGGATTCCAGGAACAGCTGACAGCTGAAAACTGCATACTCTGGATGCACTGATGGATGGTGTCAATGTTTTTTTGCTTAATGGCTCCAACGTCCGTTTCTCGGCTCTTTTCTGTAAGGCTTTGGGTTCTGTGTAAAGCCAGACACTTGAGCATCCACAACAAGCACAAGGCGTATTGCTATTGCTGTAGCTGTTGCACTCTGTAGGTGTTTGGGTGGAAAGCTACCTGCCTGTACCAGCTGCTTTGTGAATGAAGCTGAAATATCAGCGGTTTATACCAGGGCCATGTGTGCTGCATACCATTATGCTAGGGTCAGCTATGTTATATAGAATGCCTGAAGTTTTAAACTGTCATTAGAATATTGTGGCCTGATTTTAACAATACAGAACCGCTTCTAATGATCTTTAAGGTAATTCACTATTCAGACCCCAAGCAAAAGATGCAAATGTTCCACTGAATGCTCCTTATTAAATACCCACAGGCTAAAGCTCTGTACAGTAAGTAGTCCAGGGCTTTTTAGAACCTCCTAATGAGATTAACAGAGATGCAGAAAAATGCAAAAACAGGTCATGCAGCAAAAATGTTAAAAAAGATGCAAAATAGTCCCTCCCTCCCCCCCCCCCATTAAAACCCTGCAGTGGGATGAGGCAGAACCAATAACTTGTAGGCCACTGCAGCATCCCCCCGAAACAAAAGTGAATGTGTTTTTAAACTTTTCAGTTTATTGCCAGGGATACATCTAAGTGGTGACATAAATACTATTCTGAATAATACATTAAGCAAAAGCCCAATCTAAAATTAAATTTGCCTTGGGTCATCTCCCCTTATTAGATACATACAAAATTATTACCTTTCGATTGGCTTTTTTCTTTGTAAAGCATAACACTTCTTTCCCTTTGTTTTCCTGTGAGTAGGGAATCACTGCCCATGAAAAGCTGTAACAAATACCCCAAGCAGTGTAGCCCTGCCACACCTTGCTCCGCAGTATTCTCACAGAAAGAGGGAATTAATTTGTAGACCCCTTAGCAGGCAGTGGGAAAGACTGTCTTCAGCATCTGCTAAGGAGAGTGACTAGGGTTCAAGGAGAGGATGTTTGCTTTAAATAATGTGCTGTATTCTCAGAAACGCACGTCGTCATGTGACGCTGCACTGAGATTAGTCAGACAGTGCGTAGGGTAATTCACTTTCCATCCTGGTAGTTCCCATTGATTTTAGGAACTCATTTGATCCTTTTGTCTCCCATGTTAGCTTGAAACTGCTACCAGCCCTTGACCGACCAGTCATTTTAGACACTTGCATTGCACTTCAGAGTGCATTTCAAAGATATTCAGTTTAAATATTAAAATTAATAAGAGTTGGTTTAAGCTTCTCAGACAAGAGCCTGACTGAATGATGTGATGCAGGGCATGTACCTGACTCTATCCAAAATTGCTGTGTGATTTTGGACTAGTTGCTTAAAAACTGTGCCTCTGTTTCCCCACATGCATGATGAGGCTAATTATCTTTACCCAGTTTTGTAAAGTGGTTTGAAATCAATAGGTGAAAACCACTAAGTATCCTTTCAGACAAATCAGGTGTAGCACAGAGTCCTGTCTGAAGGGCATTCACATCCTGGGTAAGGCTGACTCCAATGTGTTGTTAAGGGAGAAAGTTTTCATGTGACAAGACTCTCCTTCAGTCTACAGAAGGGGTGGAAGAGATCCTACATATGCTTGAATCCAAAACGGAAGCATGCATGGGTGACCTGATCTTGCACGCTGTGTTAGGGCTTTTGCTGTGGTACTAAGCACCATTGCCTTCTTGTTCCAGCTCCTTTCTTTTTTCTTTTTCTTTTTTTTTTTTTTTGGCTAATACTACTAGCTCCTAAACTGTGGTCGGTATGACAAAAATCCCCTCTCTTGTGATGTCCCAATCCCCGTGCTCCATTCTCACTGCGACATTCTCACAGCACACAGCGCAGCCTGCCCTTACGTCCCATGTTCACAGTCTCTATTTCCCTTCTTGACCACTTTGCCACAAAGGGACTGGGATTATTTAGAGATCTTCTGAGCCAAGACCTTTGTCCATCAAGGTTTGCAATTGATTTTCTATGGCACAAGGGGACATTTACTCCGCTGAACACCATTGCTAGGGCATCTGAAATGCTTAGCTGCTAATGCAAATCGTGACAACTCACAGGCTGATTTTGTCATGTGGAGAGAAGATCAAAAGGCATAAACTGAGACCATGAAACTCGTTTCACTTGTGCTCTATGACAGTCTTGTATGGCTAGCATGCTGAGCTCCGGGGACTGTGCAGTATTCTTACTAGATCTGGTTGAAATTTTTTGTTCAAAACATTTTCTTGACCAAAAATGTCTTTCGCATTTGGAACACACCGTCCAAGGGCCCAATCCTGCAGACACTTACACACATCAGCAACTGTACTCACCTGCAGAGCTCCGTTGGTTTTCTTGGAATAACTCAGGTAAAGACACTGACTCCTCTGGGTAAATGTCTGCAAGAATAAGCCCTGAGAAAGGTTCATCGTGCACAGTCAATTAAATGTTCACCACAGATAGCTTCAGTGAGCACATTTCAATTAATTACATTTCCCATATTTGTTTCAATAATGTTGAATTTAATATCTTTGGTACCACTGACTTGTGTTTTCTCTTCCATCTCCCAGCCCAAGGCGAACAGAAGGAGAGGGGCTGCCCTCCTCACATGGACAGGGTGAAAAAAGGGGAGCAAAAATTGTTTTGACTGACTTTCATTTTGCATCCCTTGAGCTCAGCCAGAGACGGAAGCTGAGAAGGAAATGGTTAATGTACTAATTATGGTAATTAAGAGTTGCCAATTTAATTATAGCTGAGAATATTAATGCTGTAACATTTGTTGGAGTGCAGAAAACAAACCTTTAATGCACAGACTTTGTTCACAAACATCTAATGGAGCCCTCCTCCACTTCGCTTGGTGCTTCAGTGCTGACACAACAGCAATAGGTTCAGATTGAAGAAGTTGTCAGCAATCAGGCAGGAGGAGGCTAATTAGCTGGCAGGTTAATGAGTGTGATGGCTCTTGACAGCATTTTGTTACTGCCTCGACTGTATTTAAACAATAAATGATTATTACTTAAACACAGTGGAGACAATCTTATTAAAATAGCAAGACTATATATATATTTTCGTAAAAATGAGACTAATTTCTTAGTTTAAATGAATAAAATATTATAATTTGGCTAATTACAGCCACATAATAGAAATTTCAAGGTATCTGCTTATCAAGGGAAGAGGGCAGTTGTTTTATAGGTGCTTGTACTACCCTATGCAGAAATGCTACATCATATAACCAAGAATCTCTGGTGAATCCTGAAAGGCTAAGGGGCTAAAATTAAAACTGAATTGTTTTAATGCAATTTAAAGAGCCAGCCACCTTGTTCACCAGACGTGACAAAATCCAGACACTGAACCCGTCACTGATATTCTCACTATGCATTTTTAATCTTAGCCCCTCTGTGCAATAGGTGTATGGGACAAACAAAGCCCACAATCTACAGGCACTGGGCTCTGTATCTCTTTCTTTGGTTACTGGGGATGTGAAAAGATGTGAGGTAAAGAAATGGCTCTGTGGAGAGATTAACCCATTTCTCTGTCCAGTTAAGGGGGGTAGAGGGACATTTTACAGCACTCCTGCAATCCATAAACCTAATGAGAATGAGAAGGAAAATGTCCACATCCAAAAAGCCGAACACACATCAACATGCAGCCAGCAGCACCTTTCCAAAAGGTGGGTAAACATGAGCTGGTGTTCGTAGTCTGAACTGTATTTACAGGACAAGCAATTGCCAATTGTGTCCAGAAAATCCTTATCTGGAGAGAATTAAATTGAATCCTTAGCTCTATAATAATAAGGGAAGGTTATTTCAATTTAATATTCAGTGTTCCCTAGGAATTTGTACATAGACATGGAAGAAACAAAAGGCCTCACCTGCTGAGACTCATGCCATTTTCTAAATTATTTTTGTATGCATGAAAATGATTTGTGCCCCTTGCTGCTGCTGCTGAATGTGTGAATAAAAACAGAAAATGCAATAAAATCTTCCAATCCGACCTAATCCGTAATAGCGTATGCTGTGTCTTTAAGATTCAGAGCCCCATAAACTTAGCAATTATATAGCAGCAAATAAATTACTAGTTATGAACAGCATTAACCAGACCCAGGCAAATGTAGGGCCTGATCCTGCAAACACACACGTGAGTAACTTAACTTCTGCAAGAGAGTCCCTTTGACCAGGGACCTGCACTATTAAAAGATGGAGGAGAAGGAGACTTAGGGCTTGTATACAAGGGGATATTCAGGAAAATTAATCCAAACTAACTAAAGGTGTGAATTTGAAGTGGATTGGCTAGACCGTATTAAATCTCTGAGTGAACACAGTGACTCAGAATAGAAGTGGGCTTATTTCAGTTTAGCTTAATTCACTTTTTGAAAGGAATGGCCTTGATTCTGCCATTGGACTGGCTAGTACCAGGAGGTCCTGCTGGCAGATCTGATTGCAGGGCTAGGGCTAAATTGCTCTGAAAAGGCAGTTTTCGCACTTAAAAGGCCCTTTTTAATTAGTGCCTGGTGAAACTACATGTGAACCATTGAAACAGAAATACTGATGCTACAGCAGGATCTAGCTGCTTCCCTCTGCAATAGTCTTGAGCTGTGCATTCCTAGCGTTAGGTGAGGCTATTTATAAAGTTAACTGAACTCTGTGCCATATTTATGTCACTGAATCCTCTGTTCCTTACATTATAAATAGGAAACAAAGACAGCTCTTCTACATCATCATCAAATGTGAGGATTCCTCACTTGGAAGCTATGCACGACCTATACATCAACATACAGCATAAAGCCATGTCAGTCCAAATTAAACCTGCATTCTGCAAGCTTTGCCCAAAAGGCAGACACTTAATTCGTGTTCCCAGGTCCCAAAGGTCACACAGCTCTATTCAATATTGATGGGTTTGTAAATATAAGAAATTCTCAGCAACAACCACAAACTGTCCCTATGACGCTTTTGTTCAGCTCCACTCAGAAGAGTTTATCTTAAATAATTTTTAAAAAATTAAAATAGGCATAGTATTTGCGACAGTGATTGTAATTTGGTGCCCTTTCTGGAAAAGCTGGCATCTGGCAAAAATCACCAGACTTTCGGCCTGTTTAAATGAGAATATTCTTCAGTCTGAAAAATTATTTATCGAGATTTTTTTTACTACCCTTGTATACTGCAATGTTATTTCCTTTCCCACACACTAGCAAAGTCCATTTTCACAACTGCTATAAAGTGGCATGTTCACAGCTAGTAAAACAACTCAATAAATAGCCTCACGAAGCTATAGCTGTCTCATATCCTTTCCTCAATAAAAACAGAGGTGAACTGCTTATTTTCAGCAGTACACTATAAGAAGACAGAAGCATTATGACTGCTCATACATTCTGACTATCATTTGCCACAAGCTATATCTGTCAGCATTAAATAAAGCTGCATTATAAATGTAAACAAAACACCCACATCTACAAAATGAGCTGTCCGCCATTGCTGTAGGCATGAATTGAACCCACTTATTGACTCAGCTTGCTCTTTTTATTTATTCTTCTACAAAGACATGCATTTACTTTACCCTACAAGCATAGTGGGGTTAGGGGCGGTAACTTGTCTCCTGCACAAGCTGAAAAGGCAGGTTGGTGACAAATGCGGATCTTAATGAGAACGCCATTGGGTGGGCAAACACTGAACTCTTATTAAAACACTGATCTCCATACCACTACATCATAAATAATTTGCAGGATCAAGCAAGTGAATTTATATTTATGATTTTTTTAATTCATCGCAATCAAATAATAATGCTAGCTGGAAAGGAATTACATTCCAATATTAAATAACTCAAAATTTACAGTTAGAGGTGAAAAGGTGCTTAGCTGCACAGCATTACACATCATGTTTGCCCACTCATGAGGAGTTACATATCTTTCTAGACCCACAGAAAAGTTCCTTGGCTGTTGCATGAAATTCAGCCCTTTGCCCAAGGCCAGCACAAGGCCTATTTAGCACACAAGCCCACTTAAAGCCCCAAGTGGCACAAAACAGGGTTGCCAGCTCTCCCAAATTAATTATGAATCACATGATTTTTGAGCCTATAACAGGAGCTCTCACAACAGTGCAAAAAGTTCACGATTTGCAGGTGCACGATTTGCAGATGCCAGGATTTTGAGCATTTGGGACCAGGCACTCAGGTCTGAGAGAGGCTACAGGACAGAGAAGGTCATAGCCCTAACTTTCAGGCAGAGTCCATGTCTGAGCACAAAGGAGCACACAACTGGAGCAACAAAGTGATATGGAGGGGGAGATTCAGGGGAAACCACACCTGGGTAGCAGGAATAAGGGAGGTGCTGGGATGGAGGGGCCAGTAAAATCAACTGTGTGATTAAATATCTGGAGCTATTTGCACAAATAGAATTATAATTTGATAGCACTGATCTATATAGAAATATTAGTAAACGATGTAGTGTAGTTATTATAAATTGGGTAAATATATATACACACACTCCCTAATTTATACAGAGAAGGTAGAATATTTCAAATAAGATTATGAACATAATTACTTGATCCAAGTTGGTTGTGTGGTCACGTCAAACTCTGGCTTAAATCAGCCAGTCTGATTTGTCTGAAATCTGTCCAATTCAAGCCTCAGTCTTCAAATCCGGGCCCACTGCCTATTCTGGTCCAGCCTCGGGACTGCAGGCCCTCCGGAGCCGGGATAGGATGAATATACCTTCCATGTAAAACAGAAGTGCACTAGCAAAAGCCAGAGCAGATTTTCTGGAAAGTTCTCCTTGCGGTAGGGTGTTTTCTGGCAGGTAGCAGGGTGGCTGATGCTCTAAAGACAATCATACATGTAAAGAACATTGCAGCTTTACTGAAAGAAAACTGGAACATTTTGCCACATGAGGGGAGTTAAAGTCAAAAGACAAATAAAAACTTTGCAAAACATGATTTGCTGTTCCTCTTTAAATCTGGTTTGGTGGGGCCCTGACTCAGGATTTTTGTTCTCTTGCGGTTGGCCTGTGCTGGTCCTGTGCACAGGGATGAATATCACCTGTAAGCAATAGCAACGTGATGCTCAGAAAGCCACCCCTGGGGGGAGGCCTGGAGTGACTTGGCCCTCTGCGGAACTGCCTCACCCATCTCCTTCAGTGGCAGGCGCACAGCCTCAGCCCTGCCTCTGTGCCCGGCCACACAGCAGCCTGCGGCGCCCACCCAGGAATGGTCACGAGAAGAATTACAGTCAGCCTAGCAAGTGCCAAAACAGGCATGTGGCTTGTGACATGCTCAAACGGTGACTGGGATGGGACCACAGCCACAGCTGTTTTCACTTGTAATGTGAGGCAGAATTTGAACCCAGTCTCTAAAGATATCCAGTTTCCGTGAAATGCACTTTCCTTTCCTCAGGAATCCAGGCACAAAAATTCAGCTGGGACTGGAGAAAAAGTAGGGAGAGCAAAGTGGTACGTTAAACCATGAGATGAGGCTGGCACCAGTTTCTTTGTTACATGGGGGCACCCCTCATGAATGGACAGGAACAAGTCCTCCACTGCTCCACATCATCCATTCTTCGAGAGGTAGATATTCACTATTCCCGCGTTTTCTGTGTTAAGAGAAGTTTGTTAGCAAGGCATTATAGGGCTGCTCAGAGGGGCTATTCTTTAGGTTGCCTGCAGCAGAGTTTACGATGTTTACAGAGAAAAGGAAAATCAGTGAAAAGAAGTGGTGGAGAGTAATTAATGTATCGTAGTGTAGAAATTCCACTTCCTACCTCCATTTACATCAAACAAAGCTCAGCAGTGCGAGAGTAAATCAAGGGGCAGCCACAGGGGAGTGGGGCTCAGCAGAGGCATTAGAGCCAGATCCAACCCTTCTTCACCCAAGCTACTACTATTATTACTTGTGCAAAGCAAATATTCAGCCTCCAACCCTAAATCATTTCAATTCCTATTTCCAAGTATAATTTAATCTTTTTCAGCGACACTTGATGCTTACTTCATCACAGCATAATGACAGATTAAAAAGTTGTTGAATTAAATATTAAAGAGGACTTCAGGCAGTTCTGCATTTTTAAGGAATAACACAGATTGGAGATGAAATGAGAAGCCCGAATGCATATTTTATTCCAAAAGGAAAGAATACATATATTTTTCCTTCAGGCCACCTACTTTGTAATAAAACATAGGGCAGGTTTTTATTTAGTGGATAAAAGCATGATATAGTATTATAAGATTCATATCACTGTAAACCGGTAACATCCAGTGATGTCAAAGTTAATGACACCATATGATCGAACATGGTCTTTTGTTAAATATATATGTACATCTATACTGTATGTATTTCTATAGTCATTTACAATTTTTTTCATTAGACTACTTATGCACAATTTATTGACTCTCAGATGTGAAAGTTTATCTTGTGATGACACCGTATGCATGACATCAAAGCGCAGAATGCAAAAGATAATTTAAGCTATTATTGAAGTATAAATCATTCTGAGAAAAATGATGTCAGTATATGAATAAAGAGAAAGTCATTTTAAATTGAAACTGTAGTTTAAAGTGTCTGAAAGTCCTGAAGATAAATATGGATGACAACAAGTTTTGAATTTTAAAGGGAATTTCCACATTTTGATGTAAAAAAAAGATCCCAAACTATTTTATTGTAATATATTAGTGGTAGATTAATCCTCACATATAAAAGGATCAAAGAGCACATCTTTAATATTTTAAATATTCATCCCTATTCATTCTTTTCTAAGATATATATAATAGCTTCAACAGCTGTACTCGCATATGCCTCTGGGTCACAAATTTTGCTTTAATTCCATCTTATATATTATATAGACACACATACGAGTGATTTGAAGATTTCCTTGATTGCTGTAAATGAATACAACTGAAGTACAAATGCTCATTTTAATTCAACATAGGACAGACATTATTAGTGCAGCTTGTATAAATGAGATGTGGTTTTTCTAAACATATACTGACCTAGCAAGGTAGGCTAAGAGAATCTGGTCGTGATGGGCAGCATGGAGGGTGGCAGGGAATTAAATATTTATTTACAATTCAAACTTGACTTCCATGAATTGGGATGTTTCATATGATAATGTAGTAAACCATCCACATAACCTGGATTGCCACACAAATCCTCGTATGAAAATGAACTCAAAACAATAATCCAGAAATATCTACATATATAATTTCAAACCCCTATTTGGGATATTAACTGAAGAAACCTCTCTGGTATTTTAAACTGTCTTTGGGAATTGGATTGGGGGCTGTGAGAGCAATATTTTGTCATTTCATCCAATAGCGAATTTACTTCTTTGCAGCCAGAAAAGTGAAATTCCTCATGCAATAAAAGAGGAATTTTAGGCCATTCACCCTGGCTTGGAGAGGAGCAATTTTCCTATGAAATTCTGACATTTGTGCGGTGGAAATGATCAGTCTTTTTTATGAACATTTTAAGGCAAATACAGAGAGGTTGGAGGGTTTTTTTAATTCCTCCTTTAGTCTTTTGCAACTAAGAAACTGGGACATTTCACTGCTGGGAAGAAAAATACCTTCATGCAGCCCAAAGATTCTGCTCTTTCCATCTTCCCGACAGTGGAAAAGATCCTGGGCTAACCAGTTCTCCCTCTTGCAGACCCAGAGCTTAATCCATATGGGGAAAGGCACAGACTCTTCCACAGCCCACACCCTACTCCCCCAGTCAGAAGAATGTTTAAATCCTCCGCGATTGGGAGGATTGGGTGGGTGGGAAATGGCTGCTGTCCTCCTGCAGCCAGCTCGGCCTGGTTGTGTTCTGTGATAGACGATCCAGTGTAAACACAGCAGCTCTGCCAAGAAATGCAGGTCTGCCTGGCTTTTTAGCATGAGCAATCTGAAGGCCTGAGAAGAAAAACACGCAAGTGTATCTTCCCAAGTAGTATGTGTGTGCAGCACCTTGCACACTGACAGCACTCAGCCAATAGCTAGCAGTCACCTTTGCATGGTCTCTGGCTCTCCAGGCAAAGGGTCCAAGTGACGATCATCCAGAAGGCCTTCCAGAGCAATTCCCTCAATGGCAGCTGGGTGTGAGGTCTCTGTGCCACAGCGTTGCCTTCTGAAACCCAGGGCCCGGTAGTCCTGTCTTCGGATGCCCAGAGCTGCTGCAGAGGATGATGGAGGCAGATGGTTTGTCCGGTGCACCGTCGGAGGAGACCCTTAGTGGTTTTTTGCACTCCGTCTGTCTAATCAATTCCTTCCTCTGACGAGCTGCCTCGTCTCTCCTACTCGTTATTATCGAGTTGCATTATAGTAGTGCCTGTGGGTCACAGCTAGGTGCTGTTGTGCTGGCACGTACAAGCAGAGCCCTGGACAGTCCCTGCCCTGCACAGCTTACAATGTGACTGGACAAGCAGACAGGCTGGGCGGGGAAAGGGACAGATCGTCTCAGCAAAGTGAAAATACCCGGACTGTTTATGAGCTGCCTCTGGGCCCGGTGCACTGCACAGCTGAGCTGCCCACAGCTCCTGCGGTGACACTGTCTCCCCCCTCACCACCACGTTCAGATACAGAATTCCCGTCTCCACTGGTCAGAGCGTGCAGGACTCAGGTACAGTCTGCCCAGCCCTGGAGCAGGGTCCCAGCCCCACTACTGCATGAGCTGCGGCCAGTCGGCCCCCCAAACCAACGCATTCCCCACTGCCTCAGTCATATGCCCTGCCTCCCCTTCGTCTTCCTGTCCCCCAGTGACATGTCGCAAGCTTCAACCATCCACCTTCCACTCCAACACACAGGTCCAGTTACGTGAGCCCCTCCTCCAGCCCAGGGACTGGGGAGACATGTCCTATTTCCAGTTCTACCTTGGAGTGTGAGGGAAGGGATACAAGTCCATGCCTCAGTTTCCCCAGTGGGGATAATAATGATGGGTGTGCTGAGGCTAAGTAAAGTCCCCATGCTCGTGGGTGCTGGGGTGGGCCTGCAGTGAGGGTGCTTCTGTTCCCCAGCACGCTCTCTGCTGCAGCTGGGCCAGGCAGCTGGAATTTCATGGCTCCACTAAGGGCAGGGTCTCTTTAAACGTTCCGGCTGGTGCCTGCTCTGTGATTAGTGGGATATTATTTTTATTATTATTAATACCAAAGGAATCTTCACTGTCTTTTTTGTCAGTGCAAACACGCTGCCTTTAACTCATTAAGTCACACGGAACAAGCAGACAAGAGAAATGCCATTGTTCCCTCACTTGAATCTAAGGGTTCTTCTTGCCTCCATGTAAATGAACTTAATGCTCTTCATTCAGGCTCACTTGGAGGGTTCTCATTTACTGCCTCTCTCTCTGTGACAGCATTTTCTCACCAGCCCTGACTGCATAATTAATGCAAATGCAGCCTCAGTGTCATGAGCTGGGCTCTTTTGGTTTACTTTGGTACGACACTTACAGAGGAATATTAACTAGAGAAAGCAGCATCACAACAGGGGTGGAAAATCAGGCTGTCAGGGCCTCATTCCAAATGCCACTGAAAGGAGAGCGCCTTCAAGATTGTTTCATCAAGGTGATTGAGAACAAAAACTACTGAGGAAAATTCAAGCTTACATTTATGAGCTTCTCCACATACATTATTTATATCACCAGAACCTATAGGAACACTATTTCCAAGTACATATTCATGCAAATATATTATTTGGAAAATGGTTAAGAATCCTAAGTGAAATGTACATACACACACACACACACACACAAATCAATCTAAGACTGATTACAGATAATCAAAGGTATTGCTCAGGAAGACAGGCTGGAAATGCTTTTGTGTGTGTGTGTTTACAGAAAGTTCACCGCCATTAGGATTTATTCTAGCGCAGCTCCAGAACACACACACTTCTCACAAGGGTCAGTGAGCTGCATACACAACACAGCCCTTCGGGGGAATAAAACTGCATTTTAACCCTACACCTTCCAATCAAATTTGGCTTCATTCCCCCCCACCGTAAAGCTGAAAGCAGGTCTGCACTAAGATACATCAGAATTAAAACAGGATTCATCTCAGTTATCTTCACTTTGTACTGAATATTGCAATGATAACATGTCATTTTTCCACAACAGTCACACTGGAAATGTTTGCTCAAATTATTTTAGAGCCAGACAGTTCTCTGCCTTGCATTTCCTGGTCTCCAGTAGAAGTAGGTTTTCAAACAGTTCTGCTATGCTCTTTGTCATTTAGTTCTGTACAACGGCACTGATGCACATGGCTTTTTGCATAGGTCTTTATATATTTGGTGTAGGATTTTCAAAAGCACTCATCACTGGTGTCCATGGGAGTTTTACTTTTAGGCCACTGTGGAGTCCTTTTACGAATTCCATGTATTATCAGTGCTACCAGATCCCAAAATCATGAGATTACCTTAATTCATGAATTTTTTAACAATGAAAAGTAAGCATTCTTTTTATTTGCCTTCTAATGTGATTCATGTTCCCAAGCTTTTCTCAACCATGATGGCTAGAAAAAAACTGACTATGTAACTACATGACTCCAGGACCTGTGGCTTTAAGCAAAACAACATCAGATATGGTGAGATTGGTGATGAAATCCCATAATTGCTCTATTGTTAGTTTACCAGTAAAACTGGGAAGAAATAGGACTGTCTGAAAATCAGTTTTGTCTGATGCAGGTTTTCCTGGGCTGAGGAAAGGGTGGTGTGGAATTCAGTGTGGTATCCAGAGGCCGAGTAAGTGCTCTCTGGGCCCACCCAAATGAGGACCTTGGGAACAAATATGGCCCTAATTCCACTGCATAATCAACCTGGATGAAAATGGGTCACCGTGGGGGTGGCTCACACCAATCAAACCCTACTAGAATTTAAGGCCCAAGCCTCTAGTAAGTGGCCTTCTCTCAGGAGGAGTCACAGATGGGCCAAGGAAGTAGCAGGATGTGGTAAAAGGAACAACATCTCTAGCTGCAGCAGCTATAGACTGGCCACTGAGCACTAGGAAGAGGCGTGCGCTCTGGGAATGCTCAGCTTTCAAAGAGAACTGTCACCTGACCTTCCCCACCTGCTACCCCCAAAGTACAGCACTGGGATGAAGATAATTCTATACGAAGCCCAAGTGCAGCATTCCCCATTTCTTCTTTCAATCATTCAACGTCAAAAGTACTTGGCGTCAGTGGTGCTGGAACTATGGGGATGCTGTCAAATGGGGATGCTGAGAGCCCGTGAACCAAACTGTAAACCCTGCAAATGATGGAAACCACATCAAGCCACAAGGTACAGCTGCACCCACAACACTCCTAGTTCCCGTACCTATGCTTGACGTGCCTCACATTTCAACCTTTAAAATGATTTACAGCCTCAGCAAATAACAGAGTCTGGTGTGAGCATCTGAGGCTGCTGGTCCTCTACCACTAGAGCCATGCCACCGAGTGCTGGAGTTTGTTCCTGCCAAATCAGCTCCTATCAGCTCCTGTGCAGAACAGTGACTTGATTCTGCAAGCATGTGAGGAATTCTTCCCTTCCAAGGGGTCAGATGCAGGCCACAGGATAGCCTTACACATCCCTACTGCTCAGTGAGACTACACCAACTGCGTGTCTTTACTGGTTTAACCGAATATACAATAACTGAAAATAATCCCTTTATCCCTTTTACTGTACTATACAACTGAATAGATCAAAATGAACATGCCAATCAAATGGTTTGCTTTAGACAGGAAATAGCCCCACAAACCATGATTACAAATTAAAGGTATTATATTTAAGTCATTTTAATCCCTTACAAATGAATAACCCTTCTACCAACATTAAATCATAGCCTTCTGCAGAAGTAACATTTCCTAGCTGTGGAACTGTACCTATCCCTCCTGCAGCCAGTAGAGTGATCCTTTCATTCGTGTTAGTGGAGGCTGAGTGCTCCACGCCGTGACTTAGTAGCATTCTTATGGACCTAAGCCCTGTGATCTTTCCAGGGAACCGGCTAGCTTCTGTGTCTGCTCCATGAACAACGACGCTTTCTTTTGAGTAACCAGCCCGGAGATGGTGATTTATTTAGATTCAGTCTCAGAATCCTCTCACCAAAGACCTGGATTTGAATTCTGCAGTCAGGAAATCTCCCCTCCTGTAAACACCCAACATGTTAGTATGACTCCTCTGCTCTGAGGGCAGGAAGTTTCTCTTATTTTAATATTTGGGAGCCGAGATAAAACAGCAGAACGCAAGTCTCAAAAAGGCAAGTTCAGACAACTTTTAACATCAACCCCTATCTCCATTTCGGCACAGTACTAACAGGGCATCAATATTGTCATCTGGAACTTGGGATCAGCACACAAATGTGCGATAAAGGGGAAAATCCTTTATAATACTAGTGAAAAAAATGCAGCACATTGATTTTGTTCTTGATGGTCTGCTATTAAAGTAGCGAACATGCTGACCTTGTATAGAAAGACAGAACAGTGTGTATGCAACATAAAGTTGAAAAACAGCTTTAAAATGACTGTTTAAAACTGTGGACTACAAACCTTAAAATATAGACAAGCATTCCATAGTTTATTTTAAATTGGCAACCGCAATTTAACAAGCTATTCTAACAAATGATTAGCATAGCATGTGCTTTTCTTTAGCCATCAATTATGACACAGGGTAATGCAGGGCACAACTTAAGTGTCAAATTACAATATGCCATACAAAACCACTTTACAACACAGTTTTCTGTTTGCTTAGCAATTACTACAGTGCACACTGATTTTCATGAAAAGCCTTGGTCAGAACACTTCCTGAGAATTATTCTAGCATGCATGTGTTTCTATATTAGAAAACGTTGGGAATTGTTTCTATAATTTTTTTAATTTTCAACTAAGACAATATGTGCCAGATATTTTTGCTATATCAATTACAAATAAATATCCATCTGAAAGTTTATTAAAGGTCCAATTTTAGTGGTTTTTTGTAATATTTATAAAACAGGATGTATTTTTACAAAATATAAAATATTATTAAAAGAAATCTTGACTAGTTCCATAGGACAAAATTGGCAAATTTTATTTAATTGTTATCCCTAATAATTATTCAATTACAGTTTCAAATATTTGTTCTAATAGTTTTTATCAGCTGCAAATATTAGAGGATCCTAGCAGATAATAATGTATGTAAAATAAACCAACATCAAGATGTGTGGCTAATTTAGAATAATTTAAATTCTAATCTTCACATAAATCAGTCACATTTAAAAATGCCTGTCCTATTGATGGGGAAAATAAATAAGAATTTTATATATTTTAAATACAGAATGTTTATATAATTCTTGTTACATGAACAGATACTGCACTCCATCTGCAAAGGGAGTTTTTAGCTATTTTTTCTGTTTTGCTGTCCTTTCTTCTGCATTTGCCTAAAGGCTCTCAGTAAATTACACTCCAAGTAAATGACTGTAATTTACCCGTTGAATTCCCTTGTTCAGGAAAAGCACACACAACACATTCCAGCATTTCCACAGCTCAAATTTACTATTCTGGATGTCAAGAACAATCCATGGGCAGTAATTTGAAACTGTTTGAACCTTCAAATAAGGGAAATTAGAAATGTTTTGAGAGCTAAGATTTTCAGTGAGGAGATAAAACCTGATAAAAATCTGTAACAGTTCAATTCCTTCTTCTTTATATTTATAAACAGGACATTAAATGTACTGTTAAGCTATTGGCTACAATGCAGTGCTCTGAAAATTACATTGGAGGGGATATTAATCACTAAGGTGAAAACATTTTTGAATTGGGTAAATATGTTTTTAAAAAAGATGTAATACTAAAAATAAATATAGATGACCTTACAAGAAAGCAGTAGACTAAAACATTAAGGATGAAATCAGTGGCAAGACTCCCATTGACATCAATGGGACCAGAATCTCACCCTAAGTGTCCATTCAAACATGAAATCCAGATGGTTGGTTATTTTTCAAGTTATCCGGACACCATAGCTAACATTCTAGAGATGGGCAAATCATATACACTAAAATATGATCTAAACCACAGATTTAATCAGTACCTTGAGTGATTAAAATCAAAGATGCACACACCTTTCTGGTGAATTCTCACATAGGACAGTTCCCAACGTTCTACAGCGTCAATTTAAAATAAGCTATATAATTACCAATAGAAATACTTCGCACTGTTACCATGCTCAGAAAAACCCTACAGTTAAGCCCACTCAGTAACCAAAACAGCCTATTTCACTCTGTCTAAAGGCAGGTTTTCATATGGTAAAACTGTTATAAATCCTCATTATCCTAAATAAAATTACAGCACTTTAAACATTTCCAGGGAGAACATTCTCTCTTCTAAACAACTACCTTAGCGAGTAATAGGGAGCAATATGGTTGCAGTTGTGTCACAGTTGGAAGTCTTTTTAAACTGTCGCCCTGCTAGCAAACCAATTCTACATATTAAAATGAATGGATTGCTTATGGGGGGGGATGGGGGAGGAGGAATCATTTATAAAATCAGGACCATTATTGATACTGTGACTTATTTCCACTCCAAAATGCAAGCAAAGCAGATAAATGAAACAACTTATGTACATCCAAATGTCTTTTCTCAATGTCACGATTCTCTCTTTCAAACGAGTCATCCATCCGTACAAGTAAATTTAAAATTGATCTAGATCCTACATCCAAGGAGCTGAAGTTTTACACATTTTCATATTACAATCAACTGCAGACCTCACAAACATGGCTCAGGGGTTTTACTTCTAAAATACAGAAGATCGTACTCAGATATTCCCTGTTAGCACGGTGCAGATACCCAAAGGCATAGCGGCAGTATTTAGGCCATAGAGCTGTAAATGTAATCTAACAGATTACTGTACATTTGGAGTGTGTGACAGGCAGACCTTCTTGGCTGTCGTCTTAGTCTGAAATGAGACTCAGCTCTGGCCTTGTTGCCTGTTTATTTGGGACCTTTAATAGATTCATTGTTTGGATGAAATCTAATCAAAGGATCAGTGAACGCAGCAGGTTTGGGAGGGTGCCCCGCCCTCCCAGTCACTGAGTAAAATGATCAGAACCCTATAATTTGATGAGAACGTGTGGGCATCTTTCCATAAACGCACGCATTCCTGATTGCTTTCTGAGGGTTTCGTTGATACTGATGTGCGCAGCCTCTGTGCCACATGCCTCTGCCCTGATTGTTGCTGGTACCAACATGCACCACTTGGAAACCTACACCATTCCTGGAACATGTTTAATCATGGGGTTTAAAAACTTTACATATTAAGGATGGGGAAGGTTCCTATTCTTGAACTAGCAAAACAGCCTCATGGTAGGTTGTCCAAAACCACAGCTGTCTAGTATGTACTTGCTTTCCAAATACAATGGAGCTGTTTAGCCAGCTGAGTATGGGAGACATCCCTGCATCAAATAAAGTTTGATACACAAGATTTCCCAGGAGGAGTTTTGTCTGTCTATAGATCCCTGCTTACTAGCATCTCCTTTTTAATTGCAGTAGATTTCTGTGCTCAAACCAGACTCTGGCTGATCCTTCAAACACGTTACACCTTCCACTATGGGCATCTTAACGGAAAAAGCTAGGCAGGAAACAATAAAGTAATTAACTCCTCAACCAAGAAACGATCTATTCTGCTGTTTTTGACTGAAAACTTCTCCATTAATTTCCCGTCATTCACATTATCTATTCTCCTAACTGCAAACCCGGATGAATTGTTTCTCCAAGTTGTACCATGGCTGATGCCAGTAGAACCTATGCACACATAAAAGCTTCAATTTCTAATGTCGCCGTTATCAAGCCAAAAACAATTACACCCATTTGAATTATGGCAACCAATACATTTAGATAATCACCATATGCAACATAACATTTTGGCACTTGATCTAAAAACTCTTGTAGACAACTCTGGATTGCTGCTAATGTGGAGCGCTCTTGTCCTACCGAAGGCTGCCAATAGAATGCCAACACTGCTGAATACTGTTCATCCTAGTAATGTTGTCAGTGAATGGCACATTCTCACAGCCCCCAATCCTCTCTTCCCAGGCATGGTCTTCTCCAGCTGCAGCTTAATTTCCTGTGACTTGCCTAATTACTGTAATTAAGGATTAATTGCCATTAATTATTCACACATAAGCTCATCGCAAATCATGGGGTAAATGTCTTATGAAAGCTGCCATACAAGCCATGTATAAACACTCTGGGATGCTCCAGGCAGGAGAATCTATCACTCAGCCCTGAAGCAAATCTCTGTGCTTCTCTTACAAAAACAGCTATAACTCTCAGAAACTCGACAGTCTTTGCAGGTAAGCATTAGGTTACAAAGCATGTTTTCCTGTGGAAGCCACAACGGTTTTATTAGTACTATAAATGCTGTTTTATCTTTCCAACTGCTATTTTTATGCTTCCATTTTTATTCTACAGTGTTCAGTTTAGGACAAGCATTTGCTCAGAGAAGGGCTGTTTGCAGTCGCTACTCCCCAATCCCCTGTTCCATAGTGTCAGGCTGTTCCATGAGGTTTATAACACAGGACCGTGCGACTGGGATCCGCACGCTAACAATGAAACATCAGCTCTGAGATCAGCTGCAGAACTGGGATGAAAACCACTCGGATTTTCCAGATTCCCAGCCTGTGAAGCCAGAGTTGGATTCGCCCCAGAGCCGTACTCACCAGGTAGAGCCTCCTGGTGTATGTGTCTGAGAGATAAAATGGTGAAAGTGACAGGGCCCAACTCAGCAGCTATGAGCAAATGACCCCATTGTTACCTTAGCGGGCTTGGTCTTTGAAGGGCTGCATTTTAACCCCCTTTGCCTTGCGGTCCTGGTTCAAAATCTGCTGTATTTGGAGAAGCATTTATCTGTTAGTGTGACCCTGCAACTCTAAGAGCACTGGCCCAGCAGACCACTTCCCCAGCTCTGCATACAGTAGTGGGATAAGCGAGCTAAGCAATCACCCCTTCTGCTGTAACTGGGTTACTACGGTCAGTACACCCTAGTTACTCCACACCAGGCTTAAAGCTGTAAGAATTCAATTTAACAACAGAATAAACTGCTTGTAGTGCGCTTTGCAAAGGCTCGAGGAGATACTATATCAACACTATGCATTACCACTGAACAGTGCCCCAGGAAATTTAAGTATAAGCAGGCAGAATGTTGTTCTAATTGTTATGTTAGTAACTTCTGCAGCAAATTAATGCATGAAACATTTTCATTTCGGTACATAAGTTTGTATGTGTCTGAGTTAAACATTTATGTTAATGGACCTTCTGGCAGATCTGTAATGTTTCAAATACTCTTGTAGAACAGCTTCTTTCTAAATACATCATTTAGCAGCTCTTTTCCTATTTTCTACCTGATCTGGGGGCATGTAGAAAGGGAAACTACTTCACAGCTTTACAAACCTACTGCTTGAATAACTACAAAACTAAGCTCTGTTCAGGCAAGGTACCAATTAAGTCTGCATTGCCACTAGCAATGTAAATTGTTTATAGAAAAAAGATACACTAGCACCCAGCATATGTTCAGCTCCTAACACTAAATAACCAAATTGTACACCGTGCCGTGTGCATCCACTGACTCCCACCCCTCCTTGTGCCTGGGTCCTGTTCCCCACAGCGCCAGCCCAAGCTGCACCCTAACAAGCCATGCCACTGGCACAGGGCGGGCAGCAGAGGCTGCTGTGTGCACAGAACGTGTCGGCGTCTTGCTGCACGGAACATAAGACTGGTCCTGGTGCGGGGCTGTCCTCAAGGGCCGCGCTGGGCTCTCCGCCCAGCCAGCCCTCAGTCTTACTGGTCAGCTCCTTGGGCACGATGCGGCTGGAACCAGATACCCCAACTCGACCCTGTGGGTCTGGCTGCAGGACACAATCAGGGAGCAAGGCAGGCGGCTGTGAGGATCCTGCCCTCTCCTGGGCGGCGAGGGGAGCACTGGGGCTCCCCTCCCCAACCACACTGAGGGGGCGCATCAGGGGAGGGGTAGCAGCAGCAATCAGGGGCACTCAGCCACTACGTGCCCATGTTAGAGAGACAAACACCAGGCCAGGGGTCTCAGCTCTGACCCCTCTGCCAAGCTGGGGCTCAGCCAGCTGGTGCGAACCACACCACGCCAGTGGCAGGCAAAGGCCGCTGGCACCTGGAGCTGCTCACACACCACTAGTCCCAGTCCACACCCACCTCATGTCAGTGTCGGCTGCCCTGCCTGGCCTAGCCTGGCCCACGGACGAGCTCTGGCTCTGTCTGCCAGGTAACCAGGGCCAGGGGTTCCCTAGAGCCATCCTCAAGTCTGGCCACACACTGGCATGGGCCACCGCTACCCGGAGATGGGGACAAGTCTGGTTCAGCCCCACATGGCCAAGCATGGTGACAGCGGCAAGCTGGGTGGGTCACGGAGCCAGGCCACTCCACGGCAGCACCCGCCCACAGGGCTGGAAAAGCCCCAGTCGCCCTTAGGCACCCTTTGCCCCAGGCTACCAGTGTCCACTCCTGGGGCACCCCCTGGTGCATGCACACCCTGTCCCGCTGCCCCAGAGCACACGCCGCTGGCCATCAACCCAGCAGCCGCAGCCTCCCTGGAGCCCTGGGCTCTCAGCTGTGGGCAGCCTGGGGCCAAAGCGGGCAAGGCCACTGGCTCTGGCTGGCACACGCTCACCCCTGGCCTGCAGGGACCCCACTGGCCCTGCCCCGCAGAGCTCACTGTCCATTGCAGGGCTTGGGAACCCTGGACTGGGAGCAAGGGGCTGGCCCAGCAGCTGCTGGGGAGGAGGGGACCGCGCCCCAGGAGAGGGGCCAAAGGAAAAAGAGCTTTGCATGCCCCTTCCTGGGGCAGGACGGTGCACCCCAGCTGGCCTTGGAGCAGCCAGCAGTGCAGGTGCCGCCAGGTAATTAATGCTGCCTAAAAGTCCCTGGGACGAGACGGGGGTTGAAGCCACAGCTGACAGGTCTTAGGGACCAGTTTATGGGGAAAGTTCATTGCTAAAGACCAAATACTCCTTTCAAGCTGCGTTGTGATAAGGAAACACCCAGCATTTTGTGTTTGCTGAGCACTTGAAGGCCCAGTAAGGAGGAGTTTGGAAACGGTCAGGAATTCTTGTACGAACTGACTCTGCTGAATCCGTCTCTCCTAAGGCACCTTACTGTGAACAGGCACATGGGTGGTGGTGCTGCTTGGATCTTAGAAAAGTTTGTTTGTACAATTCTGAATGAACCAAACCCCTGTGGGAGGGGAACTGAACACAGGGGGTGGGCGCTGAACAGCTACAAAATGGAAGGAAATTAGACGTGGAAACTAAGATGAAACCTTCACTTCCAGCTAATGTCACCTATCTTAGTGAAAGCAATGCCTCTGAAAAATGTAATTTCTCTGACAGCAATGCTATTATTCCTGAAATATGTGACTAAATATTACACAGTAAAAGCACTTTCCCTCTTGAATTAATTACATTTGGCTTTTTTCCCCTCTTCTGGCTTTCTGACCAGAGAGAGGCCCCCTTCTCCTGAGCAGATATGAAATTTAGCAAGTCTCATTTATCCTGAAATTTATAATTCAACACATGCTTTTGCTAACACTTTTCTGCTAGTACAGGGACAGATACAATGCTCGAAGATGGGATGTTGAAATCAAAACTCAGGTTTTTTTAAAAATCACTCTTCTCAGCAGAACGCACCACATGGCTCCAAAAATCAGTTTAAACTTCACTGGAAACTTTTATAATAAACATTCCTGCAACTAATTTGATGTTTTTAAATGAAAGCACCCAAGCTAATCTATACAAATTAACAGATGTCCTCCTGAAACAGTTAGAAACAAAGAAATGCAGATGCGAACATCATCAGCATCCAAATGAGCTTATTGTGGGACCCTTTAAGGCACATCTGAGCATGGCTCCAGCCTCTAGTCTACCTTTCAACTTGCAAATGACAGTGTCACCAAACACTGTCCTTCCATCAATCAAGCTGGGTCATGAATATACAAAAGGCAGCAGAGAAGCTGGCTACCTCCTGCAGTTCAACGTGGCCTAATTATCTTCGAGGCCTTTCTTTTTGTTACAGTCTGAAGGGTGTACACCCAGTCAGCTGCCGGGCAGCCCGAGGCCTAATCAAGGGAGGTTAGGCGTACTGACCCTCCTGTGGACAACGAATGCAAGTTAAATGTGAGCACCAAATGTCATCTTTCTTATTCATCATTATAAAAATTCCCTCCCCTTTCCAAATACCAATCTGCTGCCATTTTCAGACACACCTCCTCCAAGCTGTCATTTCACTGTGCTCACTGCCAGCAGAATGAATTGAGCATGTGCTGCTATTCTCAGATGCAAACAAGAAGAGAGTTTGCTGTCTGCCTTAATCTAACTTGTTCTTCGTGCAGAGTTGCTTCCTTCCAGAGTTCCTTCCTAGGAACTAGGCATTGAGTATTTGGGCTTGCAATTCCTGAGAGGATTTGCCTGTGTGCTGTTTGTGACCATCTCTGCACCAGGACCTCATACAATGTAAATAAACAAGTTACACTAAGAAATACCCAGATACCATGTCACTGATTTTTTTCTCCATCAACAAACTAACCTGCGAGGACCCAAGATCTGCTATCAGTTGGCATATGGACAACAGTATAAATGACAATCATAGGCATTTCTACGGCTCACAGCACATTAGCAATGACAAAATAAATACATTTGGAGTTTTAAAAGTGCCATAATAACTTACACTTTGCAGTGACTTTCATCCTGAAGTGCTTTACAGGTAGCATGTCTACAGGTGAATCTGAGAGACAGCCATTGTGATCATTCTCCCAGCACTGAAATGCAGCCACACAGCAACTTATCTACACCCGCAACCCTGTGAAAGAGGCTCGATCTCCTTTAATTCAGGGAAAGTGAAGACTAACTTCTCCCAGACTATGGGATAATTTAAGAGGTGCAGAATGTAATTCCCCAAAGTGGGATTTGGCCAGGACACTTGTGCTAACCCCTGACTGCTGTGAACTTAATACACCTGAGAGGTCAGGGCATCAGCTTTAGGCCACAGTGTGAGGATAATTGCACATGGATGTGAGTTGGTCATGCGAAAAGGAAGCAAGAAAGGGCAACTCTCAGTTCAGGGGCTGCATATGCAGAGAGGCCTCAGGTCATGACACAGAAAGGCAACAATTTCTGTTTATATAGCTCACCTATGCCTAGGGA
Source organism: Mesoclemmys tuberculata (assembly GCA_007922155.1). Lineage (NCBI taxonomy): Eukaryota > Metazoa > Chordata > Testudines > Chelidae > Mesoclemmys > Mesoclemmys tuberculata. The sequence continues at coordinate 1,466,793 of ML675655.1, forward strand.
TGGAACAGTGTGTTCCATTGTGGGCCCTTGTTACCAGAAAGAAATTGACAAAACGGGGAGAAATTCAGAAAAAGCAACAAATGATTAGGGGTTGGTGGACTCACAAGGAAAATGTACCAAGAGACCTAGTCTGCAGAGGCAGTAACAGAGCGAGCATGAGATGTGATGATGGGAACATCTCTCTGGTCCTTGAGAACTATCCTGTACTGGTATGGAGATGAACTAAGAGGTCTCTTCCATCTGTGACTTCCACAACCACGCTAAATCTAGCACTCAGAGTGCACCATCTCATGAATGGCCTACACTACTTCCGGCAACACCCAGTCTTTTTCTAAAGGGTCCTCCATGGAAATGCTGTCTGGGCCATGCTGTTCAGCTTGTGAGTTCTGATGACATCACAGCATGAGGCAACTGGCTAGCAGAAAATCCGACACATATGGGCATGCACATGCATACGTGACTGTTTTTCTTGGATAATTGGACAAATATTTGTTAGCATGTAAAGTCTTGTGCAGTTTCCTGGGAAAGATGCATTTGTGAAAATAAACCTGAGCTCTGTCCTGCCCATGAAATGTGCCCAAACGTTCACCAGTACTCAGACACCAGAGGAGAGAAACTCTTCCCAGAGGTGTCCAGCAAGATGAACGGCCCACATTAATGTGGGCGCATTGCCATGTTGCTCTCCACTCAAGGCAGTGCAAAGAAGAGCATGCCTAGTCTTGTGCATCTGCAAACTGAATGGCATGTATTCACCGCCACCTGACACCTCAGTCTGGCATCCATGTCCCCGAGGGATGGTCAGCAACAAAGACAATCCAGCAGCTTCCAAGGGGCTTCGCCTTCCCTGGATTTACAGAGCATCCATGGTCAATTGTATCCTTTATCCTGATTGTAATCACAGCGGCCTGAGCTCCCCTGTCCTGCCTTACATGCCAGGCTTGGAGAGAAAGGCCAGTGGCTGCGGCTTGCAAGAGGACAGCAGGGAGGAGGGTGAAGGTCATTGGATGAGCTTCCTGGCAGGGAAGAGTTGTGACTCCTCCCTGCTGAGCAGTGAAGTGCTGTACAGCAATGGGGCTCGGGGGCTGTGATTTAGCTCAACACCTGTTTGGGGAGGGGAGAATGTTTCCCCGGGCCCTGCTGGAAAAGGAAAGCCCCTTCTCCTGCCTTTTCCAGAAAGGAGAACCAGATCTGTGCCTCCTGACCCTGCCAGGAGGGCACCCCTGTTTATTCCCTACCCACCAGAAAGAATGAGCACTGTTTCTGTGCACCCTGTGGGGGGGAAGGAGGGAGCTGGTTCTCAAACCAACTGGTTTCTCAAACCAATGATCTGAGCTCATCCCTTCCCTTCTTGGAAGGGAGGTGGAAGATTTTCAAACGCTCACCTATGGAATGGCCTCAGCCCCTGCCTCATGACCAGGAAAGGAAACACGCCGAGGTGCTGAGTCCCCATGCCGGCTGGCACCAGTCATGCCACAGCCAGCACCCAGCCACAGGGTGCAAGCCAACTTGCTGTGAAGAGTGCTAAGAGCTTGTGCAGACAGCTGCACGGAGGAAGCCATTTGCCGCACACAAGGTTTTATTGGTCCTATCCTGTAAAACTCAGGAGCTATGCCATGCATTCTTGGGCCCCATCTACTGGCACCTTATCTAACTGCTTATTTACCTCTGTGCAGACATAGAACACTCTCCTCCAAAAGGGCATGTATATCCGTGCTGAGACTGAACTCCCACAGACAGCTAGGGATTCAGATTCATCTTGGATCAGTTCTTTTATCTGACTTAAAAAGGCCATTTGCATGAGTCCAGTTCGTCCTCTCCATAGGTACAGGACCCCTTAGCATCTCCCATGCTTGCCCCCAAACTGATGAGTAACTGTGTCATCTCTGACAAGTCATCATTGGTGAAGGCTACATTTAAAAAACCCTGCACTGTCCATCATGGATCTGAAGCCTCATCGCTCAGCCAGATTGCGAGGATGCAGGGTGCAGAGGACACTCCAAGGCTGATGCTAGCTCAGTACTTTTGGACCCTGCATGTATGGTCTGTGTCCTGGAGAAGTGCCCTAGCTCCACCATCAGAACCATTTCCTCTCCCTGGGGCTGAGCAGAGGCAGTTGAGATTAGGAGTCTCTCTTCTCCATGTTGGAGCTCATGAAGGGGATTTGTGAGCCAGGCAAAAGATCCTGCTGCAGCTTTTAGCCCTTCCCATGGACAGCCCCCTGTATTGAGCATGGTGTGAGACATAAATGTGGAACAAAAGCCCCCTCTCCTCCTCCGCCGTTCTCTTTCTGCCCCTCACCCAAACAAAGGGATGGCGTGCCTGAGACTCTGGCCCCAGACATAAGGAGGCCAGCGGGAAGGGTGGCACTCGACAAGGTGAGAGATGGCTGGAGGCTGGACTGGGGATGGAGGATTTTAGATCTGGCAAAGGAAAGGTGGCCAGGACTTAATGCTGCCCTGTCCGTGGAGGGGAGGAGAGAAGCACACCGGATGTTGCTAAGGTCCTGAGCCGAGGAGACAGAAAGGCCGGTGCACTATCGACAGCGAAGAGGGAGGGAGAATGCAGTTTGAGGGGAAAGAAGAGGAGCCTCTTTGTGACACACAAGAGGGAGAGGCTAGAACCATCTGCACAGAGATGCAGGAGCGTTTGCCCTTTCCTTATTTGTTACCACTGCCATGCGCCTCCTGCTCTGACTAAAAATGGCCACCAGCATGGTTCATGACAGTCTGCACAGACAACTGCAATGGTGTCCTTTGATATCATACATCACACCTGTGGATAAGAGCCCCTGAAAGCCAGACATTCTGCACTTTCCACCCAACCCAGTTACCTCTTACTCTCCTTGTCCTGGGCTGCTGTGCGGTGTTCCTGTAGGCGGCTTATGTCAGGGAATGGGTGAACTTACGCCAGTATATAAAGGGTGTAAAGTGGTATGGGAGCTTTTCAATTGACAGGCACTATACAAATGTAAAATATGTCAAGGCCAGAAACTTCCCAAACAATTCTAGAAAATGAGCCACGTTCATCTAGAAACACAGAGCAGGGAAAGAAACAATACCAGCTTTACTATAATTTATAAAACGATGGACCTTCTAAAAGAGGGAATTGATTAAGATGTGAGAATTTTAATGCTTACAGATATTTACTGCTGATAAAGAGTGTGTCACCCGATGGGAAAGGGCTGAGGTATTTGATGTTGGCTAGATATCATGCCAGTTCGAATGCAGATTGCCTCAAAGGCTTTCCACCATCACCCTAACTGCAGGCTCATCCCCATTCATGCTTGTTCTGACCTGACTTTGCACTCAGAACTCCGATAGAACTCTAGCTGACATCAGGGGTTTGGGCTGAAGCATGAGCCGTGTGTGCGTGTGCATGTGTATGTGTGTAAAAATTGCACAAAACACACACATTCACAAAAGAGAAACTTGATCCTAAACATGAGTGTCACAATCCACACTTCATTTCTCTCCTCAAGATCCAATCTCAGTAACGACTATCAGAATTTATACAAATTTTCATTTAAAGCAATTCATAGATCAGAAATGAGTTACTGATTATTCCCCTCTTAAAGGTCATTTTCTAAATTAGAGTATACAGAATCTATCATAGAAAATGAAAGTTAAAATAAAATCAGTATCTCTGATTTCTTTCCCATTTTAAAGGCTGGGATCTGATTTTGCAAAGTGTATGTTTACCTTTTTCTAAAAAGAAGAGCTCTTTGGAAATGCAGCTTAGATAATTCACATTTGCAGTGTGTGCACTTATGATAAATAATAAATAGTTAGCTGATAAATGGGAGTGTGCAATTGGAGGACATATTTTCATTGAATGGCTGCCTAAATACTCATGTAAAAGTCATAACTTGATGCTTCTCCTGCCCTGGGGCTGCAATAATTTATTGTGGTAATTTATGCACACCCCCTTTGCAAAGGGAGAGATTTATATATTAGACATGGGACAGCCCCTTCTCCAGCAGGCTCCTCCTCTTCTGAACTAATGTCAGGTGAGGGTTATACACCCATACCGCTTGTGTGTATAGTTAAGAATTGTCAAGTAAGGTCACAGAGAGCAGAGTTCTGATGACCCACAAACACAAGCATGCTGTGGCAGGAAAAGCGTGGGAGTGGAGGGTGGAGGGGCATGGAGACAGGCAGAAGAGGTCAGATTAAAATTAACTCTCTACCCTGCACTATTGTTATGGTGTTTGGTGCCTTAAGACGAGGTGTGGTATGAGGGAAAATCCTAGACGGGGTCCTGCCACCCCCTGGCTCTGCCAATTCCTCTGCCCCTCACAGCCATGGCTTCCACCTTGACTTCCAGTCCTGGCTTGCATTCCATTTGTGTCCAGCAGGCTTTGCGGGAGCACATTTGTCAATCACTGCTCAAACGGTCGCATGCAAAGCCTGCTGGGGCATAATTGGAAGAGAAGCTGTCTGCCTGAGCTGGCTGAGGAAGGAGCTCAGGTAGGGGAGATAAGCTGCTTTAAAAAATGCAACAGAATCCGCACGGTGGTGCCATGCCATGGAAAATATTGCTCGTTTTACACATACACACTTACTGTGCATGTGGGTACTCACACTTTTTAATCTATATTTTAGAATTGCCATTAATTTTCTCTGTGGAACTCCAGCACACTGCCCGTGTCACAGACACACTAGATCAGAAATATCTATCCATGGGCCTGCTCCTATATTCTTTGCACACTCACTACAGTTTGGGGTGTGGAATCAGTTGGTTGTTATATAAACCCACATATTCTCTAAGCCCAGAACCAAGAACAGGGTTTTTTTCCCATGTGCCTTTAGATCTGCTGTGATTTAAATCCAGCTCTAAAAAAGCTCAGCCGTGCCCCATAACATGTCTGACATTATCAGGCTGTTTTCTCTAGATCCACACTCAGCTACAAATCTGAACTGGCTTTAAATAAGTAAGTACGATAAAAAGGGTTTTAAAGAAGGGCTCAGCTTTCATGTGTTCAAAGAGAGTCGACAAATAGAGTTGTGTACACTGACTGAAACTTTATTTAAAAAATCTATTGAGAGCAAGTGGATCCCAAAATACAGCATTTCCAACCTGCCAGGGATTCATTGGGACTGGAATTTACAGAAGTAAATTCTTAGCAATATTCTGCTTTGCTACTTTAGAGGCAGGCATGATAGCCACTCTTTGTACATGAGTCATATGAAATAATAAACCTTGCTAGCTATAAACATTACCGAATTCTGACACTATTGATTTATTATGTCTAAGGGTGACATCAAACCGAACAACTGACAGAAACAATGTTACATCTTTAAGAGCAGTTTGTCAACGATTAATTCTGCCAAACAGGGTTTGGTTTTATGCTGGGACTGCTTGTCTAGCAGTTGTCAATCCAAGCAAAAATTACTACTGCCACACGTCTGCGAAAGCCAGCCCGAGGCGCCGCTCCGCTAGCCCTCATTACCCCTATCACTGCAAATACAGATGCAGGGCCAGTCCCTATTTAATATGCGTGTTAATTATGCAAATTATTAATTGGGCTGGTGCTTGAGGACTTGTCTTTATGCCCAGATTAGAGTCAATAACTGTATCACACAGCATTTTAAGCCTGACCTGTGACAGAAATAAAGCTGTGCTGAAAGCGACATTTTCTAATACTCTGCACGGAGCTGGGCTCCTCTCCTTGTAGACTGCAGAATGAGCTCTGCTTTTAGCAGACGATCTACAGCTCATGCCTTATGTGCAGATGCACAAAAACTGTTATTAATCTGACCTGCTTGTGACTGCTAATAGTTGGTGACTTTGTGCATGCGCTGGCCCATTGCAGTGGGCAGTTTCTCCTGCACATCCAATACATTCAGTCTTTTCCACAAATTTTTATAGCCATTTTTCTTCCAGTAGGGCTGGGGTTTTGTACTATTTATATTACATTGTCAATAAAAAGTGTATGACATGATATTATATGTTGTAAATTTGTTTGATTTTTTTTTTAAATCAATTAGATTTAAACCTGAAAAGATAGAGGGTAAAGCTATAAGGCTTTTCCAATTAAAATTTACAGCAGACAATGTTGTAAATTTTATACAGTTGTAATGCTTGCTGCAGTTGTACTGAAATGGGAACTATTGATCAGTCTGATTTCCCAGGATACATGAGGGGGAAACAAGGTATTTCACAAGCAGAAACAAAACTTTCATTTGTAAAGCTTCTATTATACTTTACTGCCCTCATTTGGTTCCAAATGCATCTCTCTACCCAGAAGAAATAAGGTCAGAGTCTATTCCCCCAAAGAATAGCACTAGGGCGCAGAGAAGGTTCACAAAGAGCCCCATACTGTTTTGCAATGTAAAGTGCCATTTCTGAATGACAAGGTTGCAGGTGCTTGTTGAGAGGGGTGCCAGCAGGCCATGTGCACTGAGCACCTACGTACAAAATGCGGTTTGAGTCAACAGATCCGAAGGCCTTGCTGAGAAGTCAATTGATGCAGCAGGGGTGGATGTGAGTGCTAGAAAACCAGTTAGCTAGCAACTAATCCATGTGTTTAACTAGGCACTATTGGGCCTGGTTTACTTGAACAGAACCTAAGAAGGGGGAAGTACCGCAACGTGGCTTGGAACGTACCTCTTGCACCAGCAGTGTTCATGTGGTTAGTCAAGCCCTTGGTGCTTTCAATTTTATTATGGCCTCTGTTGGGGCAGGCCACGTTTTTTTTTTTCACCCAACATAAGATAGGGTCAAAACAATAAAGAACCCTGGAGATAAGGGATGATTTCAGAGCAAATGCCACCTCATGCTCTGAAACAGAGAAAAGGAAAGAAAAATTCCTGTGACTTTACTGCTACTGCCAGGGGCTGGAATAACAGCCCTGAAAAACAAAGGCTTCTAGCCACAAGACAGCTAGGGAGCAGCAGGGCTCCCTTCACACTTCCTCAGTCTGCAGCCGCCCCTGGAATGCCCAATGGTTTTGACTGAGAGAAAGCATCATTGGAGGTATAGGGGTGTACAGCCCCCAAATCCCTGTCAGCCCACAGCCTCTCTGCTGGGACTGCCAAGAAGGGCTGTAATTAATCACACTGATGGCTGTTGAGTTTGGAATCCTGTCCACTGGCCCATATTTATTTCACATAAGCCATGGAACAGCCATCAGATGGGAACTTCTGGTCACTACCACCTGCCCTGGATTTGAATCAGGGACCTAGAGTGAAAAGGTAGTGACCAAATTTGCCATGCTCATCCACAACCAGGATCTTTATAGTTTTCTCTTCCCAGCATGGGCCTGTGCTCCGTAGTGTAACAGCTGCTCCTCATGGCTTAACAAGGAACCGTGGTTGTGTGACCTCACCAATAAGATTGATAGGAAAATTGTTCACTACAAATATTTTAATATAACAAAGGAGTCTAGGGTTTGTTAAGATGCTGTCAGCATCAGAGGAGACACAACAGCAACCAAAACATAAAAAGCTTAGGATATGCCGGAAGCCAGTGCCACCTTGAATTGTGGTCTCACGTGTTCTCACCACCCCAGCAGGGCTGGTTGGGCCTATGCTTGAGTGGGAGATCTCCAAGGAACACTTCTGAGCTTAGCACCATCAACCGTTTGTCATCTGATACTGCAGTGCTAGAGTTACCATTTTTCAAGGAGACGTAAAACTTAAGTCTTCCTCACATGTGGTCATTATACCTTTCATGGAATTTTTCACAAGAACCAAGGTGTTTGCCCAAGTTGGAATTTGGCCAGGACTCAGGAGCTTATTCAACACCCTCTTCCTTCTTCATTTCCTGTTCTGAACTGTTGAATGGCACTGCTGTGCATCGTTAAATAGTTTTCACACTTAACCTAAGAAGTGGCTGTGTTTCAAAGGCAAATGGAATAAACCCTCTGCTAGCTGGGATATCAGTTTGTATTACAACTTTGTAAAGCACTTTGGTGTCATTTTAGATAAAAGGCGTTACTGAATAAAGCAAGGTATTGTGTATTATTAGCAAGAGGAAACTGCAAGCTCTTTGGGGCAGGGGCCATCTTTCGGTTATGTGTATAGAAAGTGCTCGGCCCAGTTTTGGCGCTCTGGTAATCCAAATAATTAACAGTATATAGTATTACTTGCACTGGAATTCCAGCTTCCATTGACCATGTGCCCAGTTGTGCCCAAAGTACTGGATGAACTTATGGGGAGCTGGCATGTTAATGGTAGTAGCACATCCTACCCAGGTCTTGGGAAAAGACCTTTGTGGCATAATGAAGAGACAACCCCAGAAGGTAGTTACAAATCCCACGGGGCAAAGAGTGGCTCTGAAATACTCTATCTCCCTCTTGCCACTGTAATTGTGTAAAATCAGTAGAGACGGTGAGTGCCCTGGGAAGTACCATTCACCTAACTCCGGGAATTTCCTTGGGCTTATTGATTTCTGTAACAATATTCATAGTCTTCTCATGTAGTTCTCGTTGGGTGAAATCTCAGGGCAATTTAATGCAGTCCTGTCAGACATGTGCTTCTCTTGAGTTATGCACATTGGGTGCCCTTCACCTCTGTGCAGAGGACCAGGCCATGCCTTCATGGGGAGAGCAGGGCTCCTTGTGGACAAGGAAGAGTCCTGAAGAACCTCACTCGGCACTTTAACTTACAGCTCGTCTTGCATCAATTCCGACCCCCCTACTTTCCATGTTTCAGAAGGCACAGTCACAAAAAGAACTCGCCTTTCATTTTCAATACCACTGGTCTCTTGTCTTTCCTGCATTTCTAGATGGATCGTCACTAGGTGCTCAACTTAAAACGCAGCTGGGAGCATAGAGAGGATGTGGCCTAAGAGGTCGCACATTAAAAACCTGATAAATAATAACGTGCAAAAAATCATCAGTACTTCAGTTGACAGCAACTGACTCAGTGAGGACTCAAAAGATTCAGCCAGGACATCATTTATACCAAGTTACAGCCCAGAGAAAATGTCTTATATATATCCCTGAAGATAAAGGTTTCTAATGAAAGGCTGGCTCAAATGTGACTGCATCCTGTCAAACAGATCTGTTAGTTTGTGCTGAGAGCATTTACATATGAATTATGGCCACCTTCAGATTAGAAATATGAAGTACTCTTTAATTTACACACTTTCCCGAGTTTCTCCCTTTAGTGCAGCCCAGTAGTTTTGCTGAGTCCTTGACAGTGATTTTCCTAGGAACATACACAGCTCTGATGGGCTGAGACAACACTGGAGGATTCCTTGCAGTGAAGCGCTTCACTTCTGTACTACACATTAGACAGAAACTTATTATGCAGCTGCAATAGCTTCTCTCTCCAGACATGCAATGGATCTAAAGAGCCAGCACCTCAGAGGGTTGGCTGAGAATCAGAAACTCAGTACATACCATGGCTTTAATAGTACAGCAATCAAAATGAACTTCTTGAGACCAGCAGCTTTAAAAGATATTTTCCTCATACTGCACAGTGAGTTAAATATCGCCTATGTCGCCTGCCTGAAATAAAGTGCATTTAAAACAAAAACAACAAAACCATTGTTAAGTGAAAAGGGGGGAGAGCTGGAGGAACCAGACAGTGGATTATCCCAATAATGGGAAAAGAGAACAAAGACCCAGGATCCCAGCGTCTGGCACTAAATGCACTTTTCTGTAAACTGAATGGTGCTTTCCAAAACTGCTCCAAGCATCAGGGCTTTGCCAAGGCAGTAAACAGCTTTTATCAGCAGTAATGATGGCACAATCCCAGCTAAAAAGGAAAGTAACATATGGTAGCAGCCCTACAAATACCATCCCAACAAAGTAGGGGGCATTTTTATTACAGCGTCCACTTGCAGAAAACCTGCCAGTTACTTCTCTCCTCTCTCCTCTCTCTTTTTTACAGGTTATCATCTTCGCTGCTTGAGCGGAATGTGGCATTTGGGAGTTTTAAACTAATGAGTTCATTTTTCTAGGAAAAGAAAAGAAGAAAAAAAAAGGAAAGATTCCCAGAACTGACAGATGACAACCAACCAACACAAACAGTCTTGAGAAATGTTTGTATGTGCCTAACACAGTGCTTTTGGAAAAAAAGGTGTCATAGCAATTCAAGGATTATAAAAGTGTTTAGTCCTAAATATTATGGCGATGTTTGTTTGGTAAAAGCTAACTGTGAGGGAGGTATAATCCAGGTGTGAAATAAATACTGAAACAAAAGCTGCAGAATGATACATAGGAACATTCTGGAAGCAGGTCAGTTGTAAGTCGGTGCAAATTTGTTTACAAGATGTATTCAAACAGTACAATAAACTTAGTATTATTTGCCCTTTTAAGAAATGGCAGGCATCCTAATTTATATTTTTGAATTTAATGTTCCCAAAGAACTAATTTTCAGACAAGGGCTCTATTTATCGATAAAAGTGTGATACATGATGGGGGGGAGAACCTTGGTGTGGAATAATGACTAGCTGGCACTTGTCATTTTCATTGATGAGACAGCAGTTGACTTTCTTTCCTCCTTTCTTTTATAATTCTCTTCAAATATGACCTCAAAACAATGAAGTTAGTCTGATATCAGCTTTAGATCTGTAATCTCATCATGAAACAATTTGAAAACATTATGATTCACTAATTAACATGCTAATTATTTTGCCCCATACATTTGCTTTGATGTTGTACAATTAAATATACAGTATCAACCTCTGTTTACTTGATTCAAATGTGTCTGCTGATTGGAAACTGAATGAGAGAGTGAAAGAATGCACTAATATTTTTTGACGTCTTTACCTATAAATACTTGTTCAGGCTGCAGAATGACTCTAATAGCCACACTCACTGATGTGCACTGCAGTTTACCACAGTGTCTATATTTCTGTTGTCAGTTTTACTGTATCTCCCTTCATTAAACCTATCAAGTTTTCCTTTTGATCATGCAACCAAGGCCAGAAGACAGATATCTTCCTGGAACAGAGCAGTCTGCCAAGTCTTTCACAAGACCAGCTTTAACCTCCCTATTGATTTTTTCAACACTGCAGCCATTCATTGTTTGTGACATTTGGCTGTCGGCTCTTTAACACCCTTCAACCAAATCAATTTCATATTTTTGTCAATGCCCTGCTAGAGGATGAGCAAAATAGGAAGAGACTTACCATGATTTAGAATGTTGATTTTCTGGAACAGTTTTATCTGTAGTTTTTACAAGCCTTATAAAGTTAATTCAACATGTTTATTTAAGCATATGTAATAAATAGGGAGAAAAAAGCTACCAGAGCTAAGTTTCAAGTTCCCAAAATTTAATTCATAGAAGAATGTGAATTACTACATTGATGCCAACCAAAATACTGCAGATTTATCTCCACTGTGTCTTTAAAAAAGTAAATGAAATACAAATGGGCCAGGCTTCTGGCCAACCTCCTTCCTGGCCACCATGACAGCACAGGAAGTCAGACATGGACACAAGAACAGACACACGTCCCTCCAGACGTACAGCACACAGGCTGGCCCCTGCCACTCTTTACTCAGATGAGTAATCCTTATTGCCAAGAGTAGCTCCATTGACTTCAATAAAATTACTCATCCAGTTACTCATGATGCAGGTTGCAAGATTAGGTCCTAAAGCATACTGAAAAGGTACATTACAAAACCAGCACTTGTGTAGGGGCAAGGAGGCTCCGCTTCCCCACAGGAGTCGTCCTACTCATGTTAGTTCAGTAACGCATGAGACTAAAGTGAGCAGGTTGAGGGCCAGACCAATCTGTCTAAGGTTATATCTCTTTTTTGAGGCAGTACCCTGGAGATGATATCTTTTCATGTGAACTTTCAGGCTGCACCATTGTTTTCAGGGCAGACGCTAATTAACTGCCAGGTGCACTGCCCCACCAGGAGCAGTCCTTTGAAGGAACTGAGTCTGGTCACAGCAGAAAGCACCGTGCCCACATATCTTTGCAGAACTGGGCTCTTCAGTCACAAGTCTCTCCACACCAAGGATGTGGGGATGCCTTGTATACAGTTCTCTCTCTGAAGTGGCACAACATACCATGTAACATGTTAATGTTCTCCGTGTGTGAGAAGCATAATGAACTGAACACCGGGTGTTCATTAATTCTCATGCAAAAAATAAAAAAAAAAAACCCACGGAGCAAGGATGAAGCAATTCAAAGTTCAGGCCAACACTCTGCCCTTAGCCTCCCATTCTGTGCCTGCACAGCGCCACACACAGTGGGCCATTTGTACCCAGCGATGCCAGTGTGAGCAGCGCACACAGCTTGAGGGCACTGTGTGTTCCAGTGAGCGTATCTCACCCTCATGCATAGAGCCAGCACAAGTCCTCTGAACCATTGACGTCCCCTTTGAGCCCATTGGGGCAAATTTCACCATGCTGCAAAAACCTGCTGATGCTCAGTGACTGCTCCAATACTAGGCAAGAAAAGACGTGGGGGTTAAGAAGAGCGCATCAGAAGAATGATATAATTTAGAATTCATTTTGCTCAGTTTTGTGGGTTAATTTCCAGTGTTTTGCTTTTTCTTATAAAGTAATATTTTTAAAGGAGAAAGGAGGAGCAGGTGAGCCTTTTCTTGCTAGACGCATATACATGCTGACAACACACTACAAAAGGCCTTGTTAGTACAGATGTAGATTCTTATCTAAATATATTCAGAAATGTCTAAAAACCTGGATTAACAGTTGACTGAGCCTGACAACCCCTTCGGAGCCAGCAAGTCCAACCATGTTGAGAATTTGGGGTCGTTGGGGATAGAAACATTTACTAATGGCCTATAGTTTATGGTGTCATTAATATAAATTTCAAACACAAACACAATGTGTTTATACATGGCTCAGAAAAGCAAATACAGTAGTTAAAATAATTTTTACACATTTTCATCGGATAGACCAGAACCACTGAAAGCACAGATTAACAGCCTGACAGTTTGAACGGCTTCTTTGGAGGCATTAGGCACCCTGGTGTAAATATGTATTTAGGGCATTTCTGGGCTGCAAGTTAATGACATGATGGACTGTCACCGTGTCTTGCCTGTACACCTGGATTTATGCTATGTTTATTAGGAAGCCTCTAGTTCCACGGGCTTAGTAAATGTTTTTATAGAAGCAGTTACTGGATGTAATGATCTAATTTGATCTTTTGTGCACATCTCCTAGTGCATCCAGTATTTTCTCCTACCCCAGGGAGGCAAGAAATATGCAGCCATGTTGTGGAGGATGGGCCAAGACACTCCTGACAGACCATACTGTGAAGTTCTCTAACATCCTACTTCTGAAATGAATGTTACACCTTCATCTGCAAAACAGTGGAGACAGCTGGGGAACAGGGAATGTCCTTTCACATCAATCCCCTCTATTTTTAACTGCTGATAAATTGGAGAGACTTGTATTTAAATTGCACTGCTTTCAAGGACATGAAAGACAGTGATGGCAGAAGCTGACACTTCATTACATCAGAGATAGGGAGGGAGAGCACAAAGCCATGTAGTGCCACCCACCAAACCCTGAGCCTTCCGGCCCCCACAGCAAAGTTGGCCAGTGGTGGAACGTAGAGGCTCAGCCATGGGATTGGGAAGCAGGAGCACCCTGGCAGAGGCAGAGCTGAGACAGTGGTTCTGTGCAGACTGATCATGCAGCACGCTGAGCATGCAAAGCACTCTGTGAACGTAAAGCATCAGGACTATGCCAGTCTGTAACTGGGCCCAGGTAGCTAATGTTCTGCAAAGGGCTGGGCATGCCCTCATGCAGTGCTGAGTTCACACTATGTTTATGTCATTGCTGGTTTTGCAGGACTCAGGCAAGTGGCTTGGAGTAAGGTGGTAGTGTGTATGGAAGGACACCAGGCCCACACTTTGCTAGAGGACTCCCCCAATTGTGAAGAGTTTTAACATATTTTAAAAGGGATATTTCTAGCCCCTTGGGCTGAGAAGATACCTTCCAGGTATGACTCATAGACTCATAGGTCAGAAGGGACCAATATGATCATC
>ML675655.1:1481113-1526113 GCA_007922155.1 Mesoclemmys tuberculata
AAGATTCCTTCCCGACCCCAAATATGGCGATCAGCTAAACCCCGAGCTAAACCACTCCACGATTGTCTGACCCAGGCGGATTCCACTGTGGAAAAAGACTGGTAGAAATTAATTGGAAAACCCGATCTGTAAAACCCGTTCTAGCTCTCTCAGAGAGGTCCCCAGGTGGAACAGGGCACAATGGGTTTAAAATATTGTGTTTAAGATAAAAAACATTCTCCAGCCTAATGACCCATTGTACTAGGCTACTTATCTTAATTCTGGTTTTCTAAAACGATTTGGAACACATTATATCCTGCCCTCCCCAGGAACAAAACCAGGAGAGCTGAAACCATATTTGAAATCAGGCTTTCCATATGATTTCCTAACATAATCTTGTTCAAGTTTAGACTGGGTCTTTGGCTTCAGATACATAGAACCAACAGCTCCAAGAGCCCCTTCATAAAGCCCACGTGATCAGTAAACTGCAGGTGGAGTGGGAAGGTGAAATTCATCTCCAGTCTGGTGCCAGGACATAGGGCTGCAGGGCTGCCCCAACAACCCAGCTGCGCCCTGTCATGCCACTTGCTTGGTATGTTGGAGCCACTGGATTCACCACTCTGCTTCTGATACCTCCCTCCACTTGGGCCTACACAGGGCTAGCACACAGCATACAGGGCAGCTGGAGACACTCTTTGCGGGCCCCATCACAAAACCAATTTGTGGCTTCAGTAGCAGGGAGGTCCCTGCACTGGTCCCCTACACCAGCATGCACGTCACTAGCGTTGCAGTCACATAAAGTAAAGTTGAAGAGGGAGCAGAAGTGAGAGTGCATGAGTCCTGCAAGCACACCAAGTGGAACATCAGTGCAGAATCAAATGGTGGGGGAGGTGATGATACAGGAACATATTCCTGGCTGTTGGGTAGCTGTTACAGCTGTGCACCCTACCCATTCTCCTCAACAGAATGTTAACTCCGAAGAGCACTGGGCTCATTTCAATCTCAACATTTGTTACTATTTCAGGGCAACTCATTCTATGCAGAAACATCCTGCTATTCTTGCATCCTGGGAGAAGTTTGAGTAGCATGTCACTGCCACCTTTCTCCTCGAAGACACTATCTGAATCGTTTTATTTCTTTATTAATGGTCTCTGAAGAGAGAACTAAAACAAACTTGCTTTTCTTTAAACATTTCAAAGTTCTGCTACTTATGGTCATGAAGGACACACTGGTTTCTAAGTTTGTGACTGTCACATCTGATCTTGCACAGCTTATCTCGATGGAAATTTGTGACTGTAGCTGCCCTACAGATTAGCACGGGGCCTGGGGTGTCCTGAGAGTTGCTTTGAAACAAAGGGGATTAATTTCACCACTGAGTGTAAAGTGAAGCCTGTGAAAGGCAGACTGACCCAACATTAGATCTAATTTGCACACATGAATTTGTTTTTCCTCCAGGATGAATACTATGCATAAATCTTCCCCTGATCTATTTAGTCTTTTCAACTTGAGCCTTGCCATAGTTCAGAGAGGCACATTCCCCCCACAAACACCTAAATGTGATGGAACCCACACAAGGCGTGACAATCCAGGGGAGAAAATCAAGTTCATATGATTTAACAAAGAAAAGCATGACCAGCTAATGGGACAGATCCTCAGCTGGTGTTAACTGCTGTAGCTCCACTGACTCTGGTGACAATGTACACCGCCTGAGGATCTGCCCCAATGTTTCTAAGTGGCAGCAAACACCAGTAAGACTTAAATACTTCCACTGTGTCTTTCTAGCACACTCCAATTGAGTTCACTGTATTGTAATCTCTTTTATGGGGTTTTATTTATATGTATCGGAGCTTCTTTTCAGCTACATGACACAGCCAACTGAGTTCTTAATTTGATGCATTACTATTTTAAATAACTATATATATTTTTTAAATTGCATCTGGGCTCAGAACTCCTGTGTCAAGTTTCAACTGGAGGAAATTTTTAAGACCAAGTTACAAACAGGACAGATAATGGGAATGCTGAGAATTCTAACAGTCCACATGCCGTTATAATATACTTATCACCAGCATGAAAAACATACAGAATTTCTGGTGCTGATATGTCAAACAGGAGATTTCTCTTTGTTGCAATATCTCAAGGGGGGTTGGGGGAAAACATCAAAATAAGGAGAAAGACCATGCACTGCTACCTCTGACAGGCACCTGGAACTGACGGGGCATCAAGCTGCTGAAGTTCAACCCAGCAACTCCTCCTCCCCTTGCCATCAGCACCTGCTTACAAGGAGCAATACAGCACCAACAGGAGTAATTGCAATTGGTAACTAACTGTTAACACAAGCCATAGTCCATTCTCCACCTTGCTATATGTTATAAAATACTGGTCTGTAGATCAGGGGATTTATTTTCACATCTGACAGAGGTAGAAAGTCAGGATGCTGGCTATTTGCATTGTCCAGAGATTTGACCTCTGTTTTCCCTCATTAGAATCAGGGTGTTTACAAAATTCTAGTAATGCCATTCTAAGAATTGTTTTGAAGAATACAAGACATTAAAATACGTATTTCAGGCTTTAGGCTGTACTTTTGCTGCTTCATTGGAACCTAAAAAGTTGCATGGCACTGCATAAGGGGAGATGAGGAATGCTCATTTATTGCAAGCTCAGAGTATTCTAGTATTCCCACGCTGCCACTGTACTGTGATTTTTTCCCCCCTACTATGTCCCTGGATCCTCTGTGTTTTCAGGTGCAGTGAGTTTGCTTTGATGATGCCTTAACCCACAAACAGGCTGCAGTTGTTTACCCACTGGTAGAGCTTCAAATATTATATTCTCACATTTTTAAATCAGTGCAGACACCTGAGACAAAAAGTGTCCCAAAAGCTGCCTACAAGAGCTACATGCTGGTCACTCTTTCTTGTCAAGGTTGATTTATTGCCTCCTTGCTGTTCAATTTCACATTTTGTCCTCATCATATCCATGGCTCATGATCATTCTAGGCTGACCCTTGTAGGGCAGGCAGGGAATATTGATAAAACAATTATCTGTTAGCCGTTCATTTGATTTTCCATTTCAATTACGGATTGCACAAGGCAAAAGGAAAAAGATTGCATCATTGATTTTTCTTCCTTACAACAGTAAAGAGTTGCTTTGATGGTTATAAAATGAATGCAACTCAACCATGCTTTTAAAGGTCATATTTTTTGTTTTACTGTATTTTGTAAAGCCTCAACATATGCAACTCTACAAGAAAAATGCCTGTATCGTCAGATCAGATAACTACATACACAGCTACACAAAGCAAGGAAACACAGGTGAAGAAAAGCTTGCTCCAGTGTATTTGTAATAAATCTGATTCTTCCCCAACACAATTTTTTGGAATGATTTCACAGCTGAAACTTAGCTGTGTTGTTGAAAGCCTGCCTGCAAATGTTTCTTTTTGCATGCAGTTCAGGAGAACTTAACAAGCCATTCTTGGGAAAGTGGCCTCCTGCCTGATGAAAAGCTCCATGTGCTGCCTCTCGACTCTGCGGTATTATGGCACATTCGGAGTTTGTTCAGTTCACGCAGTATGCAGGGAGCTGTTACAAAGAGAGACGTATTATCCCTACTAAACATAACTATGCTAAAACTTCACCTATCAGAAAGGGTGATAATGTGCTATTGCTAGCCAGTGATCCAGGACGGTCACAGTCACACAGAAATGGTGCTGAACCTACTATACTTCATTACGGTTCAGCGCATGGTACAGCTCCAGGGGATTTTCACATGGCCGACCTTAAGAAAAGTTCAGCCTTTGATCAAGGTTTAGTGTTTCTGGAGCAGCAACGGTACAGGAAAGGGTTTCCATTTTCTGTGCCATAAGGCGCCGATGTTGATCTCCTTAAAGCCCTAGAGTTTTCTTCCAAGACTGGATTACGCTCAGCAATTAAGGTAATGAACTAGCTGAGGTAACAAAGCATAATGATCTCTTTTGTCCTTTGAATTCTTATGAACTCCACTCATTCACAACAGTCTGGAATGCAAAGCTTTCTCAAACACTGCGGTTTAAAACTATGTAAAAATGATTACTTCCATTATGCCTTCATGGGTTTGACATTTTTAATTTAAACACCTGTAATATTTAAGCATACTTTTCAGAACCAAAATACCCACTCAAAGAATGCTAGCTTACATTCTTGTAATATTTTGACATCTTATGAATATTATTTTAATGCCTGAAAAGATAATGTGATGAATCCATTACAAATATATCAAAATATGTGTGTGCGGGGCTGTTTCTTGCTTTTAATTCCAAACCAGTGGATTTTTTTTTTAAATGAGGCACAAGCATCTGCAAGAGTGGTGATATTTTCCTAAGGCAGCGCATTGTGTTAATAACGGAAGCAGCCTAACCACATTGTCTCTCCAGGATCCATGTAGGCAAATGCAACAGAACTTTTCCTTCAAATGAAGTCCTTTTAGACTATATTGAAATTCACCTTACAAGCTACAATCTCTTTCCAGTGTAGGGTATTTTTTATTATGCAGCTATTTCACTTTTTAAAGGGTTTGTTTAATGTTTTATTTATTTATTTAGAAACATTTGGCTACTATTTTTACATTTTTTCAAATCTTTTGCATGATATAAACCTTCTGCACAGCAAAATCTGCTGCACTCTGATCTTTCATCTTAACACATTTCCAGCCCCAAATTTCACTTCAATCTCACCTCATCTCTCCATACTACATTAACCCCTGGCAATTGCCTTCCAAATGACCCCATTAAGCTGTAATTGCCTCAGCAGGCCTGCACTTTCGCTTGTAATTCTGTACCTCTCATCTCCCAGACATTCTCTCAGCATCATTTCGTGTTCTGGCTCCCTTCACTGAGCTCAGCTTATGACCTCGCCGCACCATGGCCGAAATGACTACTAAAAGCATAACAGAGACGGAATTCCATTACTTATTTTTAAAAGTTCTCTGGTGCCCTAATGTAATATTCTTTGGGGACTGTTGTCAAGGATACCGAGCACCAGCCATTAAAACCTTTTGTTTCCCAAGGCATTCCGTCTTTTATTAATAAATAAAGATAAAGAGAAGCTCATCCACCTTCCAGAAAGTCAGCATGTGTTTGCAAGGGCCTGGTACGACTTCAGTTCCTATTCTTCTCCCAGTATTTAGAGAACAGCCTGAGCCTCAGGAAGGAGCAGTGAAAACACAGGCTGGAAGCAGCAGTGTCCTCTTTACCGTAAAACGGCTACACAAAAACAAATTAAATCATTCTGCAGACAATTCTGCAAGAACAGTTCTACACGGTAACTTTCCTGCGTCTGACGCATGCTCCTGTCCCATAAATAATGATAATTGAAGCTGAGATCTGAGTAGCCTTATGCATGGAACAGAAGTGATCCCAGATAAAAAACTAGAACTATCACATTGCACTGTTCGAGCTAACAGTTGATCAAGGATAATGGGCATGCCCAATGGGGATGAACAAAACAACCTGGAAAAAGCAGACTAATCCTCTAACTGGGTTTGTGGCTCAAGTGTGTTAAGAAGGAATCTCCTGTGATCACTGCTGTTGTGAGATGGGCAGGAGACACATGTTTTAGACTGAAAATTAATTGGTACTGGATCCAAGCAAGCTTTGTAGCAAGCAGTAACCTTTTCATTTTATGGTCATGACACTGAAATTGTAAAAGCCCTCTTCTCCCATAAAATATACAAACACAAGCATGCTGAAAAATGGAGGTAGTTTTTTTCTTTGGCAGAGAAAGAGTTTGACTCTTAATTCATAATAAAACTTAGTGCACAGGTGGAACATGGTTCTAATGGCAGCGGAAGGATCTAGGTTCAGAACTAGGGCAGTTGCTTCTTTGGTTTTTGGTTTTTAAAATGGGTGTGAATGCCTCAAAATTCTAGGGCAAGGTAAGCCAGCAGCAGAGAGAACTTAGAACAAGGCAACCAAAATTCTGCTCTAGTCACATTCTGATACCTCGTCTGTCACTGTGGTACCTAAATACCAAAAGAGCCCGGCTGCAGCCTAACCTCAGAAATCAATAGCAAAGCTCCCAAAAGCTTCAAGAGTGGCAGGTTCCTGTGCATGGCATCTAAGTCCTGCTTTCAGTAGCCTGAAGAAGTGGGGAAGAAGCCTAAAGGTTCTCTCCAGTCTGGATCAAGACAACACTGTGCCAGTGCTGTGATGATAAAGCAACCCCCGACTTTTCTCCTCAGTTTCCAAAATTTTGAATGACCTTTTTCTGTGCTTGTTGCAGCTAACTTTGCAGGTGGCCACCAGAACCATTTAGAGAGGAACGAGTTTGGTAACATGGCGACAACCCAGCCCAGATTTGTTTTGCCGTGTGGACAACTTCAGTTAAATTAGCACTGAGATGATAAATCTAAAGATTTTCACAGTGTGAGTTTTCTGTTCCAAACAGCCATGCTGTTAGAAGCGGCGAAGGGGGAGAGTTACATGCAGTACACAAGCCACTGGTGACTCTAGAAGCATTATGGTGTTTCACTGGAGCTGGAGAGGGGTCCACAGGAGAACATTTGCCAGCTTGAAGCAAAGCTCCTGCATAACTAATCAGCTGGGAAGAAAGAACTTGCTTCTCCTCTCTCAGGTGTTTTTTTTTTTTTTTACAGTTTTAAGCTACAGAAGAAATAAAAAAAATAGGGGCAAATTCTGCCCTTACTTCCAGGATACCATCTCTACACCACCCATCCCATGGGAAAAGCACAGCTGAATGGGGGGGAAGGGCCAGAATAAATGGGGATATGAGGGGGATTACCATTTAGAGCATATTTCTGAAACACACTTTGAAAGTGCATCCCTACTCCAGGAAATGGCTCTCTAAACATAGCACCATAGGGCTCCATGTTTATTGTCTCCCAGATCTGCTCAGTTTACATGTGCTGCAAGCTTAGCTTGTGATCTAAGGTCAAGCTACGTTCTTTCTGACTTGCACATCATCAATAAGAATAATGATTCTGCAATGGATACTTGGTTGACAATTCTGTTGCTGTGAAAGCCAGAACAGAATCCAGTTCCCTCTGCCTTTTGACATGCTGTGTCTGCATGGTCATTTTCTGACCATAAGTGCAAGTGCATTTCAAGTTCTCATTCACAAGAGGAAGTCACACTAATGCTAGGTGGATGAAAAGGTTGAAATCCACCCAATCGGTCCTGTCGGGCTTGAGCACTGCAGAAATCTAAACTGTAAAGGAGTTTCTGGTGGTTGTTTTTTTCATACCATAAGTGTTGCAAAAATGAAGTTAGCACAGAATATTACCTGAGGCAGTCTACTTTCAGAATCCCAAGTAAACGCAGAGTTCTAAGAGCTCATCATGTATAAGTTTATTCTAGCTACAAGATGGAGAAAAACTGAATCTAAAGGAAATAATTTTTTTATGCATGCAACGTTCCTGCAAAGTGATACTGTGTCAACATGAATGTATTTTACAGTAAAATTGGGTGTCATACATAGATTCAATGTGTTTCTGCAGGCTAGTGCAGCCACGATAGGCTAGAACTTTGAGCGAAGTTGTCAAACACACTGATGCTTGGCTTCAGTAAGACAGCCCAGCACCCGTGAAATAGCATGGAGCAATCTCTGTAAAGGTTCCCCCCACTCCCACCCCCTCTACCATGAGATCCTTCGAGCTCCTTAGTAGAGCAGGTAATGAAGTTAGTCTAATCAGTTAACTGCTTTGGGCCGCCAGAGGAAAGGAAAAATAATATTTAAATATTACATGAAACCAGGTAGTGGAAGCCTTCTGCTGGCTTGATGCCTGGTCTGGGTCTGCTTCTTTGGCTGCATCTGAACTGAATATTACAGTAAACAGCACAACTCTATCTGTATTTATTCTAAGCACTAGGCAGGAAATTTCCATTTCATGCATTACTCATGTTTTGCAGTGATTCCACAAAGTCAGTGCTTACACTTAACATAAAACCAAGAGGAACTCTAATTAGTTTGTTGTTGCTATTGTTTGAAAATTCAGTTTAGGCTCATTGGGCTCCAATTTTGTTTGCTTTTGAGTACAGTGACACAAGTGTCACAGAAATGCAGTCACAGAACTGAATTCAAAGTCAATTCAAGGAGTTTTGTTGGTCTTTTTTAAAGTCAGTCTCATCACATCGTGCCCATCTGCACAGTAAAGATGACATCACTGCTATGGGCATCATGGGAAGACACATCAACAAGTCCTAACAAAACAAGCTCCAAAGCCACACACCTAGTTATTCCTTCCTCTTCCCTTCCTGGTGCATCCTTGCCTTCTGTTTCTGTCCTGTTTTGATTTTAAGTTTTGGGTATCTTTGTTTGGTATCTTGCACAGCACTGAACACATTGTTGGTACTTAAGGAAAGATGATGAGTCTCCCATCAAATTCGATGGATGAGCTACAGTCACTTACTCTGAGTTCTGCGATGAGATCAAAAACCAGCTTTGGACCTGCAGCCACAGGTGAAGACAAATGACAGAAGAATGTGCACTGCTTTTAGCTTTCCTCCTCACGCCTCTCCTCGCTTGCAGGAATCCACAAGCTCTTGAAATCTTTCAGTCACAGGTAGCAGAGCTGCCACCATGTAATCTTTTCATGGGCTAAAAGCTCCCAGTTATTGGGGTCAACATTGCAAGATTGGAGGTTGGCCTCAAGAGTATCCTTGTAAATGTTTTCTTGGTCTACCCCTAAAATAAGTTCCAGTCTGCAATTCTCCATACAAGACAGCCTTCAGTATTCTAGTGTCAGACATATGGATCACATGACTGTACTATTTCAGATGCACTTTCACTATAAAGGCTTCAATGCCTGTGATGTTGCAGCACTCAAGGGCCTTGGTGTTTTGAACCAAATATTGCCATTTAATTCCCATTATCCACCACAGACATCATAGGTGGAATTGGCCCAAGTGTTTTATGTACAATCGATAAGTCATCCACGTATTGCAACTGTAGAATGCAGTGATGACAACAAAGCGCTAAACATTAATTTTTGTTTGTAGTCTGACACCATGCTCATTCCAGAGACGATGCTGAAGTTCTCCAAAGACATTGCTGGCTGTACCAATGTGCTTTGTAATGTCATCGGCTATCATTACATCGCATGAAATGACAGTGACTAGGTAACAAAATTTATCAACCACCTTAAATGGAACATCATCAATGGACAAAACTGGAGTATTTGCAGTACTTCCTGGTTGCGGCTGGACCATGACTTCTGTCTTCTTTAGGCTGATCGTTAAGCCAAAATGCTTTGCTGCATTCAGTGAGCAACTGAATGGCCCTGAGGTTATAGGCCAATAAAGTACAATCCTCAGCGAACAGTAATCCGCAAATAATTGTCTTCATAACTTTTGTTTTAGTACACAAGCGATGCATATTCAAGACCCCTCCATCCATATGGTACTGCATATAAATGCCACAATCAATGTCTCTGAATGAATCTATTAGAACAGCTGCAAACATGATGCTAATAACGTTAAAGCAAGAACACAGCCTTGTTTTACTCCACTGGTGCAACAAAGGGAACTCAGAAGCAGCCTTGGTGAAGGACATGAACCTGCATTCCTGCATGAAAAAATTTAATAATGCTGACAAACTTATAAGGGGCAACTGAACTTCCGGAGGACTGTCCACAGACCATCTCATTTTACAGAGTCAAAGGATTTAGTAAGATTGACAAAAGCTGCATATAGATCTTGATTCCACTTACAACATTTCTCCTGAATTTGCAAGAGTGCAAAGATCATGTCTGAAGTATCATGCCCAGGACAGAAGCCACATCAGGCTTTCAGGCGGTATCTTCCCTGCAAGTTGATCAGCTAGCCAGTTTATCATGACATGGTCCAGTATCTTTCCTGCACTGGCAAGGAGCAAAATGCCACAATGATGATTTCAAGAAGTTCAACTGCCTTCCTTCTGTAAAGGTGAATAATGTAGGAATCTTTAAATTCTTGTGGCACAAACTCCTGTTCCCAAAACCTTAAATAGAGGCCAATGAGCTTCCTGATCAGCTTATGACACCACATTTAAAGATCTCTGCAGGGCAACACTGCTTTGCCATTTGCTTGACAACTTTCCATATTTCAGAAATTCAACAGAATTGAGAGTTGGTCTTGAATTGAAGTTGATAAAGATCATCAGGTATTGATGCTGACATGCTGGACAGGCAGTTCAGAACCTTATTGAAGTTTTCAGCCCATCTTTTCAGAATTTGTCCATGAACGGTCAGCATCAGTGATCCATCTGCATTCCAAATAGGGGTGGTACCATTGAACTGCCATATGCAGTCATCAGCTCATCAAAAAATGATTTGGAGTTTTTTTTGGTCTGCTGCTGATTGAAGCTTCTCAGCTTTCATCTTCCACCAGTTATTCTTCATGTGATGAAGCTTAGTTGCACATTATACTTTACATGAATAAGCCATCTTTTTAATAGATGACTTTTTATCACTTACCGATAACATATGAAGAACATACATGGATGTCTGGAATTGTTTTATCTCACTGTCATTTTCGGCAAATGTCAGCTAATAATTGGCTCATAATACAACATTATAATGTGCTCCTTCTGCAGCCAGGAACAGTGAGATGCTAACATAACCACTTTTCTTGTGTATGTATATGCTCACCTTTAGCTTAAGTGGAACTTAAATACTCCATAGGCCTTCCTTGGCCCTCTGCACAGGAATGAATTTCACCCTATCTCACTAACACACTGTGGCCTTAGCCACTGGCGTAGGCTTCTAGCATGTAGCTATTCTAGAAATGTCACAAGTACATACGTGGAAATTACAAAGACAAGGCAGCTTCTTGTGGTTGGCCCTGCAGTATGACTAGTTCGTCAACCAAAGGTTCCTCTAGTTTGTTAACTAAATCTGAATTAGAGGGAGACACTTCTGCGAGGTCCGGTTGTACTGGGACACTGTCCATCAAAAGTAGCACCTCCTAAGA
Source organism: Mesoclemmys tuberculata (assembly GCA_007922155.1). Taxonomy (NCBI): domain Eukaryota; kingdom Metazoa; phylum Chordata; order Testudines; family Chelidae; genus Mesoclemmys; species Mesoclemmys tuberculata. The sequence goes on from ML675655.1 coordinate 1,492,029, forward strand.
AAAGCATGGTATGAATGCTAAAGCATATGCAAACATGAAAAAACAAGTCACATTTCTGACATTTCTAAATCCCCTTACTCTCCTCTCCCTGAGAAGAATTGAGTTAATTAACTCCATGCCCCATTTATTTCTCACCTATATGTGGAAGAGGGCAAATCTCTGACCTCTCAGAAAGAAGGCCATGATGTAGTAAGGGTCCAGTCACCACATCTAGTTGAAGAGGGGAAGGAAGCAGTAAGTGGTCAAGCAATCAAATTCTGAATGTGCATTTTGTGATTGCCAGGGAAAACTGCATGTCATCAAGAAGTAAAGGAGAAGAATGGTGCATGAAACACAATTTAAAACCACCAATGAAAAGTGGGGTGGTTTTTGTTTTTCCTTTAAGTCCATATCAATACAACTGACACTGCAGGACATGGTGGCCCCAAAAATCAAGTACAAAACAAATAACCAATCCCCATGGGCCCAGAAGAACACTGTGAATCTCATCTACACAGTGATGTTGCCAGTCAAGCAGGCTTTTAGAAGAAAAACAGGGGAGTTCCCAATGCTTTCAAAGAAAATCCTCAATCTGGGAAAAGTTTCTGTTTATTTCAGACTTCCCCCTCTGTGAAAATATTTCTGTGATACATTTGAAGTGTAAGCTGCAGGAATGGGCTGCAATCATGCATTGCACATCTTCACTGTTCTGTGACTTCCCCATTTAAATAGGACAGTTCCAGTGTGCACCCTGGGAATTGTGGAACAGGACCACAACTGGTATTGTATTTAGGGGAAGATGTTAGGAATGACAGCTTGATGGGTAAAAGACTCGGGGCTCAGAAACTATTCTCTGGTCCTAAAAAGTCTCCTGGTAGCCTGGGTTGTGCTGCCATCTTTCTGGTAACAGTACTACTTGACAGTTTCCTTACTGTATTCAGATTCTAGAATCCGTGGAATGGTTGAAAAGAAGGAATGTGTCTTGGTAGCATGGCTTGGTTTAAGAGTCACAGGAAAAATTACTTCTACCCCATATAGATACTGGAACGAGACCCACAAAAACAAACTGAGGGAGGCCACATCAACCACGCACATCCCCCTCCACTCCCATCAACCAGGCACACACCAGCACACACACTCCATCCCCGCCCACCAATACCTCCAAGTCTTCCAGGCCAGGTGCTTGACACAATAGAACTTCTAGATACGTAACACAATGCCAGCAGAAACCATTGAAATGCAAAATGCACATTGATACACAAACACCACTAGTGGCTGCAGCAAAAATTGTGAGAGCCCTGGCACAATTTCAGAATGCTAGGGAGAATCCGGATTGGGAATTGGGGATTTTCTAATCACCATCTGAATGGGGCAGCCTGATCTAGGGAATTGGTCTATGGGAAGACTCTTCCATTCAAAGTCCTCTAGAGACTTTTCATACCAGGAATTGAAAAGTCATCAGTGCCAGCTCTGGGACTGCTCTACTGGCTTTCCCAATGTCATAGGCTAGGTAGGACAAAGCACAGTACAGAACTTGAGGCATTATTCTAACCAGAGGGACTTGGTCTCAACGTTAACTACATTAGACAGATTCTTACATTATACACTGAACCTCAGAGAACGGCACCAACATGGGCACCATAAGTGAGCAACATAAACACCTCTGAGGTGCTTCGTCTCTGTGTAGAAAGTAATTGGAGATGACCCTCCCCCCACTCTCTGCACTAGGAACGCAGTTGTTCATGGGGCTAGATGGTACATACAACATCACACACCTGTGCCCAGCGGGATGTACCACACCGTGTGTCCGCAGCTGGACCTAGGAGGGTGATGATTCTTGGGCAGAGGCACAGAGTGGATTTAAAATGGATTCTGGTCCAACCCTTCAGAAAAAGCCATTCACAGCACCATGAGGACCCTTCTAGCCCCCCATGCTGGGCACTGGGATGGCTTTCTCCTTCACACGAGGTAGATGTGATGAATGAGCATGAAGAAAAGCTGGGTGTAACCCTGGAAAATAGTGTCTGCAGCATTTTCCATTCTTATCCTCAGTTTTTGTTTTTGAATGATGTTGCGTAGGAAGGTTTACCTACCTACCTAGCCATTCAGGTACCATGGAGTGCTACAGAATGGCTGTCAGTAAGCAAAGTAAAATAAATGTCCATGAACTGGAGAAAGCATTTCCTGCTTCACTGTCCTGGGGTCTGTGGTTATCTGAGGTGGTGCTTCTTGCTCTCTGATGGGACTCAGTGCATAGTGTTGGGCCATTGCTGACCCACCCTGAGGGCTGTCTCCTGTGGGTAGCTCAGGGTTTCTTCCCCACACCCCCTCTGTGTGTGAGAGGCAGTGTGATAGTTTGGACAGCAGTGGCATCAGTGTGCTGCTGACACTCAGTTCTCCTCTACCTTTCATCAGCTACAGGCAGTGTGGTGCATGTACTGGGGAAAGGCAGAGAGGTAGGTGGTTGAAGCTCAGTCCCGATAAGACAGAGGTTGCAAGCTGAGGCTCGCAGGGCTGATAGCTGTCTCCTCAGCTGAAGGGTCCACACCCAACTTCTGCTACTAACCTTTGCAACCTTAGGATTCCGTTTAATCTCAGCTGTTTGTGGACGCCCAGAAAACAACCGTAGCAACAGCACCACTCATGTTTAGCCCGCCCATCTCTCTGCAACAGATGGGCCAGACCTGAGAGCTGTGATCCTGTGCACCAGGTTGTAAGCCCTGGAGTGGGAAGCTGGGCCCAGCCACCCCTGCAGGACAGGAACTGCCACTGAGGAGTGAGTGTGGGGTGGGCTCACTCTTCAATTCCCCCACCCCAGGCTTCCCCTTTCAACTTTCCCACTACACTCCACGTATGTTGATGTAGGGAAAACTACATTATTTCATGTCCTTTCCATGGCTAATTTTTTCCCCCAGATGTCTGCCATGAAACACTAAAAGTTTCCATGCCAAAATTGTAGCCTTACGCCTGGCATAGGTGTTTGTATTGTAAATGCACATGTGGGCCAAATGGAAAGATACATAAAATCAATATTTCACATTATACCCCGACAAACCCTTGGTCTAAAGAGGAACTTTTTAAAGCAGTTAATTTATATTATAAAGGAAATACATTTGATTATTTCTGTTCCTCAAATATAGCTTCTAACTAGTAACCCACTTGTGCAAATCCTCAGTCAGTTTTCCTTTCCATTCCTCAGTTTTCATTAAAGATAGATGTAAGTGTTGTTAATTTCAATGCAGTGACAAATACAGGCTAATTTTGTAATACCCCTCCCACCCCTCAGATAATCCCCCTTGATCCAAGTTGTATCAATCTCTAAAGTACAAACCAGAATGAACTAAGACAAGTTCTAACATTAAAAATGTCTCCTAAAAGATAGATATTTAAAAACAAGATGGAAGAAAATTCTTCAGCTAATAAAAGACTCCAAAAAAAAAAACCCCTAGAACAGTTCCTTCCAGTTGCCCAGTCCAGTAAAGTATTACTCCATACTAGAAACAAACAATAAGTACTAAATGTATCTAAAGGCCCCTATTATAGATGTTTCATATGAAACAACATATCCTTTTTGTAAGCAAAAATGATACAAAGCAGAAGCTGACGATAAATTTTTCCTTTCAGTTTTAATCAGGCTTCCTGTTGTAAAAGCGCAGCAGACAGTGACGCGAGACACTGGCTCCCAACTTCAGTTCACCTTTGCAGTTCCACAAGGGACACCATGTCAAGATTGTTCAGCTTTTTTGATGAGTGCTGCGTGGGTAACTAATGTGTAAATGCAGATACGTAGAGAAAGCAGCTTTGACAGTGATGTATTGCAACTGGTTCCAGATGTCAGCAAGGGAGGCTTGGTGAGGCACCTGGGGCACGGCTGCCACACAGCAGTGCCAGCACCGACCCAGTCTTCAAATAGATCACAAGGCTATTTAACTCTCCAATTATAACGTATTAAACAACCATCACTCGAGCTTCTGCTTCTCCTCTTCTAGGACAAGTACCAAATATGTCTGTGGTGTTGCTCAAATTTTAATTTTAATTAAGGGGCGATAAGCTGCAATGTGCAGCTTAGCATTAAACCCAGAAGTTTGGCTGTCAATTAAAAACTTAAAAGTGAGTTGCTGAATCAGTCAAAATTAACCTGATATTAATGTTTAATTTTTTTTGTATCATTACACCAAAACTTGCAGATTGCACATGCTGAATGTTTAATTAAATATTCCCTAATTACTAAAGTAAATGTTGAGATTGCTCAACAAATGGTACACTTCCTATGGAAGATTACTAACAGGTAGTGGATTTGCCTTTGATATTAGAGCAACCTGTTGTGGCAGGAACTTTTAAAGGAGACTCTGGAGGTCTGAAGTCCCCTTTCCTAACTGACTGTATAATCTACTAGAACTCCACTTGCTAAATACACAATTTACCAAACTGTAGTTTGTATCCATTGTTCCAAGAAGAGAGATGACAGTCACCTGAGCTCTCTGCAGCTACACCCAGACAGACAAGCCCAATCCTGCATGGCATGAACTCCAGTGGTTTTCACTCAGCACCTTGCAGGATTGGATACTACTGTACATATGTGTCAAAAAAGAAAACGTAAAAGGAGTTAAAGAAAAACAAGACCTGGTATTAAAAGCATACAGCTTAATTTGCTTGATAACAGAAGTATTCTGTGCGCAATTAATGCTAATAGGCTGCAGGACGATATGACCAAAGGAATAACTGGCGCTTTACCTAGAAAACTGATAAAGTTGCACTTCTTACATCGGAGGTGTTTGTAGCTCAGATCCAACATAAACGTTTGGTCTAAAGGGAATTTTTTCAAACAACCTGTCTGTCTCCCTCCTCTTTCACTACAAAACTCCCAGCTCCAATCAAAACAGCTCTCAAGGGATTCCCCCTACAGCTCCACTCAGTCCATGTGGTTTCAATACCAGGCATTCTCTCCCTGATCAAGATAGGTGCAGAAAGAAAGCTTGCTGCTTGTCCTTGAACAACGACGAGACCCCTGTGCTGCTACTGTTCCCTGTCACATCAAAGGGCTTGGCCCTTTTAATAAAAGAGCAAACAGAAATGAGGTCTGTCATTTAGAATTATGCAGCAACAATGCTGTCCCACAACTACAGGGCACTCTCCCTCCCCCACCCCCATTTGGCCAGTCCGGCACTGTGTTTGAAGCCCCAGTGATCAAAAACCTCTCACTATGAGTAAACTGTTTGTCTGTAGCCTAAGCTGGTGTGTTTGGTCTAATGTCACTTGATATATTGATTGGGGGAAAGACAGACCGACCAGTCTCTGTTACTTTTCCAGTTGGATCATCAAGTTTATTTCTAATCTTGCATTTAAATGATCAACCTGTAAAATTTTATTACTAGCACAGACTACACAAATGAATGGAGCCAGATAGCACAAGAGCCGTACACTATTACTTTCCTTCTGCTTATAGGCCCTCTGTTATGACAAACCTTTACCAGCCATTTGTGGCATGTACGACACTCTAGGGAACAAACCAGTACAGTGGGTTTTTCCAAAAGACTTGAGCTTCTCACATCAGATCTTGTCCTAGCTACAAATCAGTGCTGGGGTTTGGGGCAATGTGATTGACCAAGGACTTTTTTACAATATAGTGCTCTCTGTTTGGGGCTGTGGATGGGAGACAAGGGGCCTCTCACTCCATAAGGCAAGAATCAGGCAAATAAGACCCCCTCTCCACATACATACCATACATTGGCCAGTCTTTAGGGGACGTGATGCAAATACCTCACTAACAGGTGAAAAGACTCGCTGCAAAAGCCATGATAATGTACAGCTGGGTCTTGGAGTGCACTTGTATGCTCTTCTCCCCAGGAGCCAGCCCATTATCTTTATTCATGCCTTGGGGTTTTAATTGGACTTTTCAGAGTCCGCACTGTACATTCTCCCTGTGTTATCACTGAACACTCTCCCTATCGTATCACGCTGAACCGCAAACTAATGAAAATGACTCAGATCTGAAAAGAGAAAGAATTGCTGCCATCCCTGAGGTTGGTATTAAAGCCCACACTCTATCTTTGACTGGACCCAAACTTGCATTAAGCCAGACTGAGAAGACATTGCTTATATCCTAATGGTGCCTCTGTTGTCACTGTACCAAATGCCACTAATGATCCAACCTCAAAATACAGCATGTGTCCAGGAGAGCAACCCAATGCCTCCAGCACTACCAGATGTGTATTTTAAAGACACTGTCACCAGCGTTATACTAAGTTACTCTTCTTCCCCTGTCCACACAACCAACACCCGTTACAACTGCATTACAAGAGTAAGGGACCCAAGGACCAGTCTACACGGTGTTACTCTTCTCCTCTTCTCTCCTTCCCAAGTTCCTTGGTTCCTCACTCCCCAGCAGCAGTGTATGCTCATAGGGCATAGCCAATGTTTGTGGAAGCATTGTGGTTCATTTTTGCTCAGGTTTTCCAGTTTGTTTTTTGTTTTCCAGATTAAAAGATGGTCCAAAGGTCTGTTTGGCAGATCCCCAAACAACTCAGGCAGCTAATAGCAAACCTGAATGTTGGGCAAGTAATACAGATGGTTGGGTAATTGCAAGGAATGTTAATTCTTCCCTCCTTTGTTGTTCAGAAGAGTGGAGGGTTTTCCACGACATCCATGCTGTGTGCAACACGCCACGTGGGGGAGTAAGATAAAGAGGACAAGGTACCCACACAACTCAGCATGTGCCTACACCAGTGTTTCCCAACCAGTGTGATACGGCACACTGGTGTGCCATCAAGCCTGAGCAGGTGTGCCAAAGAATTTCTTGAAAAACTACTTGAAGAGTTGAGTTGGCTCATGAATATCCATGAGTTCATTTGGAGACTATATGGTGGTATGCCTCAAAATAATTAAAAGGTATCAAGGTGTGCCATGGCAGAGAAAAGTTTGGGAACCACTAGCTTACACATCTGACAAACTAACCCTGAGAGAAAGTCTTATTTGCTGAGCATTCTGCTCCTGTTTTGTGCCATGCACCTCTCATTGCCATTGAAAGAAGAGGAGCACCACCCTGAAAAGACACGTCATGAGGATCATATGCACATTTTTTCCTGAGAACAGAAGGCCTGATCCAAAGCCATTGAAGTTAGTGGGCGTATTTCCACTGACTTCCATGGGCTACGGACCAGGCCAAGAATTCTTCACAAACCCATCGAACAACGTACACCGGCACCCTTTAATGTAAAATATGGTAATCTAGGCTCCATTCAGATGTGAGTGTTGTTTGTGCACCGGATGGGTTTGCTGAGCTGGACAAATCATGTTCCCAGTAAGATGTGTGTTACAAGACACCTAAAGGATTGGTCTTAGCTGATATTACCATTACTGTTTTATAGCCTTCACCAACTACACTGAGCGTCACAGAACGAGTGTGCCTGGACAGCAGGACTGACATATGCTGGTGTTAAGGGAATACTGCAAACAAACAATGCTCCACTCTCACTCCTGATTAAACTGCAGGTTAAGAGCATGACCAGAAAACGTTTCAAATGTATCACAGTCGGAGAAAATTATGAAACAAGTTGAAATTTGGGCCTCAAAAAGACAAGGAATACATGAAACTAGGCAACACATTTAGAGGCTAAGTTGTGAAGCCCTTGTTTCATGCAGAGAATGTAGAATGGCCTAGCAGGCAAGGTTAGTGAGGCAGAAACACTGAGATCATTCAAGAAACAATTAGATACCGTCATGTGGGGAGCAGAGTACTTAAAAGGGAATGCACCCTGATGCTCCAATGGGCTTTTACTCAATTTAACAACATTTCTTACGGTCTCACATACTTTGGCAGCCTCTCTTCCAGGGCTGGGCAGTGAGTTGTGAACTTTCTCAGTTACTAATATTTTAGAAAACAATTCCCCAGCCGGTGCCGAAATGGGGCCCGGTAAAACCTCCTGTGGCAAAGGGAAGCAGCATGCAGACGTTTACATGTTATGTCTCAGCAGCTACCCTTTCCCCACCCTGCAGTCTGTTGTGTTCATTTCTTTGATACACATTCAAATCAAGATACTCAGTGGCTAATAACTGAGAAGCCAGCAGAACCTTAACCAAAGCATTGCTTGTCACACCCTTGTAGTAAAATCTGTTCTGCTGCTTTACGCATTTTCTGTATTGGTGAAGCTGACTGTTTTTAGCTGACCCTATGGGATAGCAGCAGCATTTTACGCTGCCATGTAGGAGACTGGGATTTGAGACCAACCTCTGAACACTCAGTCTCACAGGCTAAAGAGAGAAGACACATCACAGTGTGGACATAGTTAACCTCTGTAGAAGCTACCAAATGTGCCATCCCTAGGAGTACTGTCCTCTCAAATCAATGCATAATACAGGAGCAACTTCAGGTTCCTCCAAAGCATGAGCCATTGCTGGAAGAACAATGCTAATCCAAATGCACCAACAGAGTGGAAGCTCCTAAATTCCTACACACAAAAAACCCCTACATCTCACTGACACAATGTACGTATTGTCTTGAACTAACCAATATTTCATTATTTGCATATGAGCATCTACAAATGAGACAGACAAAGAAAAAAGAAATCACTCTAGCGCACAGGGTTTGGGAGACACAGAGAAGGCCTTATTGCTTAGCCCAGAAATTAAAAAAACGCATTTTGGGATATGGGCATTAAGAATACGCTGCTTAAAACTTGCTCGATCCTAGAGACAGCATCAGTGTGTACCATGTGATGAAGCAGTTGCTATGGTAATGCTCTTTACTGAATAGCAGACTAAAGAAGTGCATGGGCATTTACTGAATAGCATGTACAAAACGCATGTAACCAACCGAACATGCAGCAGCAGCGGCTACCCAGAGACACCTATAGAGAGTGATGAACTTTTTTTCTCTTTTTGTAGTGGATATGCTTGTTTCCCAGGTCTGAACTGCATGCTTTTAAATCTGAGCCTGGTTCATTTTTACAGCAAGGCACCCATCATCACCCCATGTGGGAGTTGCTGAAGGAGGCCATAGTCATGCAAAGAAGAGATTGACAGGAGAGAAAATGTGTGTAAATGCATGTGGAAAACTTCACAGCTACTAGTCTTTTCTTTGTTAAATGGGGCATGAGTCAGAACATTCGCCTCTCTACAGCTGGCACTGGCTTGTCTGCATTTGTATACTCTCCCATGCCACAAGCAGCAGTCTGAGTTATGGTCCTGGCTAATTACTAAGCCTGAAAACAAATCTGATAGAAACAATTTTACTCTGTTTGGTCAAACAAAATCTTTTCAAAGCAATAGAGAATGATTTTACAAATAGAAATGACAGACAGCTTGGCATAGAGATGACCCCAGCACATAGGTTCTCATCAGTATCATCTTACTCAAATGACTAAGGATTGCAGAATCAGAACTGTAGCCAATAACTTTCCAGATTACTTGGTAAAGGAACAAAGTCTTCCAGTGCATAGTTGTGAGCCATGTGCAGTTGAGGATCCAGAAGACAAGGGAATAGAGACTAGAAATCTACTGGGCTCTGTCTGAAAAGCTTTGAATCCTGCAGACAGAGCATCTCCTCTTCAGTAGTATTTTAATACAATGGTGATGGGTGTACCGTAAGCATCCAGACAGACACCCAGGGATTTTCTGAACAGGTGTGCTACAACAAAATGGCTCATTATCAAGGAATCTACAATAAAGTTCCCCTGCTCACCACAGAAAAGAATTGGTACCATTACTAATAAAGCACTGGAAACATACAGGTGTGGGTTACCAGAGAAAGAGAAGGACAAAAAAAGAAGGAAGGATAGAAAATAATCTCATGTGAATGGGGTTTTCCCTTGAATGTCAGATTCATATGGTTTCCTAACCCTTAGTTTTACAGAGTAGGAGGCTCTCCTACACCACAGGGAACTGGGAACTGTGCAACGCAGAGCTGGAAAGAAAAGCAACTCAGGCAGAAGTTATTCTGCTACAGTTACTGTAAGGGAGAGCTCTCTTATGCCCAGTCCTACCACTCAAACTAGCCATAGAAATGTACTAATTATGTCTGGATTGCGTGAAGCCATTTCTTTTAAAAACACTGCACATCTATAGCATGCCAAGAAAAAAAATCACTCTGCAAAGGTCTTCATGACAAAGGAAGAGTACATATGGGGAACAAAACAAAGTTTGCATTCTGTCATCATTTACAAAAACGAGTTGTAAATATTACATTCTTATTTCACTTATTTAGGGAAAATTAAACAATTCTTCATAGCTCAGTTTATAAATAGCTCCACTATTAATGCAGGCCCTTTATTTAATCACTGGCTAATTTACTCCTGACAGAAAGTAAATTCCACTATTTTCTGTGAGGCTTTATGAAATTGCCATCATTTTTAATTAATTCTTAATTAAAATATATTACACCACAGCTTCTACCCATCTCTCTTGATATTCTAACATAATCAATTCAAGACCATTTACATATCATTAATTAAAAGCCTTCCTCTCTCATCCTTAAAATCATAATGAGGCTCTATTTCTCATTAGCAGCCTTTAAGGGATAAAATAACAATACAGACAAGAACGAATGGTAATTTAAAAAACCTCTTTTCTCCCCTTAAAGCTTTTCAGAGTGGACAGTGACATTTTCCAGAGTTCTCCAGTTTAGCAGTTTCTGAACATCTTGCAAGATTTTTGATCTGTTACATCATAGCCCCATATTTTCCACTAACACAAGCCACAGTAATGGAATGAACTGACTTTCTTTTCTTTTCTTTTTTAGTTTCATTCTTGTAACTTGATATCTGACACCTGTACAGGAAAATAAAAGCAGGAGAGCCATCATTTGAGACTATGAGAAATTAAGCAGCTTTCTATATTAATGAGGGACAGTTCCCACACTGCACACTAAAATCCAGTTGTCATGGGGTACTCAAATCAAAACAACACTTTGCCACAGTAGTCCTCTTTGGGAATTGGCCACAGGGTATATCTAATAAACCCTAAACTATGTGAAACAGATTGTTTATCCATGAAGGAAAAAAGCCACAGCAAGACAGATTTTCTTTCCTTGTTTGTTTTTGACAGAAGCCATAACGATACCCAAAGTCATTTTCCATAGCTGCACACAGAAATGGTTCAAATCTCAAGACTTTAAATATGCATAAGGGAAAATGATAGATAGAAAGTCAAATTTACATGCATTATTGTTTTCTAGTGCCTGCCAGTGTCAGGATGAAATATACCACATTCATGTTTGTAAGTAAGAGCTGAAACAGGGAAGATAGTGTTAAGTTTCAATAATTAAACTCTAGAGGCAAGAAATGTTTTACACATTTGTAAATGAGCTGTGATATGTGCTGCTGCTGTAAAGAATTGCCATTTATTGGTAACGAAATGTAAAAATTAACCACCTAGTCAATAATTTTGTGCCCCATCTTGAAGTTAAAACAGTTCAGGGAAGGTTTGTTGTAACTCATGACTTTTAACCCACTATTTTCAATATTTTGGCTGCAATTTAGGAAATTAACACAGCCTCCGTTTTTTTATTAGTAGTATAAAATAAAATGTCATTGAATATCTTTTGCCTTGAGCAGCTGAGAGGGAAGCTGCCTTTTTAATACTCAAAAAGAGGCTGAAATAAACCTTTGATTTGCTATTACATTTTTTAAAATACAGTTTATAATTCACAATTCTTTCCAGGCAAACCCTGAGCAGAGAATGGAAGCAGAACTAGTACCAGAAAGAGAAAAAAAACTATACAAGTAATAGACAAAAATCAGATCTGTGTCTTGAAAATGTTATGCAGAGTTATTGTCACCCACATTAACTATATCTAGGTGCTCCGTATCAGGCAAATCAGATTTATATCACTGTCTTCTGCCAATTGCAGGTGCTCCACCACAACTTGTCAAGACAGCCTGTCTGAGTCTTCACACGTCAGATAGAATCACAGCACTTGGTGTTTTGGTCTGTTGACAGCAATTTATTTTGATGTGTTGTCACAATATGGAATTTTTCGATGCTCTGCACCATGGTGCCAGCCAGTCCTACTGTACTTTTCTACTGCCAGATGCTACAGGTTCGGGAAGGGAAAACACACTGACAATTTAAAAAAAAAAAAAAGATTTTGTAATTGTTGTGAAGATGCCATACTTAAAACATGTTTTGCAAGACATACTCAGATGCTATGGAATCCCACATCCTGCATATCACTAAGTTTGCAGCAGAGCAAGGATTGCCAATCCAAAATGTTAGAACAATTCATGTCCTTCAAGATGCTGATATGTGATCTTGAAGAGAGCAAGACTTTTTTTTTTTTAAATAGGGAAAATTCAAGCACTGTTCCCTTCTCCTATGGCTAATTCTGCTCATGCCCACTAATACACAGGGCTATTTATATTTTTTTTTTCGGCAGTAGCAGGTCCTTTTATTTATTTAATGTATAGATTTAGAGATTATAAAGCCAGAATGTAATCATCTAGTCTGACCTCCTGCATAACACAGGCCATAGGAGTCCCCTGAATTCATTCCTGTTTGAATTAGAATATATCTTTTAGAAAAACATCCTGTTTTGATTTAAAAATTGCCTGTGATAGAGAATCCACCACAACCTTTAGTAAGTTGTTCTAATGGTTACTTACCCTCATTGTTAACTGATTTGCACCTTATTTCAAGTCTGAATGTGTCTAGTTTCAACTTCTAGACATTAGAGCTTGTTATACTTTTATCTGCTGGACTGCCCATTATCAAATTTTTGCTCCCCAAGTAGATACTTATACACTGTAATCATGTCACGCCTTGACCTTTTCTTTGTTAAAATAAACAAATTGAACTCTTCAAGTCTCTCACTACAAAGCATGTTTTCTAACCCTTTAAATCAGTCTTGTGGTTCTTCTCTGAACCCTCCCCAATTTATCAACATCCTTCTTGAATTATGGACACCAGAACTGGGCACAATATTCCAGCAGCAGTTGCAACAGTGCCAAATACAGAGGCAAGATAACCTCCCTGCTCCTAATTGAGATTCCTGTTTATACATCCATGGATCAAATTAGCTCTTTTGGTCATTATATTGCACTGGAATCTCATGTTCAGCTGATTATCCTCCATGTCTCCCAAGTCTTTGTCAGAGTCATTGTTTCTTGAGATAGTCTCACATCCTGTAAGTAAGGCCTACATTCCTTGTTCCTAGTTGAATAACCTTACGCTTAGCCATATTAAAACACATACTGTTTGCTTGTGACGAGCTTAACAAGTGATTCACATTGCTCTGTATCAGCAACTTGTTCTCTTTGTTATTTACCACTCTCCCAATCTTTGTGCAATCTGCAGACTTTATCAGTGATGATTTTATGTTTTCTACCAAGTCACTGATAAAAATGTTAAAGAGCATAGGGCCAAGAACCAATCCCTGTGGGACCCCACTAGGAACACACCAACTTGATGATGATTCCCCACTTATGTCTCAAGATATAATTGTGTCAGACAGTCAGTTTTTAATCCATGTAATGTGTGCCAGGTTAATTTTGTATTGGTACCACAGGACATTTTGATTAAAAACTAGAACAAGTCAAATGCCTTCCACAAAGTCTCAGTATATTACGTCAACACTGTTACCTTTATCAACCAAATCTCATCAAAGAAGAGATCAAGTTAGATTTTGTCAAACTATTTTTCCATAAACCCATGTTGCTTGGCATTCATTATATTACCCTCCAAATTCTTCATCAATCAAAACTCATACCAGCCACTATATTATGACACTATATCGATGTCATTTTGACAGGCCTACCCAGGTCATCCCATTTACCCTTTTAGAATATTGGCAATACATTAGCTTCTTTCCAGCCTTTTGAACTCTGCCCAATGCTCCAGGAGCTAGTGAAAATCAACATTAACAATCCAGAAAGCTCCTTGGTAGTTCTTTTAAAACTCTTGGATGCAAGTTATCTTGAGATGCTGATTAAAAATGTCTAATTTTAGTAGCTACTGTTTAACATCCTCCTGAGTTACTATTGGAATGGAAAAAGTATAATTATCATCATATGTAATGACTATATCATCTGGGTTTTTCCCAAAATACAAAACAAAAATTATTATTCAACTCGTCTACCTTTTCTGCATTAGTATTGGCAATTCTATTATTTTTATTTTGTAACAGACCAATACCACTGTTCAGATTATTTTTGTTCCTAATATACTTAAGCTCCTTCTTATTGTCCTTAATTCTGCTGGCTATTGATTTCTCCTTGTATTCTTTTGCTTTCCTTCTCAATTTTCTACAGCAGCAAGCTTACTTTTTTTACTTTTTTTTTCATTAAAACTGCACTTTGGTGAATTTCACATTGTATCACATGGTGTAATGTGTTGTTTTTCAATGTCTTCTGAATGATATAATCTAATGAGACAAGTTGGAATTGGATAAAAGATATAGAAATTAAAAAGGAAGCTGAGAAGCAAGAGCAAAAAAGGTGATTTGGTTTCCATATAAGTTTGTTTACAATGTACTTGAGTCCTCTCATCTTAATCACTGAAGTGGATTTTGCCAGCAACACAAAGCATTATTCAACACAATTGTACAGAATTGGCACATTGGTACTGAAGAAGTCTAGACAGTAATAAGAAGGAGTGGTGCTGGGCTAGGACTGAGATGGCCTGCTAGTGATGCATAGGGAACCTAAGATTTAGACAGTGGAAGGTTATATAGATTGGCTCACGATTAAGGTGCCTTGTCAAAGCTGTTCAGAAGCCCAAACCTAGAACAGGAAGGAGTTCTGCAGTCAGGATTAAGAGGCTCTGTTAGAGCTTGGGGATGGTAGGGGAGACGGGAATAGTAGTGGTTGACGCTGGTTACGCCCGATCTGCTTTGGCAGAGCCATGTGCAGAAGAAGCTTGTCATCTTGTCAAGGTGACACAGTGATTAAAATGCCAATTGCTGACAGCACCATCCCCATGTGGGGGCTGCAACAGTGGGAAATCTTAAGAGAAATGGTATAACGTTGGCCAGGCTGCACTGAACAATAGGTGTTAAGAAATTAGTATGGAATCCAGGCACTAAAGCACTAGCTAGCTGTCCTATACAGGCAGGGTCTGAAAAAACATCAGCACCAAACCCTTCTTTGGCTATGCACATGTGGTAAGAAAAGACCCAAGTTTAAATGCCTTCTTCTCATTTTCTTTGATTCTTGTGGGACAAGAACCTTGGCACTTGATTGTAGTGATGTGAGTTGGAGGGCTGCAGTTTCCCTTTCTTCAGCAATCTCCAGACTGTTGTTTTGATGAGGAGTGTCGTCTCTCGAACTGAAGTCCCTTACCACATCATCTCTGGAGTGGGAGGGAAAGGCCTGTTAAGCAAAGGAGGAAAAAGTGTTCCTCTTACTATAAGTTATGGGCCTCCAAAGTTTCTTCCTCTCACATACAGTTTCACGGGCAGCAGATGGAGGCGCTAGAAGCCTTCTCAGGCTTTCAGAGGTGCAGCTGTATCATTCAAAGGCAAACACAGCCCAATGAACAGGAGTAACTGAAGGTGACAAAGGGCCATGGAGAAGGTAGATTATCAAAAAGATACATGTGCATAGAAAATAAATATCAGAAGTGGGATATTTGTAGGAAATTAGGGAAGGAGCACAAGTAGGCAAGCAAGGAGCCACCAGATGCAGAGAAACCTGAAGCTCTTGTCAATTCACCCCTAATTTCAAAACTTTGCTAAGGCTGCACCATGTAACTGCAGAATCAAAATAATTTCCAGTGGTACCTTAAAAAATGCACTCATCCGAGGAGCAAAATGCTGTGTTTCTCCATCACGAAATACTGGCACAATAAATCATTCTGAGTTTTGTTTGTGATTTTAATTATTTTCCCTAGTGGGTACCATCTAAAAAAGCAAATGAGCTTTCTTGTCTGTGGAGGATTGGCACAGGCCTAGCATGAAAGACCAAAAACCAGTTAAACAAAGTTTCAAGAACAGGATAAATGAATTACCCATACATTTATTTTGGGTTTTTGTCAACTGTCCCTGAACTTAGCGACATTCTGAGTTCAGAATTTCTCTTGGTCCCACCTTCATTCATCCCTCCTCTGTACAGGCCCTGATGGGTCTCCTTCCCACTGATATTAACTAAGCCTGAGGAGATGCTGAGGCGAGAATCAAATCTGCCAGAAGTAAAAAATGAAATAAAAAGAGATAAGTAAAAGCACTGAATTCTTTTCAAGGTCTTCTTGATTAGAAACAACCACATTCATATTCAAACCTTTTAGAAGCCAGGTTGCCTTTTTCAACAAGTTGTCTCTGTGGATATTTGCCCTGCTTTGTTATGGAACTCCTGACACTCCTAATAGAGCTTCTAAATAAAGTAAAATAAAATAAAAACAGTGCATTTCTACTGCCAGGCAAATAACCTTCACATTTTACTCTTCATTCATAATGAAAATTAAAGGCACATGACCTGCATGCTAAGTGGCTTTCAAGACCATATGCAAGCAATTGTAGAAAATCTGGAAGTAACCACTGCCATCATAAAGAGACTGTCTAAATGTGTGCAGGACTTCAACAAAAATAATAAACATGATACTGCTTACTGTATATGGTCACAGCATCAGATAGAGAGGCCATTTGGCCAGGAAAGGAATTCCTCTATTGTACTACCACCACGTGAAAATCCGTTTGCAATTATTTTTCATTCAGAAACATGATACAATAAAGATATCTCTGTTAGTCCATGTTTATATTGAAGGAAAAAAATAACTACTGCAATTTGATACTGTACAAAACCATATTGCTAACATAAAAGAAAGCTGTAATTTGACAATCAACCCTGGAGAAACAAACTGGATATGCTGAAGTATTCATTTCAGAAATGCTTTCGCACTCATAGATGGGGCAAAAAATAGGATGTCACTAAGAAAAGCATTGTTATACAGAAAATAACTGTTAGTACCAGTTTATATGCTCCAGTGGAACTGGGCTGGATAGAGCAAAGAATTAAATAGACTGAGCAAAGAGCAAGTGCAGCTGAAAATCAGGTGCTCTGAAACTACAATCAGCAATCTACCTCCCAGTCAACTTATTCAGAAGCAAGAAGCAAGCTCAGAGGCACTAGAAATGCGATTGCTCTCCTAAGGAGAATCCTGTTAAATCTTCCTACTAGCTCCTTAATGAATGGAGAGTCAAGCTCAAAATCTGAGCAATTTACCCACCTTTGTAAGAAAGTCATTTTGAACTAAAAAGAGGAATTCTTGATGGCAATGTTATGATCTTTTCCACTGAAGTATTTTGAATAAGGCAGTGGGTATTTTACTTGGCTTGAGAGAGCCCTGTCTCACTGGGTGTATTGTCCCCTTGGTTTCTAAAGTGCACAAGTGCTATTCAGTGATCGCTTCAATTTATTACGAAGGTAACAGCAGCATTTCACCTATTACAGCACCAGGTACAGTTCAGCAGAGTCTTCAATATGCTCCCTAACTTAACCAGGGTCTATTCTCCAGATGCTAGGGGAAGCCAGGATAACTTCCCAAGAAATGAGCTCTTCTCTAGCTTGCCTCCAAACACCTGCTGCTGTTGCCCACACCTTCCAGCTGCTGCTGCTGTTAGTCCAGCAAAAAGAAGAGAGACAGAAGTAATATGGGAAAAGAGAGAAGAGGAGAGAGCAGGGAAATAAGACAGGATCCATGGTTAGCTTGGTTTTTAAATTACCTTTTAAACATAGTTTTAAATGTTGATATTGTGTTTGTGTGAATATATGTGTGTAAGTGTGAAGCCATGTGAGTGTAAGTGACACAAATGCACAGTTGGGTTTGAAGGCTCCACCTTTGGATCCTTAAATCCAAGTGCTCACTATAACCAAATAGAGTCAATGATATGGACACCAAATATCTACACATGCTGCTCTGATTTGCTTTTTAGTGCCATACTTTATTAAACACTTTCAAATAGAATTGAAAAACATGGTTGCACAATTAAGCATTATATAGTGTTATACTTTAAAACAAAACCTATGACAGTGCTACATTCTATTAGCATTGTTAGATACTTGCAACATCAAAAGTAATTAAAAGCTAAAACTATAGGACTGTAACCACTGTAGCAATCCGACTCAGATTCTGATTGCTGCATCAATAGAACTGTATTAATTTTTTTAATAAAGCACATATGCCTTAGCATTTCCCCCGAAAAACAACATATTACCAGCTCCGAAAAATAATCAGTGACTTTCTTTTGCTTTTTTGCTGCAGTCTGCAGAATGGTGCACATTCTAAGATGAGTAATTCTCATATAAAAATGCAGAGGTCCTCTGTCCCAGGTCCTCATGGCAGATGTGCCTTAGAATGGGGGGATACACACTTGTGCAGAGAGGTAACCCTTATTGCTCTCTAATTACCCTTCAGTGTGACCCTTATAAGCAAAGCCCACTTATATCTGTCTACTTGATTTACATACACGTATGCATCACACACATACTGCAGTGGATTGGGTTTCCGGAAATCAAGCTTTATAACGGCTGAAAAGCAAGTGTGAGATTTAAAAAAACAGAGATTTAGGAGCACAAGTTCCACGGAAAGTCAGTAAGATTTGTATTCCTAAATCTTCTAGGCATTTTTGAAAATCCCACTCTGTATCTGTAGTTTACTATGTACATATATATTTCCCCTGCATTCTTAGGGTTTCAGAGCAGTTGGGTAAATGGTATTTCCAACATTCTGACAGCCCCACCAACTCCTTCCATCACATCACTCACTCTCAGATATAAACTCTGTATGAGGCAGGAGTATTCAGCATGAGAAAGGGTGGCAGAATTTGGTTCCGTATAACTCTAACGAGAGTTCTGATATCGATACAAAATCATCTAGAATTCTGATGCTGACCAGTGTCACCCACATATAGAATTCACACCTGGAAGAAAGAAACAGACCAGCTGAGGGATAAGATATTCTGAATGAGAGCAAGAGGGGCAGAATCTGACCCATAGTGAACAGAGGTGCCTCTGGTCTTCCCATTGTCTTAGATCCCCATGTGACTGACTAGTGCCAGGGACTGAAAATGAGGAACTCTTCCTGTCTCCTTCTTTTGTATTTAAGATACCTTATTAGGTACCAAAATGTCACTGTTGCACTCATCATTCTACAAGCTTTAAGCATAGTGTGTGGTTGCGACATGAATATATCTTTCTGTTGTCTCCCCGGAGACAATATTCTGTTGCTGTAATGGATAACTGAATCAGAGAGTGTGTACTAAAGCACTATGAAAACCCAACCAAATATCTGCTATAAAACAATACTGAAACCAATTTCCTTCTCATTGTGCTCAGGCAACCTCAGCTGAGACTAACAGGGGACTACATGGGCATCGTCATAACAAAACAGACCACTTAGATGCATAAATCCTATTGGCTAAGCACAATACAATGCACCACTCTACACAGTGAAACTTGGATTGATGAAACATAACTGGGACATGACATTCATGTGATACTTGAGGGTTCAGATAAACGGGCAGGCACTACCAGAGTATTTCCAAGCTGCCTGCTCTATGCAGTGTAATATCGGCAAATCTTTCTTCTCCACCCCCACCCCAGCAAGCTAAGCTCTAAGTAAGTGGGACTGGTGTAGCGGAGACAGGTAGGAGTGATGCTGGCAAGGAACAGAGTCCTTCAATCCAGGCTCCTCCATAGCAACAGCTGGCTCCTCCGAGCTATATTAGCATCTGCAGACCAAAACCCCTTTCAAGGGAAACAGCCACTGGATCTATCAGCCATTCCCCTCCTTCTCTCTCTTTGGTGCACAAGACAAGAAGTAATTGCTATGAACTTCACACTTTGCTACAGAAGCTGAAGTCACTGCTATACAGTAGGAAGTTCCCTTCGTTATTGGTATAAAAGGGAGTTGTGTGTGTCTAGAGGAAAGAGACAAGACCTCTAGATGTTTAGCAAATGGAGAGGTATAATTATTATACTGTCTAAAAACTGGGATGAGTTAGAAACAAAATACAGCAACAACTAGGAGTCTCTCTTCATCAGAACAGAATCCTTATAAATACAAACCAAACAAGGGGCCGTAAGCAAAGAGTAAGACAAATTAGCTTCTGTTTGCTCAGGGCCAAGAGTAGTCACTGCAGAACATCAGAGCTCAAAGTGACAAAACTCTGAGGCAAAAACTGGGTGATATTATATTGTCCAAGCTGACAAGAACCATGTCCAGATCTGACATCATCCTCCCCTTTACTGATTTTTTCCACTACACAAAATGGCCCAGGTTTAAATGTGTACTGCACTGGCCTCTATAAAAAAAGTATCTATTTGTTTTTTTAAAATTGGTCAAGTTTTCTCTCTCTGGGCTTCTTGAGACAAGCCTTGACACTTTTTTTTTTCTTTTGCATATTATTTGTATGCATTATGACCCATGAAGTGCTCAGCTAACATAAGACTTTTAAGGATCAAGTAGGGCCACAGATATGTGTAACAACTCTTTCCTACATACATACAATTCTCTCCAGAAGGGTGAATATTTACTCACACATTAAGATACAAAACCCTAGAGAATTTTATGATTTTTTAAAATCCATTGTTCTTTTTAAAAAGTAAATATTAATGGAACGCCAGAGAAAATTAAATAAATGCTACTTAGCAAATAATATGAGGACTTCTGATAGGCTCACAATTAGGACATAGAGTAAATTCACATTAACTTTATAAGTTACGGTTAAGAATTGTCTTTGAATCTTTTTCATTAGATTATATTTAATATATGGATTCATCTGTACATTAAAATATCTAGTTATATTGTGCACCTACAGGTTGGGACACAGATTTACAACAGAAGGCAATTAAAAGATTTTTCATTAGAAATGATTCAATAAAGGGGCCAAAGCAAAAAGCATGTGAACTGGACCCAGATAACCCCAAGGGACTATCCTTTGGCTGGAGAGCAGCAGACACACCCCTCTCTGACATGGATGTCTCTGTGCATCGCTACTACATGGCCAAATCCTGCTCACCTCACCAGCATGAGTTAATCCAATTGCCTTCAGTGGGAGAGCAGGACTGTTCCATTGGTCTTGGGGTGGAAGTGGGGGGTGTTAATGCAAACAGGATTAGACCCACTAATGCAAGATGTGGAGCAACAACCAGAAGATGGTAGAAATATGTAGCCCAAGAAAGAGAGAGGCATTCCCTCCAGCACCCACTCTTCTTCGTCCTTCTGACAGGAGGGATCTCCCATTTGTTTTGCTTAGACCACCAAAGGCTTCACATTGCATGTGGGGAGGGCAGGGCCCTGGGAGAGCAGATGCCATGCCAGGGAGCCAGAATAGTTAAAACCAAGAGGGGTGCTGGGCTGCAGGGGCTCAAGCCGGAGATCTGTTGTGGTGCAGTACATGAGAACATAACAAACGTTCACCACCTGCACAATAGTATTAGGAAGCAGGAATCCCACAACAGGCATTTGTTAATAAAACTATATTTTGCTGTTACAAATGCCACAGTGAAGCAGCCCCAAGCCCCCACATTCTATCTCCCAGATTCCACGTGCGCAGAAGGCCAGCAGGAGACCCCACACGCAGGAAGGACAGAACGTCAGAGACAAACTCTGTCATTCCGAGCCCACGGCAGAACTCTGCCCTTTCCCTTTCTGTAATGTGTATTAAAGATTCAATTGAGGCAGCTGGAATGTGTTCTGAAATCTGTGGGTTGGGCTCTTTACTGTCCATTAATTTTATTATCAGCTACAAAATGTAGATAGTAGAGCTGTGCTTTTAAGGGCTATTCTTAAAAATCTGAGCCTCTGTTAACCTTCTCTCCATGACATACAGTATATATATTGGAGAAAAAGGAATAAGGCCCATTCCCCATTAGATTATAGGGGAAACTCTTCTGTAATGAATAAGGCAAATGATAGATCTTTTAACCACGGTCATGTATTAAACAGTTTGAAATCAGTCTCAAAATACGCACAGAGCCATACCCCTACAATGGGGGTCACACTGGGCATTTAACAGAGAGGACACAAGACAATTTATACACTGTACCAAACATGCTCTGACTGAATACACAAAACATTGTCAACAAGTGTTATATATACCATGTCCAGCTACATGTCTTCAGTCCCAAAATAATCTTGATTTTCCATAACCACCTTTATTCTAAGCAATATATTTCTTCCAGAGATGGAACACCAGGGGGGAGGACTCTGAGTTACTACAGAGAATGCTTTCCCAGGTGTGTCTGGTGGGACCCAGCCACCTGCTCCACTAACTGATCACCATATTTGGGGGCATGAAGGAATTTTACCCCAGGTCAGATGGGAAGAGCTCTTCACCTTCCTCTGTAGCGTGGGAGATGGTTCACTTGCTGGTTTAAACTAGATTAAATGGTGAATTCTTTGTAACTTTAAGTCTTTAAATAAAGATTTGAGGACATCAGTAACTCAGCCAGAGGCTATGGGCTTACTACAGGAGTGGGTGGATGAGATTCTGTGGCCTGCAAGGTGCAGGAGGTCAGATGAGATGATCACAATGGTCCCCTCTGGCCTTAAAGTCTGCGAAACTTTGGGATGAACAACTATGAATAGGACATGCAGGCTTATATATCACCCTAAGGCCTGATAATTATTTATGCTTAAATGTATTACAGTTCGACAGAGAAAATACAATGGTAAAGGAGATTTATTAATCCTAACACCAAAAAGTCCTGTTATATTTCCATATCACAGGCCTATTACCATGTCAGATCCTTGAGATGGAAACCTCATCACAGCTAACTCTGCCGCTTGAGCTTGTACACCCCTCTAGTGCTTGGTGATGAGGTGGCTTAATGCACATTAGAGATGCAGAATTTAATGCATTTAAATCATGTACTTCTTTAAAAAAAAATCCAATAAAAACTTTTTTCATTCAGCTGCTTTAAAAGCAAAGTTTCTGCTCAAATTCTCTTTCTTCTGATCCATTCTGCAGACCAGGAACAGTGAGTGATCATCCCCGTGAACAAGGAAGTCATGTTAATGAACAGACGCTGGTCCCACTGCTGACTCCCAAGGCTGGAGTTGGGATCCTAAAATCCAGTCTAGGATTTTAAGGCACGAGAGTCAAGAGTGCCTGGATGGTGAATACCATCCTGGCTGACCCAGGTCCCTGAACAAGTTTTGAGATTATGGGTTTAAATGGGACTTATGTAATGCCTAGGCCTTGCATTAGCTGGCAGCACAGAAGTAAATTTCACCCACAGTGCATAGCTTGACAAGAAGGAAACAGTATCATGGAGAGCAGCATACTAGCTTATGGAAAGTCTGAGCAAAAAATAATGAAATTATTCAAAATAAAGAGGCGAGAGGGTACATTCACTCATATGGGAAGGGGATGAATTGATATTTAAAAACAAAATCACAAAATCTCTGTTGCTATGCATATTGTTTGATGTCAGCTAGGATGGTAAAAATGAAAGGAATTCTGGATTTATGTCATTAAAGTTGGAAAGATAAAATGCCTTCGTCATTCTCAAGCAAAAAATATTTCTGGTTTAGAAATAAATATTTAGAAATTATTTTGACTGATTCTGGAATCTAGCCCTGTTGTCAGTTGTTTTTTTTTTAATAGTTGTGTTGATTCTGGCTTCTGAAGGAGAAATTCACGAGGAGGAATGCTGGAAATGTGTTTTACAACTACATACAAAAGCGCTAACAATCTTTTAAAACTCCACCCAGTAGAGTTGCCATCAGTGTAGTTTATAATCCTAGCTTTGAACAGCTTTTCTGACTGCAAGCTGTCTGGGTAATTACTAAGCTGTCTGAGAATTACTATTGAACTCTGTCCCTTTTTATCTCACTGACTGACTACTATTTGTTATTAGCCCAAGTAATAATAATATATTAACAAACATACTTAATATACAGAAATATATGTTTGCATTTAAACTGCACTGCACTCTGCACTCTTAAGTGTAGAAAACTACTGTGAACAGACTGAATAGCCATACAGAAACAGGCTATCATCTTCCCAAAGGCCAGGCAGAGGGACATAGTCACTCTTTAGTAATTCCCACAAATAAAAATGCTTTACATTGAATGACAAATGGGTAGTACTCAGAGAATTCCATAAAATGCCCCACAGCAAATGACAAAAACTGCCTAAACTGCATTGTAAACTTTATATATGTCTTATAGTTTCTATCAGGTCATTCTCATCCTTCAGGTGTGGGATGCCTGTTAGTGTTAGATGGAGCTGTGTGCTTCTTGGAAAGGGGAATAAATTCCAAAGAAAGGAGGCATCAGATTAGCTAGAGAGAGCTCTCCCTGAGTTGGTATTCACTATAAATGCTTAGGTTAAGGGCTTTGGCTAACTGTGGTAGAGAGAATTTTTTTCACAAAAGCCATGACATCCCAAGAAGTGCAGTTATATGGGAAACCTCTATCTTTCAGATGGGTTGAGGTACTTTTAATATTGCTGTATGACTCGGTATACTCATGGCATGTGGGCATCCAGAACCAGACTCTTGTGGTACTCTTTATGCATGCATATATAGCTGAGTTTTTCTTACCTGTTCCTCAGAGATAGACAACTTATTTTAAGCAGAAGAATAGCTAAAGTCCTTACAGGGGAGTCAATATTTGAGGATCAGAAGAATTCTGAACAGGATTATGGAGCCATAGATCCTTCATATAATTAAGCATTAGAAAGAGTTTAATTCTCCAAAACAATTGTGTGTCAGGTTCAAGAGATCTCCACAGTGCATGGGACAGAAGTTCTAGGAGACTCAGCTATTTCAGGTTTTTATTCACTATCTGAAACTTTTATCAGTCGTGACATTCAGTTCTCTCAGACAACACTTCTTAAAAAAAGTACGCTGCCTATTTTTGTTTTTGTTTGTTTTTTGGCTATAGGCAATGAACTCAATAGCTTTTACAACAACACGCACTGGTGATGGTAAGGAGTAATTCAATACAACAGCAGGTCTCCCCACAGCAAATTTCCACTCACTGTGCTTCACATGCTTGTCATTTCTATCCCATCAAAAGGTGAGAGGAGCAGAGAACCGATTCTCAAGAGCAACAGGCTTAGAGCACTAACCCTGAGGTATTAAGTCAGCCTGCTTATTGTAAATAGCTAGATTACTAGATTTCAGAGCTATAAGATCAATTTCTTGTCATAAAAGATGATCTAAATGCAAAGGTGTGGAGTGATGATTTGAGATTACAGCTATTAATATGCCAGGCAGAAAAGAAAGTAGGTTCACAAGGCAAAGGTGTAGCCCTACTGTATTAACTCATAGCACTGGACCCCTAAAGACATGTCTATGGGGACGAGGGGAATATCCTTCCACTGATAATATATGAGATCTGCAATTCTGCTGATATTATTCAATGTCAAAATTACTGTTACATCTTGTACTCATGCATTTCACTGACATCATCAGATGGAACTCAAAGGTCCCCGGAGGACTGATATATCAGTGGAACTGCTACAATTACTCCACTGACATTGTAATAACTCTGGACATCATGAAAGGTCCATGCTCACTTTCTCTTGAAAAGAGAAATTACCAATGAACCTTTAAGCAATCCTCTCATCCAAAGGTATCAATAATTCATGTTGTCCCCATGTAACACTCTCCCTGCCCCAAAACCTCTTTAAAAAGACTGGTGCAAATGTCCCATTTCCTCTGGCGGAGATTCTGCAAAGGAAAAATACTGTGCAATAATGTTTCTAAGATGACGCTATGGCAGTACAAATCTAAGGCATGGGACATGCTTCTAGTATCATAATACTTTCTCCCTGTTGGGTAAGGCCAGACCAGATGGCTACGAAAGAGTATACCTGGGACGGTATGAGGGCCCGAAAGTGTTAAAAACCCTCAGCCTGGCAGGCAGAGGGAAGAGCACAGCAGGGCAATCAAGGGCAGCTGGACTCAATGAGGGGCCAGGCCAGGGGTATTTAAACCCTGCCTTCCTTAAGAGGGGAGGGAGGATATATGCAGGAAAAGCTGCTAGGAGGTCTGGGGCAGATGTAGGAGAAGGTCCTCTCCTGGTCAGGAGACAAAGCTCTCCTATGGTCAGGGAAGAGGAGGTACCTGGGGGTGTCCTGACCGCAAAAGACAGAGATAAAGCGTGAGACCCACCAGGAGGAAGCTGGGAGCTTCCCACACTGTATACACTAGGAGTTCATGTCCCAACATACTGTGTGGGTCTAGCACTTAGCAGAAAGTGAATTTTGCTGACCAAATAGGGAGTAAGAACACACAACAATATTCAGAGTTATCACCCCTTTATTCCCAATACAAAAAACCTTTGATCACTGTTTGTTTGTTATATAAGTAATTTATATGATGTTTTAAAAGATAGTTTGTATTGAAATATTTAAAATACAAAATGCACTGTATTGCATGTCATTTTTATCTAACAAATGCTATACTGCAACTGAGTTAGCAGTTATTTGGTCCAAACTAATCAACAAATACTAAAGAAACTAGTACAGTCCAGAAAACATGAGCTGTAGATTTTCTGCACCCTTATGTAAAAGCCTTGTGTTATTAATATCTATTTCAGCTAAAAATAAATTCTATGAGGGGGAAGATGTCACTTAAGGAGTTTCACCTTACTTGTTGTTCTGTTATTTGCACAGTTTTAATAGGATTTTTCTATTAATCTGTTACAAACCATGACATTTTATATTTTCTCCATGACCAAGCCATGAAATTTGCCAACTTTATCCACTTGGTCATGATGTAAGGTCTGCTATGCTTTTTAAACTAAATAACTACTGAAGCGTCCCCTTTGGATAGAATGAAGAATTTGCCTATAATTAAAGCAGGAATTGTTAACTGCTGGCAGTAAAAGTTTACAGCGTTGTTTGACAGTTGCAAAGATAAGCCAGTAAAAATCCTGGGATGCCGTACCTACCTGTGCTTCCCACATATCCTAACAATAGGGTTATATCTCTCAGCATCATGAAATCAATCTCAGATTAGGTAATGAAATATGCACGAGCCTTTTCCCAGAACCTTTGACAAATCACACACAATCCTAAATCTTCATAAATCACGATTAAAGACAAGTATATCATCACCAACGAATATATCTTCCCATGCCTGACCCAGAGACTAATGAGAAAAGGCCTAGACTATCTCATCTGATTAATTAATTCAAAATGTCTGCTGTTATTCAAATGTGAGGCTGGTATTATTTGAATAACACTTGACAGCAGTGCCTGAAGATATCATTTCTGATTTGTGAAGCTGCTGCTGCATAACTGATGATAGTTTATGAAAATGTTCCATTGAAGCTGCTTTTCTTGGCACAACTGTGAAAGATTTTCTGGAGGGGGTTGGGTGTTTTCTTCAGTAGTTGATGTTCCTAATGTTGTCAAATATTTCCAAAACCTGTAAGAACTTGAAGCATTTTTTGCTGAACTCTTGATTGAATATTAGCTTCTCCTATCTCCAAGAATTATTTATTCAACTTGGTATGTTTTTCTTTTTGTAGCAGAAGCCAAAGACATCCACCAAATGTGACATTTCCCCCTCTCACCTAACCCCAAGTTAGTGCAAAAGACAAAGCCTTTTCACATGAAGAGAGGAACTCAGGAGACTGCACTGGTCCAGTCATCTCACTTCCAGTGCACAATCATTCCTTTATTCTTAGTGACCAGTTTTGGGAGGATGGCAATATCCTCCTCTTCCTCCTCATCAGCGTAAGGTGCATTATAGCAATAACCTTGAAGCAGATAAAGCTGACAGCCATTTCCAAGAATGGTAACGTCAGTCAGCAGCTAGTTACTGGATATTGCTTCCTAAATAGAAAGTTTGCACTCTTCCTTCCTCCCCTCACCTCTAAAACTGAGCCAGTGTTGGAATTCAGCTAAATTGGTATTTTCCCATCATCCGAGACATCACCAGGGCTTCTCCCTGGATTCAGGATCTCATCCTGGCATAATTCCTATACTGCTGTGAGCCTCCCCTTGAAATAGCCCCAGGCCCAATTAATATAGTAATTTAAATTATTCATATGGTCATGCTAGGAGTGGGTCTATGGACAAGCCTACCTTTTTCTTTCAATACTGAAGTTTCTTTTTTCAGCTAGCAACCTCATTCATAGATCAGAAAGCAGCACAAGCAATGATGTAAGGTATTTTGTCCAAAAGGTCAAAAATATATAAACTAAGATATGCCATTTATTATGGCTTGTCACAGAAATCAAGGCACTTGGGAAGTTAAACAAGAGAACAAAGAATAAAGGTCACAATAGTATACTCCTTACAGGTACTTTAGTTCATCCCAAAATACTAGTCACCCAAGAAAATCACAGCCTCTCTCATGTTGTAATTGGGGAAAAGCTTGAAAACAAGACAGCTTGTGTTTACTAACTCATAACTCTCAAAAGAGGCCCTACTTCAATAAGGATTATTCAGCTACATGGAGGTATGTGTTTCAATTAGCAGTAGTAATAAAAATAAAAAGAGGATTTGCTTAGTGCACTTTTTTTAAACACAAAAACTAAGACTCTTCATCTAAAGTTGGGGGGGTGGGGGAGAGAATGCGAACTTCACAAATCCAGACCACCACTGAAAAAAAAAAAAAAAAAAAAAAAAAAAATCGCACCACGAGTCTGAATCCTCCAAAGGACTCAAACCTGCAACAGGATCCAAGTTTGGGAGGTGCTGACTATCCTCAACTCCTATCAATTTTAATAGGAGTTAAAGATGCGCTGCACCTCAGGGTGGGACCTACAATAAGGATCATAGGAGTGGTATACCACAGTGCATGCGGCTTCTGAAGGAGTTCTTAATAATAATTTTATGTTAAACTTAAATTCAGTATTTGCTCATTTTTAAAATCCAAATGCCTGTTAAATTAAACATCTGTGTCTTTCTAGGAGATAATCATGGTAGGAATTTCATTACATACAGTTGTACAGCAAAATATCCATAGCCAGTTATAACTATTTTTATTTTATTAGTCAAATATGAAACTTGATACTATGCTCATAACAATTTTAAAACTGTGATATTCTACAACAGTGTAGCCATAAGCACTAAAAAAGAGAGGATGTGAATTGTAAGGTCTAAAACGAATATAAATCAATCATTATGACAGAAGTAGCACTTATTTGAGAGTCAGAAGTGAACAAAATATTCTGTGTCAGCAAAATGTCTCCTGTCAAAACCTGCTCTTTAAAATTTCACTACAATGTGCTGAGACAAATGTCCTTTGCAACTCTGTATAGAGAGGCATGTTCTAAATCTTTATAATTCAAACCTCCTGTTTTCAGACAAAGAAGAACGCTGTAAACGGTTATCTATTTCTGTTGATGAAATAAACAGTGTTTCTAAACACACCAAGTGCTAAATGCCGCCACTTTCTCCATCCAACACTCAATGAAAATGAACTGCATCTCTGAATTACCTACCTCAGGGCTGGTCTATACTTACCTCCGAGATTCGGCAGCAGTCAACGGGAGATACGCAAGCGACGTAAAAAAATTGCGTAACTCACGTCAACTCTGCTGCTTCAATTCTGTGCGCCATCCATACTGCGCTGCGCCACTTTCGGAAGTGGTTTTTGTAGGTCAATTTCTTCACAGACTGCTCAGTCAGTCCAGAGAAATCGATCTAACGGCAGCGAATTTGCCGCCATCAGTATAGACCTAGCCTAAGTAAGTCCATGAAAGACACGTTAATAGGTTTATCCCTTTTGCCCTTCTTATGAGTGAATGTTAATGCTCATGAAGGTTAATGGGATATCAAAATGGACATATATGTTTACGTGTAGATCACTTAGCATTTTGGCAAGTACAGGTAACAGCACAAGGTGCTGCGCAGTGCACTGAGGATTTTCTCAGCTGTGACCTGCTGATCTATCTATGGACAAGGATCAGAGGAGATGTATTTATGCCTTCTGCATTCCAGATGTCCTATTATGATGTTTTTTAAGTTATGTATGGGACTCCTCCCTCCCCCCCATCATGAATCTTCTTGCTGCATCACAGGCTGACAGATGAGTTGGCTGCATCATGTTCTGCTAGGAGAATGTCCACGTCATGCCCCATTGTTCATGGCTGGCCACTACTATACTCCCAATACATGGCCCATCCTTTTCTCTGCCTTCTGTAAACCCAAAAGGATTGCTGCCCCCTTCTACCTCGCTGAACCCATGACTCCCTCATCTCGTTCCTTAGCAGGCATCTGTCTTTGGTTAAATGGTAAGCATTTGGGAGAGGTTAAATCTTATAGCTGAGTTTTTTGGGCTAGTTTCCTTCCTCTTTTTCCCCCTTGAGTGCCTGACAAGTTTCCTGAGATAGTCTCTAAAGACAGATATGGCATGATTTCACTGGGAGCTGCATTATGTCACTTTTCAGTGTAAATTACATTAAAAAAAGAGGACATGCAGCGAAATCAGATCAAAATCTTTTTCTAGTTGGGTTGGCATTGCAAGTTTAACACCTTTTAAGAAGCTGCATTGTTTGTTTGAGCTGCTATAGTTTTAACATATACAGGATGCTATATTTAAAACCTTAAAAGGTGAAAGATTCCAGTTTGTGTTAGCATGCTGATGATAAAATCTCTTTCATTTTGAAGACTGTAGAAAAAATGTATTGGGGTCTGTCAGATATGTTCTGAGTATCTGGGCTGGGGTGAAACCAGCAAGAGTTACATGATTACATGCTAAAGCCAGCATTGTTCAACCCTCTGTTCTAAATTGGACAGTCTGCCATGTAGTCTAAAAATGCAATATGAAAAGGACTGAGATCTACTGTAATTTTTCAACAAAATAAATCACAAATAACTAGGAAGAGCAGCAGTTAAACAAAGCACTACCTACAAATAACAATGGTCTGATTCAGCGCTCTACTTCTGCTAATGTTATAAAAATAAATGGTTATGTTGAGAATTAAAAAAATGCCTAAAAATTGCAAATTGATGTTACTTTTCTGCATAACAAAATCATTTTTTCATAGCTAGTTTCTCCAAAATATGAAAAACTCTTTTTCCTTGTGTTGTGCCTTAAGACATCATGTGCTTTTATCCCTTAGCAAAATATGAACCAGCTACTCGGCTGACAATGCCACGAACCATGACAAAATGGATTATTAATGAGAAACTGATCTCCAGAACTCTATTAATTTATGTCTTCCTGTCGGATCCCAAAGACGTATCAGCCTTCTCACTCAAAGAAAAAAATGCCAACATTGTACTTTGTTTTAAAGTTCTTAGATGAAGAATTCATTATCCAAAGCACAGTTGTGTTATTTCAGTCTTCTTGTAGAATAAAGATTCATTATCAAACAGCTGAGAAAGCTGCTGGCAAGTGTGAGGATCTTGCAAAATATATTTACATCAAAAATTCAATGAGGAAATTTAGGTTTTTAACCTTTTTTCCCTCATTGGCAATATGCCTTTACTCATTCTGACCCACCAGCACATTAAAAATAAAGGCCTTGAAATTCCACTTGCAAAAAACTGAGAAGTACTAATGTGAGGGTGATTTTTTTTTAATTATTAATTATACTATTTATTCTGATACAAAAGAAAATTAACTAACATGTCAAGAGAACTATGTAGGATATCTTTGTTAAGCATAAATAGTGAACAGACATAAAATATCCTTAAGCTTTCACACACAAATCTCTCTAATCTGTGCTTATGATAATATTTATGAAATAAAAAACAGAGGAAAAATTGCTGTAATGTACTCTGGGTGACCTCTGCTTTCCAGAAAGAATGAAAACAAGCTTTTGCTTTTCAATCCCCATCAAAGTGGAGTTAAAGGAGGGACAGCATTCCCTTGCTCACTGCCATTAATCATTGCTTTCTTCAAGCAAGTGCGTATTAATTTCTGTCATCCCAAACATCATCGAGTATTGTTACAGCACCGTTCACTCCTCATTCACCACCAGTTGTTACCAGTTTCCCTACACCGAGCAGAGACAGGGTGAATCGTGTGGATTTCAGTGTTAGAGGCCTTTATCCCTGGGGTGCTGACACCAATTAAGCCATTTCAAGAAGAAATGAGAACAGGCGCAACCCTTCTATGTAACAAGAGCTTGCACCTAGCATTGGCAGGTTGCCATTTTCTGTTGCCTCACACTACAAAACATTCTGCCACATCCTTTAGAATTATACAGCATGTTTACATTTAATCTTAGCAGTATCTTGGCTAATTTTTTTAGATCTGAAATGAAAAACTCAGTGTGGGAGCTTTTGCAATCACATTTAAAGTCAACTCAGAATAATATTCCCAGATCTCAAAAAAGCCTTAGGAAAAGGTTTATAAACTAAAATGATAAAACCCTATTGCAATATTTTTTAAAAAGTCAATTAAAATTGTTATTAAAGAGAGATAGTAAGGAACAGTATTATCAAAATGAGTCTTGTTCCTTTGCTTAAAACTAGCATTAGATATACATATGGGACAACTGACTACAGTTTTTACATTACAGTAGAATAGATTTCCTAAATATAAAAATTAACTGGGAACTCCAATATCGATAACACAATGCAAGGTTGGTTAATAATAAGTATTCTTACATTGTTGCATCTGCATCTGTTTCCTTTGGGGGTTTGTGGGAACTATAAAATTTCACATTTCATAAAAGTTACCTTGATCCCTAAAAATCAACATATTTAATGAGTTTAATTAATATCATGTGTGCATTACTAAACAGCATGTAAAGATTGATCAAACTTGCTAGCGATATTGTTGATTTTTTCTGACTGCGTTGGATCTAATCATTCTCCTTGTTTTAGACATTTACATCTGCTTTTAAGTTTTTATGGCTGCCTGTTGGCAGGCAGCAAAGTGGAGCTGTCGATGCTGCTGCAGAATAATGCAAGGTTTGTTATGAATTAAATATTAGAAACCTTAACGCAGCGGCCAATAAGAATTATTTGCCTTATTAAAGCAGCAGAAGACTCTGATTAAATTTTCATTGCATTGCAGTCTTTTTCCCATTTCTGCTTTCAATTCATCATTCTAATGTATGAAAGGCTTGCCGAATAATGGCATGGGGACTTAATTTCTGGAATGCAAATATGGCAAAGAAAATACCATAAATACCCTCCCAGAAAACATTAAACAGTCAGTTCTAATTAAGTGAATACTAACTAAGTAAATATTCTCTTAAAGGGAAAAAAAAATAATTCAAGATGTCAAGAATTCCAAGAAGACAAGCACTAGATACTCACGCACACGCAAATTATAGTGCAGCTTCGATAATCTGAATGTCATGGGGGCATTGAATACATTTGGATCATCAAGGTTTCAGGTATTCGAAGAAATTTCCATGGGAGTAATTAATAAATATCGGGGAACGTGACACGTTTTAGATAATTAAGAGTGTACCTTGTATGTTCTGGAGGTAGATATACTGTAGTAAACTACAGCTTTTATGATCAGTTAACTGCTTATCAGGTCTGTATAGAAAAACATTATTAACACTGCATGGCTTACTGGCATGGTAACAAATTTTCATAGAATTCTTCTAGAAAAAGAAAAATTTTCCCAAGAAAAAAAAAGCTAAAGAATATGTGGAAAATGAAACTCAGCTGTAAAACCTACTAGCACTTTTTAAACCCATACTGTGAATTACTGCAAATATAGTTAGGGAAAATAGTCAAAAATCCTATAATCATGTGTCCTATACCGAAGGTTGTTCATGTTTCTGCCTTAATGTGCATCAGGAAGAAAATGAACTTCAAGTATCCATTTCCCCTAGAGAAAATCTCTTCTCTGAAACTCTGCAACTAATGAAATGGGGATCTATAAATAGCAGCATGATTACCATGAGAGCTCTTGCTTTGTACCAGTTGCTGCATCTGACCCTTTTTACACTAATAACTACTAGACTTCAATATAATTCCTCTATAGGATGATCAATATTAGGATAGTTCAAATGTGATGTACATTTAAACTACAGAATATATTTACTCACCAAGCTTGCTAAAACGTAAGAACACACCACAATGCTACCTTGTATTGTCTTTCTCTGCTCACACTTATTAGGAGTTTCTTACTGTGTTAAGTGAGATGAGTTCTGCTCTATAACTTCTCTCTCATGTTATAGAGACGGGCATCATGACAAGACAAAAGCCACACCACACCTGAAATTTTCCCTACTGAAATCTCTCCCGATGAACCTCATTAAAAAGGTTACTCCATGGCAAATATTATCCACTA
>ML675655.1:1531113-1543108 GCA_007922155.1 Mesoclemmys tuberculata
CCAAGTATTTAATTTACAAAAGCAATTAATGGAGCAATATGGTAACCACATTTAATCGAAAATGTAATAAGGATTCTTAGGCAATAGAGAGAGGTGGTGTTTATTCTCCTGTCTATGGGCATGTTTGTGGTGACTATTAACATGAAGGGAAGTTCATGTGTGCACAGACACCATGGTGTGCATGCCAGTTGCAATGACTCGATAATCTGTGTGACTCTGAAGAAGTCACTATGGTTTATTGTGTCTTATGCTATGATGTTAAAAATTCCCCAACAGTGCTAGAAATCAGCTGCCCGATCTACGGGCCCCCACTCTGAGAGGCACTGAGGCTTCTTTAATTATTGGGGCTCATCACAAGCGTGATCATTCTAACACCACAGCCCAATTGGCTTTGAGATCATGATCTATGGAGGAGATGTGTACAGTGGAGAAATAACAAGAGTCCTGTAGCACTCTCGTTTTTGCTGTATATAGACTAACACAGCTACCCCTCTGGAACTTTTCACAGTGGAGACATACAAATCCTCATAATCCTACAAGCAATCAAGGAGAAAGACAGAGATGCTTACCCTTTTTTTAAATTTTTAAGAATATTTTCCACTGTCCTGCATTACTTCTGAGATATTTTTGTATATTTCCATAAGAAAGTAGAAACTGAACAACAAAACTATATTCAAGAAACACGACTCGAGTCTCAATTAAAGCTATAAGAGCCAGGAAAATTTTGAGCTAAATCAGAAATTCTATCTTTGACTCATCCTACAGTGCCATAATACTGCAGGGGTCTCAGCACAGTTATCTTATGACTCATATATACTCTAATAAATAGGTTCAATGGGTTGTGTAAAGGGCAGAGTTTAAGCATTAACTCAGAATTCCCTAGCTTTTATGGATTTAAGTCAACCCTTAATGTTACTTCAACATAGTTTGGCAGTTGAATAAAATCTATTGCCAGTGTTACAACTTCTTCCTTCCTAAATGAACCAAAATATACCTCCAATTTACATAAGGAATAATGAAACACCCTCCAACTGATGATAAATGCTAAAGACCTGATTCCCCAG
Organism: Mesoclemmys tuberculata; assembly: GCA_007922155.1. Taxonomy (NCBI): domain Eukaryota; kingdom Metazoa; phylum Chordata; order Testudines; family Chelidae; genus Mesoclemmys; species Mesoclemmys tuberculata. Next base: position 1,532,178 of record ML675655.1, read on the forward strand.
GTATCCACACCTATCTACAGACTTCAGCTATTCAGCACCTCTGAAATCAGGCCTTTGTTGTGCTAAAACTGGCAATAACATAACCAACCACGATTCCTTTTCAGCACAGTAATAGTTAGCACTGATCAGAGCTCACAATACAAAGTTGTAAGGTATATCTGAAATAATATCACAAAAGTCAGATGACACAAAGAATTTTAATACTTTTCTTTTGTTAAGGTACAGTAACTGAGAATACAATGAAATTCTTCACGTTCAGTATCTCCCATTAGATCAATTAATATGCAGAGAAAGCCTTTAACATGAAGTTTAAATAATCATAGAAAGAGAAAAAGAATCACCAATGTTCTAGAAGCTTCTCTAGACCTTTCAATCAATTTTATTTATATGCAAAACCAAGAGAAACTCAGAAAAAACAAAGCTCCTCCTGATGCTAAAGCTCTCAATTTACTGACAGGCAAATGGCTTCATGCTGCCACTTAATCTCATTTCTTGCATAATGCCCTCTAATTAGCATATCAAAGTGAATTAATACTTCTAGGGCATTAGCAATGGGAAAATCTGCTCCAGGCTTCACAATAGCAGTTAAGCAAGAGCCAAGAAATCCTCAAAAACACCACAAACCACTTTGCATTGCAAAACTGTTCAATTTATTTATCCTCTCTCTCTAAACACTTTTACCGCACACTGTTTTACTACTGTTCACCAAACAAAATGATAATTGCCAAAGTTACCAGCATCTGTAATGCCTGTTTAGAATCTTAATTTAGATTATGTAGTGGAAGATCTCCAGATATTTTCATTTGCTCTATAATATATGTAAACATATACTGTAAAATTGTTATTCTTTTCAGGTTCTTTTAAATTTGAGATAATATTATTTAACTCCATTTTTGGGCCTACAATAAATAAATATCAAATCATACCTGAAAAGCCACCTGCTGGACAATGCAGACGAAGATTAGCTTTAAAAAGTTAATGCATAATATAAATATAACAAGAGGTTTTGACCTGTAAACACATGATAGAGAAACTCCCCAAATGATTGATTTGTACTAGTATAGGAGCCATGTTATTCAGGGATTCTTATATTGGTACAACAATTTCATATGACTGTGCAACTTGAAATTAGATTTCTCTTTAACAAAAGAATTTAAATAAAACACACTCAGATGAAATAAGAAAAATAAATTAATATGCTTCTGTACAAAATGTTCTTTGTATCAATATCTTTAGCAACAAACACATACTGCAATAGCTGCTGCATCAAATAATTATTTTTTCTTGAAAATAATCAGTCTACTTTCAGTAATAAATTGGTCTGTAAAATGTGTTATAATTTATAACCAAGGACTGAAGAGATCAGAAATTTCATAATCTCTGAACTAATAAACCCCCATAAAACAACCCCACCAAAACCAAATCAACCCTAGTTAATATAATCTGAACCTATGCATAGAGATTAAACTCTTAGGTAAAGCAAATAACAAGATGAGGAAGAAAATGTCAAGTTCAGTGGTGTTTGCTATGTTTTTATTTACAGCATATAAACAATAAGAATAAAGTTTTAGAAGTCACAACTGAAATTACTACAGCTATTTATCTAGCATTTTCCCCTTTTTAAAGAATGTGCATAACCCTTATTGAAAAATATAGAGTGTTCAAGCATCAAGCTTCATTTCCCTGCATATGTAACTCCCTTGTTTACTTGGGCTGTAAAGATAACACAGTGAGTGGAATAGCTCTAATGTCCATCTGAAAAGCCGTAATTCATCAGTTTGGTTGATGTACTACTCTAATTTTATAAAAGCAAGAATTATAAGAACTGACAGAAACTTTAATAATTTATATTAAATATTGATGTGAATTATTTACTCCATTCATACTTAAAGACATGAATTGCCTACCAGAGAAAAGCAAATATGACAAAAGGTCAACATGATGGTGAAAAAAGGCAGGCTGTGTCAGGCATGTGTTATCTGAACCATGCTGATCACCTTGATAAGCGAATAGCATTAAACATGACTGCTGAGAAAACAAACAAAGCATTCTTCTCATGGTGTCAATTCACAGAATACAAACAACTACATCTAATTCCATGAATTATACAAGAAAAAGAAAACTCTTAAGTCCCTATTTATTTTGACTAGTTAGTATACAAGTTTATTATTCTTCCTTATTTTACTTAAAAATATTCACATGTGACATTGACAGCACTGTAAAACAGCCTAAAAATTCAGATTAAATATAAACTAAATAATTTCACTTTATTGCATTATATATTATTAATATACACTGTATGTGTATTTAAAGCTTGTATTACATTCGAAGCAATTTAACATTTTAATTCTACATATTCTTGTCTAAGGTAGACTGCAAACATCATTACATTCATGTATCACACAAATTAATATTTAAATTGAATAAAGATAGCATAATAGCCATATCATGGAAGTGTGTATCTTTCACTAAAAGCTGTACAAACTCAGTTGAAAAATCTATTCAATCTGTAAAATAAGGGATGGCCTTGGATGGCTTGGATCATTACCTACTATTATATGTATTTTTATCAAACCAAAATAAATTATTTAAATTACTATGAACATCATAAAATAAAGCTGTTGGTAGCTCGTAATCATTTTTAAAATATTTACAAACGTGCAAGCTTGTTTCATATTCAGAAATAAAATAAAGCCCACTAAAAATGAGGCAGAAAATAAAAGAATTACCTGCTCATACTGAGTTAGTATTAAAAAATAGGTCTAATTTTATCTTACATAGGGAGGGGGGAGATGGTCTGGAAACAGATCTTTGTAATCAAGTGAAAGATTGTGTGCTATTTAAATACAGGCAGGAGCTGGCGTAAAGGTAGTATGTAGTAAAAAGTCCTCTAAGACAAAATACCAGACGTTTTCTTGGGGGAGAGAGGGAAATAAAAAAAGCCGTTCTTTTTCTTGGCCAAAATATATAAATAAATAAATAGAGAGAGAGATAAATCTCACATTGAACCACCATGGAGATAGCATTTTGTCTCTACGTACATTTGAAATGGATGACAAAATGACAATCGGATACTTAATTCAATTTAATTTTTACTAGTAGAACATTTATGAGGCAAAATGATGCCATTACCATTAAGGTGGTGTAACATACTATTGGATGTAATGAATTGGAAATATGTTTAATAATAAATATTTTTTAAAATATATCATTTAGGAATTTTGTTAAATTTTAGCTGATTCTTCCTAAAAATTCTGAGTATTTAAAAGGAAAACAAAGATTAAACATTCCTACATGAAAATGAAGATGTAGATTTTTTTAATCCACATTGTTTATTTTCTAATCTATTCAAAGTAAATTTAAAATTTACTTTAAAGATTTAAATTTTAAATAACTTTAAATTTAAAATTTAAATAACTTTAAATTTAAAATTTAAAATTAAAGAGCTTGCTAAAGGCATACGAGGACTGCATCCTCTTTTTTTTAAATAGATCAATTGTATAATTATTACATTGCAGTTTCATATTTTAAAAATAGCTAATTTAGATAAATTATAACAATGTCATTTTACCATTCCCTATTTATCTTTTAACATTTAGTTAGGGATTGTTTTATTTTATTGCAAATTATTGGCATTATATGATGGTTGCAAATACTAAAAAGTTAAAATTAATTTAATGTAAGAAAACAATCTTGCAGTTGAGTATAAAAGAACCAAACTGAGGGAGGGTTTGATATTTTCAAATTCTTACTGCAAGAGGGGGGAAATATGAAGCCTTTCCAATGCTAGCTATATAGTGGCCACTTCGGTCAATATTCTGTGCAATCGTTAGAAGTGCTCCTGAAAACCTCAAAAGAACTGTGCCATGTAAGAGTTTTGCTGGGGAGTGAGGGAATGATATAGCCTTTAATCATCAGAATGTCAATGTATTGCTAGTTACAGCTGTAGCAGTAAAAATAAAGATTTTAGCTTACATGGCAAATAGCAAGAAATTATTCCCATTGTTAATTTGCGATTCATCTGTTTTTCATATCTAAAAAACCTTTTCACCCTTTGAAACAAAACTCTGCATGACGGCAGAACATTTTTAATGATCATTTTCTTCCTCTCTCTGTAGACATAAAAAATAGTTCAACCAGCCCAACCAGCCAAGCAGGCCTTTCTCTTCCCCTGCGGACACCTCCTGCAGTCGAGAAGTTCATTAAGTTTTATGATCTTCCCAAGTCAGTCCTGCTTAGAAGCCTCAGAAAGGCCACAAATCTGGCAAACCATCATGTATGCCATTAGGCATTACTAGTAAATGAATGCTATTTAGGGTTTGTGGGGACAGTAAATTAGGGTTTGGTTGGCAGCTGTCATTGTTTGGGGGTTTTTTAAACAATTTTTAAAAACAATCTAAGAAGGCAAAAAAATATGAGGGTACAGATCATCTATCAGTACAGCTCAATAATATGGAATTCCCTAACCATTTTAAAGAACATCAGAATTAATATATTTTCATTTATATCTGCATATGCAAATACAGTACGTCAGGCATAGAAATTTACTAGAGTGTAAGGATAATCAGATTCTGATTCTAAGTTTTTCTTAATAGTAAAGAGTGGACATACAAAAACGACATACACATGAGTCTATGACATCTATTGATATGATGACAGACAGACAGATACAAATCTGTGCAACAGATGTGACTCAATATTAAGCATAAAACTTAAGATTCTGGAGTGATACTAATACAACAGATACAGATACAAATGTAACATAACACAGCCACTATAGAGGGACCCAGTTTTCTTATCTCCCTGTTTTACTAGAGGGGCTTCCTTCAGTAAAACTTTTGGGCTCAATATTCTTTGTATTAATTAAATGAACAAGTGGCAGTTAGTTGTCTTTATGAAAACCTGCTACCTGGTGGCTGCCTCTAGGAATGCACATACCAACATATGTATTTTTTAAGTTGATTTATACAGAACACAGTATTTTTTTAAATTTAAAAATAAGTGTCAGATTAGAATTTGTAATTATTTACTTTGAACATGATAAATACTTCACAGAAAAACTATTAAAGATATTATTCTCTGCCTATTTAGAAATAGATAGCTGAATAAATATAATGCATCCACTAACCCTTGAAGAAAAGTGTTCTGATTTCCACAGCCATCTGATGTGGTTAATTTACCTAAAATTGAGAGTTCCCCTAAACATTCTCTTTCTATCAATCTAGCAAAGTCCTCACTAGCTGCACTGAACACTAATAATCCACCAACAAAGTATTAAAAATGAATGCAATTAAATATAAAAATGACTGCATGGTTGCATACTGAACCCCTTATTTCTGAAAAGAGATGACTGAAATCACACTTTATGCGGAGGCTAAATTCTTTCTGTCTCCTTAAACTAGGTAGGGATAAAACCATCACAGTAATTTCCATTACTAAAACCAAGGTAAAATTTTCCTCAGATTATAAATAATTAAGTATTCAGGCACAATCCAATTGCAACTTGATTAAATTAATTTGAGCAAAAGGCAGTGAAGACCAATGGGAGAGAACCCCTACCTTAATTGCATCCCCAACTGTTTACCCTAAAATTCAGAATTGTTTGGAAACAGATGGGTATTTGCATTTTTTCTCATTGAAACAGATCAGAGAAAATATACTAGAAATTGCTTTCACATTTTCTTTGCTTTGGTAACACTTACTAATGTCTATATAGACATTTAATCTCAACTGGGAGATCCTGAGTGAATATCCCCCTATGGGAACAGTTTGGAGGAGGGTGGATTTACCTCCATCAATCACTCAGTGCATTAATCCTATCCTTTCCCAGTTGCTGGGGCTGGCAGGATCTCGCCTTTGGCCAGACAGACGCCTTCACTCTGTTGGCAATTAGCTATTTTACAAAAGAGATAACTTGCAAACTCGGCTCCATGAGTCAGGACACAAAAGCAAGATCTCAATTTACAAGTTATCACTGAAATCCCCAGAAACATTTGAAATCGCAAAATCTCTTCCCTTGTCAGTTTCCTTCTTGCTTCTGAAACAGCAATGGTCTTACCAAGCACCCACTGCCAGTAATCCTTGTCTCTGAAAAGACTTGTTTTTAATTCTCAACTCACCTCTGACATGTGGTTGACTATACTTTCCTTTCAAAGCAGTGAGGCTAAGCCCTGTGCAAATAAGTGATCGCAGGACCTACGCCTTCTTAATTGAAATCTGCCTGCTGCAAAATGTCTAAACATCAAAGGCAGGTTGCTTGGTTAGCTCTGGAGCTGGCTGGGCAAAAAGTTTAGAAAAAGACAAGAAAACAAATAAGAACCAAAGGGGGGAGAGGTGTGGTAGCGGCGGGGGGAGGGATTTTGACTGTGATCAAGGCACAAAGGGTGTGTGTGTGTATGGTGTAGGGAGGGGGGAAATCATTCCCCTTATCCAGAGTAATATAATGCAATATAAAGCAGAATCAATCTTAATATTCACAACACAGTCAATACCCCAGTGCTTAGCTGTCAGCAGAAACTGAAGTGGAGTCCTGATAGCTAGGAAACCTTTGGACATTAAGCAGCATAATTTACTGAGAACTATGCACTTTTAGATTTCTTAGTTAAGATTCACTGTGATTTAATGTTTGATGTCTTATTTTGTAGTGATGTGCATTTTTTTTGTCTTCAGACTGCAGTTGAGAACTGTAATTTTCAAGTGTAACTAAAAACTAGTATACAGATTATTTTTAAAAGTTAGTCAGATCTTAACAAGGCTCTTGCTTCTCATATCACATATAATACTTTTCAAAATCCTTCCCTCTAAAAAGTGACTAATTTTTCTCTACTTAGTCTGGAGGGTCACAGAACACACACACAAACTGCTATAAAGTTTCAATGTGTCTTAACACCATATCTTGACAAAATTAGTTTGTCAACTCTTTGGGGGAGAAAAATGTTGGTGTTTAAAATATTATTATACCAAAAAAATTTAAGGGTTTGCTGTGCTCCCTAAAAACAAATATTGTCAGAAAGCATTCTACCACTTTTACACTCCTAACTTCACTCTGTAGAGACTTGTTGTTAATATTTTTGTGTCCTCAGTGTCACAGCATTTTCATTTTTTATCTGGTTTTCTCTTAAAATGTGATGCATCCAGAGAGAATGGTATATTTAGACATGTTAATTCTTACAAAGTTTACTTATCCCTTTAACAAGCTCTGTATTATATGAAGAAAGAATTTTTGTATAGCACATATATGATTATGTTTGTAGAGCACTTACTTTGAAGATGAAAAGTGCTATATAAATGGCAAGAGAAAGATTGTGTCTAGGTTAAACCCCTAATGCACTTTTAACCTAAATGTGTAGAACAAACTCAGGAACTAAAATTCTAAATAATACATTTTTTAAATGGATATTACATTTTATCACCACACAGTTGCCTGAAATGTTGTTGTCAAAATCTTAATTACTGTAACTATATAAAAGTATATGCTACTAAGTTGCTTTTACCCTTTTTTTATTCCATATTATTGAAATACATTTTCTGGAAAATTTCAGGGCGGTTTTTTGCTATAATTTTTTCTCTATAGATATATGGCTAGCAATAGCCACAGACAAAAATACTCATGTGAATATGTAACCATTGCAATGTAAGTGTACATAAAAATAAATGTATTATATACAACCATGTATGTCCGCATGTATATAAACATGGGTGTACATATTTATATACATATCCTTTAGCATTTCTTAAGACAGTTTCTTAAACAGTTGATTTCCTACATAATATACTAGTTTGAACCTGGTAACTGAATGTGTCCAATAATATATATATATATTGCTACTGCACAGATAAACAATAAGGCGGCCCGAGTCAAACAGAAAGTTGCGGCTGTTCCCTTGCTCCCTACTCCGCAATTGGCTTCTCTAATCTCACATTGCTCCTTTAAGAAATTGACATACAAACAAGGCGGAGAGAAGGGGAGAGAGCCTGGTTGCTCCGTGTTACTTCCCTGATTGCAGCCAGAGGGGGAATTTACTCTGTGGAAGGTGACACACGATCATTTTCATCTACATTTCATTTTACATCGGGATTATGAATTGTAAAATTTGCTCCAGATTTATTACATTCTCCCCCCTCCTCCCCAAGATCAGAAGCAGGCAAGGAGGCAATGATCAAAGATGGCTGCGGTGCCTAAAGCAGCTTCCAGGCTCGCAGAATCTAAGCTTCGAGAAGTATTGCAATGTTTACCTATGTGGGGTTCAATTTAAAGCCATGTTACTCCTGGTCTCTTACCTGTTTTCTCTTTGATTTCACACAGGACACTGAACAGAGCAGGCTTCATTCTGTGGCAGTTCAGTGCATGCTTTCTGCAAAACAGACAGGAAAAAACAAATGTATTAGCAAAAGCTATTTGATATGGCGCCTTTTCACAATAAAATGATTTAACTGTGTCTCTGCATTTTACTGTCCATATATTCCATGCAAAGTAATAGGAAGTAAAGTTCATTACAAATGACAAGGAATCTTTGGCTACAGCTTTTGGCTACGGGGGGCGGGGGAAGGTTTATATTAGCCCTGTAGGCTGCCACGCAACATAATCATATTGTGTGCAAAGTAGCAAACATTAAGAAGATATGTGAGGATATTTAAATTCAGGGATAAGAGGAGCAAATAAAAGGAAGTTTCAAATGCCTTCTCTAATCTATCACCAAAGCAGGGACTAGATGACAAGTAAAGATCCAGGTAGCCCCAGCATGCCTGCCACTTGCAGACTTGTGACACTTGCAGAAGTTTGATTTTAAAGCCATGTTTAAAAGGTTACTTTTCACCCGTTTATTTTAAGTCAAATTAGTTTTATGTAAATTCCCTGCTATACTAGGTGTATAAATCAAAGCCTGTCTCGAGTACTTTCCATTCCTCTACATTAGAACTGATTTGTTAAAAGGGGGAACTTCAGAGTTCACATTGTTTTGTATTGACTGTGATTTCAAACATTGAGGTTTTCTCCCTGAAGCAATATCTTGTCAGCTTTGTAATTCATCTGCCACCACTTGAGGGGCAGGAGAGAAGGAAAGAAAGTTACACTTCCTAACAAGAAATCAAAGCCTCCCTAAGAACAAATATTGGGGATGGTGATTTTTAAATGAGTGTCAACCAGATAGTGTCTAAAGACATGGAAATGAAAATGGGAATATACATGAAGAGCAGCCTTCCACGCAACGCATAGGTGCAAATAAAATGAAACAGAACAAAATGGTACAAACATCACATTATATTTTACAAATAATTAATAGCAACTTTGATTTTGCCTTTGCCGCTTGCAATTTCTTCTACAGTATTAAGAAGTTGCTCTAATCGTGAGACTCTTGGTCTCTGCAGAGGAGCAGGAGGGAGAGAAACAAAAACCACACACACACAAAAAGACAAGGTTTAATTAGACGAAACCAACTTTGCTTGTGCCTCATCCAGGCTTTGGTCAGTGATGGTCATGATCTGATGGAGGATGTCTCCGATGTCCTGTTTTCTGCCGTCGCCGTCTGCTCCTTCATGTCCATGGGGAGGAGGCAGAGCCATCCCCCCCTGCACCGAGTGGCCAGCCAGGTTCACGCCGGCCAGAGTCTGCAACATCCTGGACTGATCATCCATACCTCCTACCGCAGCCCAATCAATGCACTTTCAGAGACAGCAGCAGGAGAAACGGCAAAAAGAGGGAGAGAGTAAGAGCCTCACAATCAGAGGAAGGAGGTTTGTGCTTAGAAAATAAAATGCAAATAAATCTCTGGCTCTTGTAGTCAATTTCAGTTCCTGTTTGTTGTTATTTTGCTCTCGCAAATTAAAAACAAAAATCAGTATTTAGGATTTCACCGGATCGCAGTTGTTTATTCCACTCTCTTCTTTCCAATGCGGTAAATCACTCCCTTCTTTAGTTACAATCTTCTTTCATCATAACAATGACATTTGTGGCTTGGATAAATGAGTTGATAAGCTTTCTTTGCAGTTTTCTCTCCCTAGTACAATCTTCCAATTTTCCTCCAAAGCTTTTTTTTTCTCCTTTCTCTCTTCTCCTTTTTATTTCTATTGTTGCTTTTTATGTCTTTCCTCCACTTGTCCAAAAAAAAATCTTCGCAAAAAAAGAGAAAATAAAAATAATAATAAAAAAAAACACAACTTGCTTTCAAATCCTTAAAAAGTTAGGAGGGTGGCAAACAGCAAAAACCACAACAAACCAAGCAAACACCCCCATCCCCAAATTGCAACATTAAAAAAAGCCCAAGAAAACACAAACACAGATGAAAAAAATTAATTGCCCTCCCCCAAAAATAATAACAAATTATCCCAAGTCTGTACAATGGGGGTAAAATTGCAGCTATCAAAAGTTTGAACTTGTGCAAAGAAAAGAGCGGAAATAAAGGGGAAAGAACTGTAAAAAAAATTAATTACACACTCTCAGCAAAGCAATGTGCAAAAATATCAGCCAGCTGGAATTTATGAGCCCAGCAGCCCAGTGACTGTGTGTGTTTTATGTTGTTTGATGGCCGCTTTGGTGAGGGATTGACAGTCTGCCAATGCCACTCACTCACCCTGCAGACGTGTCACCCTGTGAAGGAGGAGAGTCAGGCAGAGAGAGAGCGCGAGCGAAGGGACGTGGGAGCCAGGCAGAGCCACGCCTCCTGCCCTCCCCTGCCCCCTCCCCTTCGGAGAGAGGCCGGGGAGCTAGGCTGAGCCACGCCCCCTGCTGCTCCTGAGAGACCCGGGCAGCCAGCCGGAGACCACGCCCCTTTGCTCCCTCCCCGCCAACTTCTTCCTCCCGCTGTCCCCATCTCCGCTGCACTCCTCCCCACAACAGATCCCCAACCAATCCCTCCCCCACACTGACCATCCCCCAACCCCTCCCCTGGTGTCCTGTCACCCCCCCAGCCCTCCCCCACACTGACCATCCCCCA
>ML675655.1:1543208-1590708 GCA_007922155.1 Mesoclemmys tuberculata
CCCCCCCACTGACCATCCCTCTAACCCCTCCCCCATCCTGTCACCTCCTCAGCCCTCCCCCACACTGACCATCCCGCTAACCCCTCCCCCATCCTGTCAGCTCCTCAACCCTCCCCCACACTGACCACGCCTCCCCATGTCCTGTCACCTCCCCCACACGCACCACCCTACCCAGCCCAGCCCCCCCCCGCCCCCCCACACACGTACCGTCCCTAGGGTCCTCTCCTCTCCTCTGCCCCTCCCCCTCCCATCACACTCTCCCCTCACGGCCCCGCCTCCGCCGAGGTAAATTCCACCCGTGCCTGGCCACGCCCCTTCCAAACTCCCCGCCTTGCAGCCAGGAGCCAGGCCACGCCCTTCTTAGGCCACGCCCAAGGGCGTGGCCCCGTGCGAGCATCAGGTCCCTGGTCTCCCGCGTGGCAGGTCCCGCTAAGGCTTCTCCACCGAGTCCCTCCGCCGCACAAGCGGCCGGGACCGGCGGGGCCCGAGCCGCTGCGAGCATGGGAGGGTGGGGCCTCTGCAGGACGCTACCACTTCGCTGACCAATCAGAGAGCACGGGGGCGGGACTGAGAGAGAGGACTACCAATCAGAGCCCGCGGGGCGTGGCCCCATCCGCCGCGCGCGCGAGCTCCGCCCGTTCCCCGAGAAACTTGGGATTGGCGTGTTCGAACAGTCACGTGGCCGGGGGCGAAGGCCGCCAGTGTCCACCCGCCCCCTCTGTTACCATGGCAACAGTGGAGGGCTTCTGTCGTCTCTCTGGCCCCGCCGACCGGAGGCTCCGGCTGCGGCGCGTCGTTGGAGGCGGGCCGCGGGGTGCCAGGCTCCCCCATCCCCTCCTGGGGGCTCAGGGCCTGCAGGGAGCCCGGCCCCGCTCCGCAGCGCGGTTTGGGTCTCCCGCGTGCCGCCCGCCCCACCCGGAGAGCGGGCGGGTTCATTGCGGACGAGCCCCCAGGCCGGACGTGCGCTCTGTGCTGTAGCCTGGAGCGCGGCCGCGCGCCGGCTGAGAGCGGGTGCTGTGCCCTGCTCAGAGCCGTTCAAAACGCTGCTGCGACCGTCCGTTGCCTAGGCTGTCCCTGAGAGCGGAGGGCACCAGTGGAGCCATTCGACAGGGTCTATAGCTCAGCAGAAGCTGCGCGTCTTCCTTTTCAGGATCCCTGGCCTGGCCACATCTCGCCCAGCAGTTCTCCCTCCCTGTCAAAATACCCGCTCCACCTCCAGCTGCTCGTTGACAGCAGCCTCCATTGTCCAATTTTCAATCAAGCACCTTTGTGCTTTCTCCCATGCTGCCCCTCACACTTGGGAAGAGCTCCCTGCGGACATCTGCAAAGCTTCCTCATAAGCCTCCTGAAACTCTGCTTCACCATGCTGCATGCAGCGATTAGGCTGCTGGAAGGTGCGCTGAAGCCACTCAGTCATGCTGACCAATGTTGCCTGAGTGTTTCCTTGTACTCCCCTCTGTGACTTTTTATTCTTCTGTTGTCTCTTGTCCAATTTAAGCTCTTTGGAGAAGGGACTGCCTTTTATTGTGTGTTTGTTCAGCACCAAGCACAACAGGGCTGCGGTCCATGACTAGGGCTCTTAGGTGTTATGGTGATATAAATACGTGCCAACTGCTCATGTATAGACTATAATCATTACAATTTGTTGCAACAACGTTCAGTATATTTGCTTAAATGCAAACTATTTTTAATATAGCCTATCCTGTTTTTCAGTTACATTTAACTGTGGAAAGTTTGAAGGGACAATAGCAAACCATATTTAAGATGATGGATCTAAATCTTTTCATAACTTATAACTCAAACAGTTGGGCTACATAAACTAGCTTCTGGCCTGCAAATTGCTTGGTTTAGTGTAAAGGCCAACCAATTTTCTACAAAGATTGAAGAAAATCAGACAAAGATACAAGAGGCATAAAAGTGGACATACAATGTAAACTGCTTGCAATGTAAGCTCTCAGCTATGGCAAGACTGTATGTGTGCCAGGTGCTGTTAAAAAAACTGTTATTTCTATCAGGTCATACAGGGAGTCTAGTAAAGCTGGGAATAGCTCCCAGATCTCTTGATGCCTGATCTTGTTTCTTAACCACAAGATCCTACAATCCCCTAATCATTTCTCAAAAATCTATTTAAAATTTGCAACTAACTCAATTTCTTAATAAAAATTAATCTCAAAGGAGTTTTATAAAAATGAAAATCTTTATTACGTGTAGTGTATTTTCCCTTTGTTTGAATGATTGTATTAGATACCATTAACTTTTATATTTGGTTTTCCTATTTAAAGAATTTTATTTGAATTTTGCAGCAGGTATTGTGTAGCATATTTAATAATATTTATTAAAATAATTTTAGTTGCAAAAACATTTTTACTATTATTTATTAATGCCGCTTTTAAAATATTACTTAGAAAATATATTCCAGTGTACATTAGTAAATAAATTATGCTTGTAATTTCTAGTGCATTTTAATTATACATTTATCCATGTCTCCCTTTGCAATACAGAGAATTGCTATCGGAAATAGGGACACTTCATTATGCATTTTTGGACATTGCATTTGATTTTGTATTAGAGACACTGTTCATTATGCATTTTTGGACACTGCATTTGACAAAACATACCAGGAATCTGATTGGTTTTATTTTTAACATTAACTAATATAGATATTGGCACTTGAAGTGTGAACTGACCCATAAACAGCAGTGCTGTTTCCACATTTTAGAGGAGATTGCATTCTGTATGTAGAATCAGTGAGGTACAATAGACTGTCTTGACTTCAAGTCTCAGAATGGATCCCTCTGAAAAGCAAATTATTCTCAGCAATGCCCATTTCTTCTAGTTAAAGACTGGCAGGAAGAACTTAAGTAGTTATCACCTGTGGAATAGTTTCTCAAGGAAAGTGATGGAAGCTGTCACTTGAGACATTTAAAACTGGTCCAGACAAAACCCTAGAGAACAGACTGTAATCCACTGTATAATTATGTGCACTGGAAGAAATACAGATGTTTTAACTCATACTGCACACAAAAACCAGGATGGGTCTCCCTGACCTCATTACGTTCCGTGCACTGATCCCTATGCTGGCTCCTAGTACGTTTTCATTTCCAATTAAAATATTTGTCCTAAAAAGGCTATCAAATATTCAAGGCCAACTTGATCAACACATACATCTTTACTCATTACATATTCAGGCTTGCTCAACACTGGAGAAGTTTTGTAGGGATAGCTATGTTGATCAGGGGTGATTTCACTCCTAATCAATATAGTTATGCCTACAAAAGCAGCACAACACACACTAAAATAGTCCTTTTGCTAGTATAGCTTATTTTGGTTGAGTAAATGGCACAAGCAATACAGTACCAGCAAAATAAATCTTTTGGCCATGTAAGTTGTGTCTTCACTTGCTATTCCAGCAAACCCTTTCTAGGGTAGACAAGGAGCTCGAGTATCTGCACTTCTCTGACACAACAGAGCCCACAAAGCTCATAATGAAGCACATGCAAGTCAGAGACTGTAAAGTGTAAAATGATTTTGGATTGGCCTGATCTCCTCTAGAGACTTTGACCATGTTCAGGACACATATGCATTGCAAAACAGTCCTCTTTTACAAGTTTTGTTATTGTAACCCGAGATTAATGGGTGTAATGGAAGAAAGAATAGGTGGGAAGTAAGAAAGGACCAACAAAATTATAGCCTGAGTAAACTTTTTTATCATGACAGGGAGAACAGAAAAGTAGTAAAGTGCATTCAGAACCACCGTGCATATGTAATTTACATGGGAAGCAATTATCCATTATGATAGGTCCTTTAGAAAACCCCAGCAAGATTCTTAAATCTTCCCCTGAAGTATCTGATTGTGGGCAATGTCCCGAACCAGATGGACCTCAGATCCAATGCAAGATGGCAGTTCCTGTACTCCTAAAACAGGCAGGTCCTGAAAAACTCCACTAAATCCAGGGCCAATGCAAGATTTGATCTAATGACACCACTTTCTCGGCTGGGATGAGTGGTTCTTTGTTACGCCAAAGTTCCTCGTTCGTTCACTTGTCATCGCCACGGATTCGGGGACTCTCCAGTCACCCGTGTTTTCTCTTCCCGCCCGCTCTGCCAGGCCAGCACGTGCACAGGCGTGTAGGCCCCTACAGATGCGGCTAGTCGCCGGGCAGGGCTGGCACAGCCCCCGCACAGCTCGGCGGGGCGCTGTGCGTGGGAAGCCCGGCGCCTGCTGCACACGCAGGCACCGAACCGCCCGAAGCCCGGCCGCAGGGATCCCGTCTCCGAGCTCCTCGGGCGCCCCGCTCCGTCGGAGGGCCCGCTGCTGGCTCGGCTCGGCGGGTACCGGCGCACGGCCCGGCCCCCTCACAGGCCACAGCCACAACTGCCGGCTGCCTGCGTCTGTCAGTCAGCGCGCGGCGCTAGGGGCAACTAACCCTCCCCCCCAGCGCGCATGCCCAGAGCGCACAGCGTTGCTCCCTTCCCGTCGGGGTTTGGCCCACACGGGCCTTCCTCTTCACTTCGTCACTTCCGGCAGGAGGGTGTGTTTCCGGGTCAGCGGCGTGTCCCTACCGCTACCTGCTGTGTCCATAGCGTCTCCTGCGGCCCCGGAAGCGGCCCCGCCGGCGGGGGGCGGAAGAGGGACCCGGCCGCTCACCACAGGAGTTGCAGCGCCTGTAAGTGGGGAAGGGTCCCGGGTCCCTGCTCTGCCGCCCGCCCCGCCCCCGCTCCCTGCCCGCAGGCTGCCTGCCCCAGCGCCTGCGGGCCGCGCCGAGCTTGCTTCTGCGGGGGGGCAGGCCGCGTCCCACTGCCCGGCCCCGGGGACGGCGCCTCGTCGTCGCCTGCCGGACCTTGGGAAAAGCTGGGCAGTGCCTCTTTCCCCGCTCCTCTCCTGGCACTCAGGGTCCGGGACCCTAGTCTCCGTCTCCCCTTCCCCCGCCGAACAGCTGGACTCCAGCTGGAAAGCTTGAAACCGAGGAATCGGGAGTCCTGGCTCCCAGCGGTTCTTCGCTCAGAAATCAGCCGCCAGCTCTTTCCGAGGGCTGGACGGAGCCCAAGAGTCCTAACTCCTAGCCCACCCCCTCTCCTGCTCTGACTAGTCCATAAAATGCTACTTTGCTAAGGGCATTCCACATCTCCTGGCAGGCAGAAAAAGAAATGTGATAAATAGAACCCTACAGTTGGCACAAACCACCTATTTCTCCTTATCTCTGACTAGAGCTTTGTTAGAAGAGGAGGTTGTACATTGCCACGTTTCTGACTTCATTGTCTTCACAGTACAATGCAAAATATTTACAAATGTTTTAATGAGTCTGATGTATAATTAAAATTGAGCTATAACTGAACATGAATTAACAAAGTATAACTAATGATACATTAGTATGTGTTTTAGTGCATATGCTCTTGCTAATTCATAACATTCTATAATTGACAATGGGTCTTCCCTTTACTTGTGTGAATTAGTAAAATTCTTCCATATTATTGTTCATTTACATCTCTGCTAAATTCATGGGCTACAGGAAACCATTATTCTACCTTTATGGTATTTGAGAGACTTATGTGAATATATCGGCGTCCTGTACATATGCAAATTAGTACTGTTTTTATAGAGAACTTTATGTATGTGGTCCTTTAGGGTGTGTAAGAGACTTAAAACGCACTAATCTTTTCACAAGGACTTCATTGTAACTGCACAAATAAGTATAGAGATAATGGATAAGAAGCTATAGTTGGGGTAAACAGTGTAGATCAAGTGGGCTTCTAAGAAGTAATTTGGAAGGGGGACACTTGTGGTGATCTTGATGAAAATCTTGTGGGGCAAAGTGGCAAAAGGCATGGACTCAGGCACATTATAGAACTTGAGATACTGTTGAGCAATTTTGATTCAGATGCTTGTGGGAAACTCAATACAATGGACCTGATGTCCTGGGATAATACAGTAACTTACATTTCTCTGTCTTGTTATTACTCCCTCGTATTAACATTACTACTTTTCTGCTGTGGAAGCTTCTTTGGTTTGGATGCCCAGGCTCTAAGATGCAGCTCTGATTGTACAGGGTGCTTGCAGGGTGAGTGTTTAAAGTGATCCCACTCTGCCTTTTTTGCTAGTTCATTGCCTCATTTTCTGACACACATGAGAAGGGTGCCAGCCACGTGCAGTGCTCATATATGGCGGGAATTCCAGTGTGGAAGAGGGAGTGGTATATTTTTGTGATTGAGACAAAGGTAAGATTTGACATGAATGTTATTAAACTCATATCCCTGGTTATCATCTAGACTAGGAAGAACATAGTGGATGCCCCAAATGGTTCATCACATGTTCTAGTTTTCAAACAGTTGTCAAGTAGACTGTTTTCAGTTAAGCCTACCTTTTAGTTAGATCCCGTCTATACACAGACTGGAACTAAAATAACTAAATTGGTTGCAGTTAAAACCTTCCATTATTTTAGTGCAAATCTGTGTGTTGACACTTCTTTCGGATTGAGAGTGTTCTCTTTTGATTTTGAGTCCAAAATAATGATCTACACACACACTTGTTCTGAAATAACAAAAGGTGAGAATTACAACCAGTTTAGTTATTTCAGTTTCAGTTGGTGCATAGACCAGTCCTTGGTTGCATCACTGTTTCTCTTAGCCATACACAATGTGTTGATTACCCTACTTGTTTAGTTCAGCTGTTTGTCCTATCTGCTCCAGGTTTCACTTTTAATAGTTCAGTTCTCTCAGAATTTGTTTATGTAGGAGGGTGAATGACCTTTATAATAAAGATGACTCAACACTAAATTGTTTGTCAGAAAGATGCTTGTTATTTTCAATAAAACAATCTTTCAAAACCAGAAATTCTGAGGTGTTAGAACAAACCAAATGCCAAAGGCTCTTGATACCTTAATTCACTGAAACAAATTTTTAAAATTATCAGCACTGTTCAGTTCAGAAAAGCAAAATGTCTGCACAGCCTCCCCCCATATTTGCTGATGCCTATTATCACCTTTTTATAATGGCAGTAAGTTTGCTATGCTACATTTTAACAACAGTTTTTTGTCTCTCTGGTCTATGTAGTCCATGTATCCAAAGTGAAGCTAAGCCAGGCCTTTTATATTCTGCATTTTAATATTTCCTCAGTGTCTCTACTGGGAAGCTTTCTCAAAACAAGGAATATGCAGAAAAATCCGCCATATTTGCTAATATATATTTCTAATGATGCTGGTCTGAGGCATGCTTCTGTTCGCATCTTGTACTTTGTGCAAGGTTGTTCAAAAGCCCAATTTTTTTACTACAGAATTAATCATAGGAAGCACATCCATAATTTGTTTCCATAGTGTGTTTTAAGAGGAAGTCCTATCAAAAGTTTGTTCACAACTTTTTAAAAACTGAGACATGCTTTGTGCACTGACCCTTCAGAAGCCTTGGGCCAATATTTCAGAAATCTAGGGAAAAGTAGGAAAAAAAGAGACTCCTAGGAAGCTTTGAAAATTAAAAGGGGAAGAAAAGAAATAGTCAGCTACAGTCAAACAAGTAAGAATCTGTCCAGTTTTATTTGATATAGAGCCCAAAGGGAAATTCTCCAATAGGCATTATCTTTGTGAATATACAAGCAAGTCCTAAAGGGTGCACAAGTACCCCCATCCCTGTTGTGATGAGAGAAAAATATGGTTGTGGTCTTTCTTGTCCAATGTTTATTCAGTTTAATTTTATTGAATATAAATGGGTACATATGTTGCTTTCTAAAATACTTACTTTTGGAACAAACTCCTGTTTTATAAGTAAATACTATGAAATATAAAAATGAAGAAAATAAATCCTGAGCGGATGTTCAAGATTTAATTTTGGATGATAGCGACTCTAACTTTGGAAGCAGAAATAATATAGGAAAACAGGATTCAGACCAGAAAGAGGAATTGGCAGGTAACTTTTTTTTTTTTTTTAACGCAAGGGGGGAGAGGAAATCAACATTTGGATGTGGTGGTAGAGAAATGTTGAGATTAAATTCTGGTAATATACCTTACCTACATACAGTGGATTTTATCTTCTGTTTACCTTTAAATATATGTCGTGTAGTTAGTTTTTATTCATGGATAGATTTACAGTATTTGTAACGGAATCTACGTTTATGAATATGCTTTTGCTGTTGATCTAGACAAAATGTACTATACATCTAAAACACATTTTAAAGGTAATGTCCCTCTCAGTTTTCTAGGATCACATTTTTTTAATATTGAAATGAGATACTGTGGTGACATGGACCTAGCTATAAAACTGTGACTGATAGGGAGCAGTTATTTTGTGGTTGAAAACCAGTTAAATATTCCAAATGAAACTTTATATCTGCAAGTAAAGAAAAACCAAAGAAAAATTGGTAAATAGTCTTTTTAATGTGATCCTACCAATATCTGGCAATTAAGTTTCTTGTCTCACTAGTTTAATTAGAAAGGAGCCTAGACAGATGAGAGGGAGAGGTCCCAATTCTGCAGTCAGATCTTTAGGAGGGGCCCCAGTCAGGTCATTGTCATTGTCAAGGACTAATGATGCTTGTTTAGGGGAAATGCAAATAATAGTCTGCAAATCAAGTCCCTTGACAATTCTTCAAAGAACTTTGATGAAGATCTTAACTCCTTTTAGATCAAATTTTCTTTTTTCAGTAGTGTAGAGAGAGAAAAAAAGTACTACTCTGGATTCTCCTTATTTTGTCAAGTGTATGTTAAAGACTGAAGTGTGTATCATGTAAATGTGTACAAGGGATGGTGTTGGTAACATAAATACCCTCCTGCATCCCCTCAGTCCAAACCCAAACATCTACACCATCTTTAACAATCCCTTAGCCTGAGCCCTGCAAGCCTGAGTCAGTTGGCACAAACCAGCCATGGGTTTTTAATTTAGAATTTAAAACCAGAAAGGACCACCAGATCATATAGTCTGACCTCCTGTGTAATAGACGCCCACTAATCCCCACTCAGGCCCAGTCGGGATTCGGCAGCAGTCGACAGGAGATACGCAAGTAACATAAATCACTTGCGTATCTCCCATCGACTTCGCTGTGTCTCTTCCACTATCCACACTGCGCTGCATTGAAGGGAACAGCGTTCCCTTCGATGCAGCACTATGCCACTTACCAGGGTAGTTTTCCTGTGTCGATTGCTGGATCGACTGAGCGGGTCTACACAGACCGCTCAGTCGATCCAGAGCAATAGATGTGACGGCGATGAATTTGCCACCATCAGTGTGTACCCAGCTTCAGTTACACTTGAATTGAGCCTACCAACATGGGTTAGACTAAAGTATTACAGTCTTCAGAAAACTAAACAGTTATGTGCCTCAAGCAGAGAACAGAAAGGACTGGGGTTTACCAATGCCCAAGGCCTCCACAATGGAAGGTGGTGGCGGTGCAGACATAAGAGTATGCTTATCAATTCTGTTTGAGTTTATGGTGCGTTCACAGTTGGGTTTTTTGGGGGGGCCCTGGACTTCTCTTTCAGCACAGATCAGCATTTTAAGTGTGAAACTTGTTGTTGGTACAATAAATCAGCATGTAAAATCTGAAATTCTGCTAACAATTTGGAAATTAAAGAAACAAATACAAAATATCCACTAGTTATTCATTAGGAAGAAAGTAAGAAGCAACATGTAAATAAAAAATTAATTTAATTTACAAAACATCATGATTTAAAAAAAAACGGGTTTGTTTTTAAATTGTGATTGTCAGCTATCATGGGTTAGCCTTGTGTTCTGGTTAGGGAGTAGAAGTCAGGACTCCTGGCTCCTAGTCTTTTTTTTTTTTGGGCTGCTGCTGCTGATTTGCTGTTAGGCTGGTCGCGCCATCTTATTGTGCTTCAGTTTCCCCTTTGTAAACAGATATAATAGTACATTTATCTCAGCAACACTGAGGCTTAGTTAATGTCTGTAAAGCATTTTGCATATCTGTCTGGAGGATCTCCAAATATTGTTTTTCAATTTGAAACTATCCTTGAATAACAACAGCTCCATCTGACTATGTTGTGCCTGCTGTTACAAGTAACCCCTCAGCTTACTGTAATTGAAGGATGATAAAGGAAAAAATCAGTTTACATGAAATGATATTAAATGGACAAGTATAGTCAGTTTCATTGTCTTGTTGACACTGAATACCCCCCTTCCTCAAACTCTGCAAAAAACCCTGTTGATCCTTAATAGAAGTAGCAATTTTTTAAAAGGGATTTAAAAAACAAAATTCGAACATACTCTTTAAAAGGTGCTCTAATTTAAACATATGAAGTGTCTTTTTAAATGCCAAAATGAACTAATGTATTCTAGGTTTTCGCTGTTCTTGTCAACCCTAATGAGCATGTACTTTGAGGCTATGGCACATCTTACATGGCCAGCACAGTATGATTAGATAACTTTGTGCATGTGGAGTATGTGCTCTGTTATACTTCTGTAGTAGCCAATATAAAAAAAATTGAGCATAGTCATGGATCTTAAAAATTAAGCAAAGTGTTTTAACATATTTAGATTAGGCAAACCCGGCAAGATGCCACTTTTGTAAACTGCTTCTATCCAAACCATTCAGTACAATATCAGAATGAAAAATGACAACACTTTGTCATCTGTTCAAATTGATATTGCACTCTTTGCAGTGACAGCTGAAAAGGCCCACAGGTGCCATATAAAGAGGTGACCATGTTGTCATATTTCATTTAGGCATCCCTCTGCAAAGCCATAATTACCTAATTAGGTTGTTAATTAGGAGATTAGCATTTCACTATATTGATAGAATGCTCTTTGCAGGCATGAGTTTAGATACAGATTTGTCTGCTCTAATTTATAATCTCTGCATTTTTTATACTTATTTATTTGCTTAAAATCTTGATGTGGGATAACTCAGTTTAGCAGACAAATTGTTTGTTTGTAATCAAATGAAGCTTGGACAAGATCAGGAAACCAGTAGTAGAAACAAGGTATGTGCATGTTAGCTCCAATATTCTCTCCAAACCCCGTCTACCACCATGACACAATAAATAAAATATTTCAGTTGGTATAATTGTTTCCTGGTTAGCATGACAGAAAACGTATAGAAGAATTCCAAACATCTATAAATATAGAAATAAAATATTTTAAAACATCCTTTGCTAGTTTAGGATGTTCGTACTAAATGTTGTACTTGCATCATATTTTTTAAAAATCCATATCTCTCATGAAAGCCCACCTTTTAAAACCACTTCAAATAGTGACTTTTATTGTTTTTTTAATATAGGAACCAAAGGATTAGTGACAGCTTTTCTAAATAAGTATTCAGTCTTAAATAGAGCTGAATGTTTGATGAAACATAACTTAAGTTTTCATATGTAGTTCTCCTCTCTCCATTATCCTGCAGGTACAGGATTCTGTGTAGTACTCAAGTACTGTATGTTTCCAGTTGTCAAGTCTTTTGAATATTCATATGGAGGTGGAATATTTGACTTTGGTACTTTTAATAGAGATCGAGGATTAGAAAGAGGAAAGATTTTTCCTATATTAGTGAGAAAGCAGGTATCCAGAGCTGATTTTTCATAAGTGGAGGCAGAATTCAATGTGAAATTATTTTGGATGACCTGAACCAATAAACTATTGAAGTGTGTTCTCACCTTCCTGCTTCAGCCAGTATGCTGTTAGGGAAATTAATTCTGCTTTACTAATCTTTTCCCTTTTGTGTTGGCCTTTAAAATCAGTTTAAAAAGGTGCAGTCAAATGGAGATGTTAAAATCCAGGGATCATGGAACAAGTCAAGCTTAGGATCATGTAATGTTGTGTTGTTCCTTCCAGCCTGCTGCATTTTGAGATTGCAGGAATTGTTTTATATTCATGGCATACTTTTATACTTCGTAGAAGTTCTGTGATGTTTATAATTTGACTCCACCCCCCCCTTTCCAATCTAATAGGGACTAATTCTATATTAATTGATTAAGGAACTCAATCAATTTAAAATTACCCTTCTGTCTGAAAATTGTCTACAATTATTGAAACGTAAAACAAATTAGAGCAAAGAAAACATTTTTTTCTCTGTTCAATTTTACTCTTGCAACAAAAGAGAAATATTTTTTTTTAAAGGAAAACACAGAAATTGGCAGAAGGATCATAGCTGATGTCAAATCTGAAACTACTTTTAACAACTTGAAACCTGGCCAATTACACTATATCTTATTAAAAATGAGAAATTTACTTGATAAGTGTCACTTTAAAGGGATGGCTGTATGTCTTTTGTATGGTTTTGTTAGGGACTAGTTATGAAGATTAACTACAGCATAACCTTATTTATTAAACTGCTGAACTAAAATGGAGTTGTTCCATCCAATCAGAGCTCAGAGTAGTTCCTGACCCACAACATCTATACTTATTTGTCAGTTCTGTTGTGCTTTGTGTGCTGGCTAAGGCTTTTGTCTGAATAAAGATGGGATGGTTATTTTTTAACCGTAGTGTATTACAATTTCTAATGACCCTTCATCATTCAGGGCATGGGGATTTGCATGGTCACTGTACAGCTATCTCAATAGTCGAATGGTGAATTTGCAAATCTATCCTGGCTATTATGAAATCATCACCCAAGCTACTGCCCTCAGAACTCCCCAAAAACATGTTCACAACTAACGTGGCCTCCCTGACATTAGACCATTGCTCTGACACTTTGCTTAATCCCAGAACTTGAATTGAATATAATTTAAACATAATTTCTTTTATACAATTCTCTGGAGAGTAAGTCTGCCTCAGGAGCAGGGGCAAGCAGGAAAGAGATACTGAGAGAATCGGGGGTTAGGTGGGGAGGGTGGCCATAATGTCAGCCAGACTATCTGTGTAGTCAGGTGGATGGGGAGTTCTCATGGCATTCACCATTCAGAACAGAAGGGTTGATAGCTAAACAGAGCTCAGGAGGTGATAGAAGGGGAAGGAAAGCCCATTTTACCATCATTCAGTGTTGCCAGTTGCCATGATATTTTTTCTGAAAGCCCCCAACTGCTAGCATCATATGTTGATATAGGAATTTGTTTCCATTTGGGAAAAAAGGTTTCTAGTAGTCATGTTTGCAGAGAAAAGTTTGAAATACACCCTCACTGCATTCACAGAGGAGAAGATTTTTTAGAAGAACATAAAACATGGGGTCAGTGGTGAGAGGTAAGTCTAGAGCATGATGGTGGCTGCTACCCCCGTACCTCCCTCAGTCCTCTGTTTCTCCTTTGGCTGGGGCAGGAGGATGAGTCCAGCTGGCTGGCTTCTGGAAGCCCTCCACCTCCCCCAGAATCCTAATCCTCAAGTGTTTAAATTTACCCAGAATTTTCAAAAGCCCTTTGTTTTGGTTAATTGCCCCACCCTTCATCCCATTAGTTCAACCCTGCAAGAGGATGAAAAGAGAGAGGTTTCACTTTTGAGCTGAGTCCATGGGGTAGGCCGAGGAGGGTCTACCATGAATTATGGTGTGAATGGAGCCCAGTGACCTGCACTGGACCCACTATCTGGTTCGTGAGAAAAGCAGGTGGGCACATTGCATCCCTACCCAGTGTAAAATTAAGAAAGTTGTGGCTTAAATCTATCCCATATGTCTTTTATTCATTCACCTGTATATGTTGATCAAACTTGAATCTTAAAGGCTCAATGTTAGAATAAAAAGAACCCAAATTTTATATATATATATATTTTAAAATCAAGTACACTTGAAGCCACTCTCAGGCTTTAGGGGGCCTGACTCATGATATTTGTATACATGGGGTTGACAGTATTGATAGTTTGAGCGTGCTTTCTCTGGTCTCAGCAATAGCCATACCCTGGACTTAAGAAACTCCTTCAGATTTGAGCTTATGTCTCTGTACAGATCAGCTTTGGAGTCTGAGCTCCATTTGACCCATAATAAATCTTGCATCTCATAAACAGTTATCTAAATAAATAAATAATTCTTTACAAGTACACGAGTTAGAAATCAACATTTCACTAACATTTTTAGAATAAAAGAGAAAATTTTGAAATCTGGACATATTTTTGTAATTAGCTATTCTCTTGCCCAGGGATGATATACTAGCTTATCTTTGGGTCTGATAAAACTGTATTAGTTGAGGATCTGTCAGTGTTTTCATTATAAACAAATGCAAATGAGTATTTGCAGCTATGTATCTTTACATTTCTCAGAGCTTTAACAAGACATGCAAACTTTCCGTTCTTTCGCTGTTTTGAAAAAGAGTCCTATGATTAAGCAGGTGGCACCAAATCATTTTTTAGTCATTTCAGGTAGTAGTCATGATTGAGTTAGATCTCTAAGGTAGGTTACAGTGTGGGAAATCAGGGCGTGCGCACATGTATTTTATAAACACATTTCCTGTTAAGTGTTGTGCTTATCATGATATTTTTTTTAATGGGTGTATATCTCACTTTACCATATGTAAACTTCAAATCACATCAATTTGAATCATGTCTTGGAAGTTGCTACCCCTGTTGCAAAATCTTAAATTTATTTTTTTTTGTCACCAAAAGAGAGATCGTTCACACAACAGGTTTTGGATTGTAGTGAACTGCAGCATAAATAGTAAACGTTTTTCAGGATTTCCTGATTTGTTTCCTTTTTGGCTTTCCAGATGCTCAAGCTTTAAATCAATATTGCACTGTCTTTTTATTGTTTTATATACCCTTGATGTAGTATTGTGGTACAGACTAGCTTTATGCTGATAGTTGTTGTTCTGTCTTCCTTAAAATGGGAACTGCTAGTACTTTGATGCAGAGATTGAAAAGTTATCTAGTTTTGCTGTAGCATCTAGAGGTGTCTGCAGTGTTATTCCATGACTGTTTTGTATTGATATCTGTAAATCAATAGCCTCACACTTTCTCCCTAACAGTATGTTAGGTGCAATATTTTAGGTTGTGGAAATAGTCATATGTTACAATACTAAGTTAAATAGGCTCATTAACCATTATATTGATATTAGTAAGTCCTTATCTTAGTGCAAACCTAAAAATTGGCTCATTAGTATTTAATTTTAGGATAAGGTAACTATTTCTGATGGTAGAAGTAATATTTTAAGAATAGTTACCTACTTTTTGTTTGACGATGACCTGCAGAAAGGAATGCCTTTGATTTCAAACGTACTTTTCTTAAGATAAGTAGCGTTGATTTGTATCTTGTACATAGATACAAATAGGTATATAAGCATAAATCATTATTCTATAACTGGTTTTTTCATTAATTCACTATGTGCTCCACTCTGCAAAGATCTTTTGACATTAATGGTACACTTGTCCAACTGGTTTCTCTAGAACTTTGTATTACAAAAATGTTATTTTGCCATGTTCATAATATTTCAAAGTAATTCTGTGCTTTTGCATTCTTAGGAGTAAAAAGCAGCTGCTTATAGGCAGTGCATGTGGTGACATCTATAATTAAGGATACCTAAATGTTTTCGTTATAAAAGAACACTTTTAGTTGCTTACAGCTTTCTCACATTTTGCCACTTTGACTGAAATTTGGTATTTGAGAAGTCCAGGAGCAAATTTTTCTGAGTGTCATACTTTTGGCCCATTTGCAAGCATGGAAAGTGCAAAAACTATGTTTTTTCGCTAAGAAAATTATTTTTGTTCCCTCTGAATAACTCTAAACTTCAGGAGGTGGTTGTGGAACGTTGGAATTTTGTGTGGTAGTATTCCTGACGTCGTAGGTGGCCACTGAAAACTGGATTTGATCTGGCTGATTTATAAGGATTTAAAAGTTGCATGCACTGGATTATGTTACGTTATTATTAGCTTTATCTCCCAAACTTCAATTGATAGTGCACATCTGTGCATATGTAAAATGAGTGGAATACATGTCTCAGGGTTTCATTACCTAACAATGGAATAGAATTTCAGGTTTAAAAGACAGAGGATTGTGGAATATGACCTGTGAAGGTTTGCATGAATAGAGTTAGGACTTTCAAGAAATACCATGTGGGAAGAGGTAGGACTCCTTTGGAGCCCTGCCTTATTTCACCTACCATATATAGAGGCAGAATTCCGAAGAGCTTTTCTTGTATGATGTAGGTGAGTATGGAATGAGGCATGAACTCCCACCTCATCGATTGCACATACTGTGCAGTGAAGGGTATTTCTAGTGCTGTCTAGTAAACATAGTTACATTTTGGTAGAATTTCATTGTATTGTAAAAAATGCAGAAATTCAATACAAAATATTATATTAAAAGAATATTAAGATGCTAAGAGCACCCAGAAGTCAGGAAGTGACACATTAAAGTTGCCTGCCCAAATTTAGAGATATCTCTTTGTGTATATATATCCCGGTGTGTGCATTAAGATACTGTCTTTAATTAAATGATTGCGTACCATTTTTTCCCCAGCACCACTTCCTCATTCTGTGCACACGTTAGGCAGCTGAATGAGCGGGGCTTGAACAGGGACTTGGTCTGGCATCCAGAGCATTCTGCTTACCCCTTATATACTGTGTTAGAAATGAGGCTGATGTACAAAGCAACATATTTCATTTACTGTAGAAACAGTACGGTGTGTCATAAATACCTCAGTGCTCTACTGGAAGAGGAGTTTTTGTTTATGGATAAAAGCTGTGTACTGAGACCCAAGAATCAGACAGGAATCAGTTATATTCTTGACTTTGCCACAGACTTCCTATGCAACTTGAATAAGTCACTCAGCCTCTTTGTAGCTCAATTCTGCATCTGTAAAATGATGAAGATACTACTTGACTTAACTGGAGTGTACGAGGATAAATTCATGAAGATTTGTGAAGTGATTTAATACTACTATGATAAGCCCCATAGAGAAGCCTGGAGAAAAAGAGAGCCTTTGTTCAGTGCATAGGTTGTGGTGTGCAGAAGGTAAGACACAGTCATGCATTGAACAATAAAGATAAAGAAAAAAACTGCCTCATCACTGAGCTGTCTACATCTTGTGCACTAAATGATGTGAGGGTCTTGTGGATAAGTAGTTTGTGAACATGTAATTATATCATACCCAAGGGAGCAAAGGTTAAGGTTGTGTAGGCTTCATGGTATAACCTTAACATTTTTAATGTTTTGTATGGAATATACATAAGTATCTATAAATTATACTATCATTAAATAAAACAATAATTGAAGTGCAAAGTGCTAAAATAACATTAAGGTTTTGATTTAAAAGCACAAAATCTGTGATTTGCTTAAATGTTGACGATGTCCTGAATTCTCTTATGTCTCAGGTATGTTAAGTTGCAGTAATCAGTCATGGGTCTGAGGAGCACATGAGCTGTGATACATTAGCAGAGCCAAGTAGATTAAGGAATCTCTCCTACTAATCCATTTTCTTGTGAGTAGGCCCACTGAAATCTATAGGAATACTAGTATTTAAGGTTTCTCATAAAACCGTTTATAAAGTTGAGTTTGTTTGCCTTTGTGCCTCATGTCAGAACCATGACACTGCATTATATTTTGCCTTTGTCAAAAGTAGGGACTGATTATGATATAGATGGGAAGTGCTAAAATTATGTGGGGGGATCAGGACTTGATGAATAACCTTCACATTTTATGAATGTGAAGTTTAGTGGAATTTTTAAGAATTTCCAGTTAATGTACATTTTAGCAAGGAAGGGGTTTTAATGTACCTTTGCTAAAATTAGAAATAAAAGGATTTGTTTTGGTTAAACTCTTGAGTTGAACACATGATTTCTTGTGACTTGGTATATTCATAATTAGGGGAAAAGTGATTGCATGTGGTAAGACTGTAAGGAAGCCTGGGCAATTTAGCACGCTGAGTGTTAATAGCTTGAAATCGGGGTACAGTGTAGAAAGGTAAAAATCTCTCATCTGCTGTTACATGATGTTAACTCCCTCAGCAGACATTAAATCATTTCAAGTACAATAATAGTGTGGGAGGTAAATTAACTAACCATTAACAATCTTATAAATACACAATTAATGTGCCAACATTTATACGACACATTGATGGGGCAGCAGTAATTTTTGATTGGGAGTTTGCAGACCTTTTAGAAGCCTAAGGCGGCTGCTTATATAAACAAATTCTTACTACTTGCAGGTGAGCAGTGCCTTTTCAAGTACTAAGTCAGGTGTAAATAATTATATTTAAAGAACATTCTTAGTACACAACCTGGGAGATGTTTCCTTTTTTAAATATCCATATACTGTTCTTAGTTGTCTCTAGTCCTGAGGTCAAAGCCTGCTGGTTATTACTTAAAGGCCTTCAGCTGGCAAATTACAGCAAAGGGACATGTGCCTTATGGTCTTTCATTTTTAGGAGACAGTGAGAAATCTTTAAGGGACAGACCATTTATTTTTTGAATGAAAGTAATCTGACTAGACACGCATAATTGTAATTTAATAAAAGTTGCCAGAAAACACTAGGCATTGTTAATGTAACTTATTAAAGCTTGTTGTGATAGGAGGTGAATTATACTTTGAGGATTATTTTTAACAAATGGAATACTGGATTTCTTCTCTCCCATTCTTTTGCTGAAGTCCGGCACAGTGTTGGGACTATTTAATATTTATGCAATGCTATGAATTTGCATGGCACTTTACAAAACCAAAAAAAGACACAATCTTTCCATCAAAGAACATAGACAAGAAATGATGACAGAAAAGGTGGACAACAGGAAGGGGAGGGACAAGGATTAAAATAATAAATATTATGTAACTTGTAGTGTTGGATTCTGCCTTTTGAGGGTTTTTTATGGGGGAGGGGTTGGTGGTTGAATTCTCATACGGTGATGCTTGCAAAACTGCCTTTGAATGCCTCATAACTTTAACTTTCTTTCCGGCATTAGTAACTATGTGTGGCTGTCACTGCTGAAATTAAGCACTACTATTGCTTCTATCTATTTGATACAAATATTCATGATACCCTGATGCAGAATCTGTTGGTGCTAGTGAGTGATCTTCAGGCTGTTGTCTGAGGAATAAAGTATATTTAGTGTGAAATGGAGTGTGGATTTGCCATGCCTGGGGTGAGCTTGCTGATGCTGACAAAGCCCTGGCTGGGATGATTTAGTTGGGGTTGGTCCTGCTTTGATCAGGGGATTGGATTAGATGCCCTCCTGAGGTCCCTCCCAACCATAATATTCTATTATTCTATGCTTTCCTGCATTCTGTGCTGTTAGAGATTGTAAGGCAAGGCTCCAAGTGCAATGTTTTACCCCAGTTCTGTGGGAAAATACTTAGCGGGATTCAACCTCCCTTTTTTCTCTCAGTTCTTTCTCATGAAATTTCCCTTCTCTTTCTTGAAGAATTGCTTGCAGAGTGCAATGATAATGAGAAGTTTTCATCTACCTGCAATATGCTTATTTAATCCCTTGAGTTCCATATTGTTTTGAATAATTTTTTTTCTGGAGGTGGGAATGTTTCAGCCATTCCTTTGAATGAAAGGCAGTGCTGTCTCACAGGTATAAACTAGGAAGATTGAAAGTTTGAGGTCCTGGGTTCTGTTTCTTGCTCTGCCATAGCTGTGGCCATAGGCAAGAAACTATGCCTCCATTTTTTCTATGGGTAAAGTGGGGATAACACTTACTTACCGCACACAGTTGCTAGTTTATTTTGTTAAGCACTTTGAGTGCTCTGAATGAAAAGTGCTATGAAAGTGCAAATTGCTGCTGTTAAAATACGAAAGAGCTCAGACTCTTGTGGTATATGACCATAGTATTATTCAGATGTTACATTCACTAATAGTTCTCTGTCAAGCTCCATTGAGCATCAGTGTGAGTTAAATGTTCTGTCCTTTTCTGTCCCTTTTAAAAAAATTTTCTCCTGGAAACAGAAAAGCTGGGCTTCAGTTGACAGGATGCCTGTTGGGATTAAAGAAAATTCCCTCTTTAAACCTATGTGTTAATTTTTAGGTCTAATTGTTAGTTTCCAGCTAAAGAAGTCTTTGCTGAATGAAGAAATGGTGTTCAGTGTAACATTGCTTTAACATGCATTTTATGACTGCTGCACCAACTTTTCAACAGTAAGTCATGTAGGTGGTAGCAGACTGTGTGAAAAGCTCAACTCAGAAGATTGGAGGGAGCTGAGAGCACAGGGAGAAGGGTTGAGAGGGGGTGCAAGCATATGGCTGGCGGGTGAATCTGAGAGATGGTCGCAGGAGGTATCTGGTTGAAGGGGTGCTAAAATCAAGCGTTGAAGAGGTAGTATGCAGAGGCGGGTAGGAGGAAGATAGCATCAGAGGAAGAGGAATAGAAGCAGCATTGTTGTGGGGTTGGGTGAAAGGCAAATAAATACATAGTGGCTGATGTTATCACCTAGGTGAGACTGGGGGGCTAATAGTATCAAAGGAAGAGACTGGAGAAGAGGAGAGATATTGAGGGCATGAAGGAAACTTCCTCCTGAGTTTAATAGCTAGATGTATTGTACTTTATAGCAACCATTTGTTTAGTGTTAAATACTAGTTTGGGGAGGGGTGTGTGTTTAATTTTCTTAGGCTATCTTTTGGAATTCAAACTGTCCCCCAGGATAAATGGCTGCCACTTTTAGTGATACAACCATTTACATGGTGAGTATCTTGTCAGAATGGAATTAAAGTAATCCAATGCATAGAATTTAGTTAACTGATACTTAATTTCAATTTTGGATGTGACAAAAACATCTATGAATAAATGTTATCGCTCTGTTTTTCTTAAAGTGCTGTATATTTTGTGTTTCCAGGTAAGTTTGTCCATGGAGCAGCATGGAGAGAAGATAGCATAGTGAGGTGGTGGAGTGGTGGACAGTATGGCCTTCCTGGACAACCCGGCAATTATATTGGCTCATATTCGGCAGTCACATGTGACCAGTGATGACACAGGGATGTGTGAAATGGTCCTGATAGATCATGATGTTGACCAAGAGAAATTTAATCCCTCTTCAGTGACTGGGGACAGTGGTTCGGAAACGCAGGGAAGCAATGGAGAGACTCAGGGTTATGTATATTCCCAATCAGTTGATATTACCTCAAGCTGGGACTTCGGTATTAGAAGACGATCAAATACAGGTAAATGCTATCTGCAAAACAAAAAACACCAGCAACAGCATCATATGGTTAGAATCACAGAACAAAATGTTGACTTGCTTGGACCAATTATCAGAACATGAATAGCTATTTATTTGTCAAACCTTTCTTTTGTAACAGGCCTACAGGTCTTTTTTCAGGAAAAGAAATACATAATGGACCAATTTCTTTTGTGTGCTGTAAACTGATTTTTAGTTGATTTTTCTACTCCATTGGACCAAATCACAGTATGTAGAAGAACTTTGAAGTTGTCAGTTTTATAAAAATAAATTCAAGTTTTAAAATGTTGTGGTAAAAAAACCCATAAAATACCAAAATTCCACAATTAGGCCTTGAAATTCCTGTTAGTTAGGAACACAGTCTTGCACTTTTTTATGAGAGTACCTACTTTTTGAGTAGTACCTTACCTTACCTACCTTACCAAACACAGTCATTCTGGCCTGAAGTATTAAAAACAAAGAGACAACTGAATAGAGGCAGACAGGGGTTAGTAGATGGACAAGAAAACTACAGTAACAGAGCCCATTGAAGAGAGAACACAGGAGGAGTGAGAGAATGTGCAAAAGAAAGAAGGCTAGTACGTAGCGTTGGGGACGTGAGTGGAAAGGAAGTGTACAGAAGTAAATGTGATAGATTTATACTTTGTATTTACCACCTTTCTGGTGGAAAAATTTGAAGTGGTGTCAGAATGTTGATCCTAATTAGCTGAGTCACTATACTGCTGAGCGCATAGAGCTAGGCCAATAGAGCAGTGTCTTTAAAAACTCCATGCCACAGTAACAAGTAATTTTCCTCATCTCCACTAAACCTTTCAAACCCTGTATGTTTAATGTCAGGAGTCTTAGACTGGTTGAATCCACGATATTCACAGTGAATGCTGACAATGTGCATCATGATAGGTCAGCTGATCTATAGGCTTTTATCATGAAACCAGAACAGATGATTTTGCAGAGCCTACAGTGTAGCATCAAAGTACAATCACTGTGTTTAAGAATCTATAATATAGCTTTTACTGGGCTATTGCTATAAAACTGTAACCATTTTTCCCCCGATGGTGCTCTAACAAATCAGCAAATGGGAGGTTTAACAAGCAAGACATATATAATATCAAATGTATTGTCAGATTAATAACTTGATATATCCTCTACCTGAAAGGGGAATTACATTTGAAGAAAGATGCTCAGTGATCCATCTTACTGTTTCATCTTTAACTTCTACTGTCTTACATCTACAGTATTACAAAAATCTGAGTTACGATTTGAGCTCTCAAAATATGCTAATTTAAGGATATTCATCTTTTCAGTATATACTAATAGCTTAGTTTTTGATAATAGGGAGAAAACATCCCTCTTCTGTCCTTTTACAGAGGGGAGATTGTGGGAGTTGGTATACAGAGCCTCCGAGAAAGGTTATATGCTGAAATGCTCGGGTGTTGAAGACTTAGAGTAGGAAGATCATCTCTCTCTCAGGAACATGTATGTCTGAAATAATATTTTTGCAGGTAATACAACACCACCTACAGCTCAGAAGTAAATTTAACTATATTCTACCTATCCATAAAAGTCATGTTCAATAATTAATTTCTTAAGATACATCTTTTTAAAAGTATTTGTCTAAAATTGTGATAAATAAATAAATAAATAGCATTGATTCAATGTAATTAAGGCATCTTGCTAAATTTGGAAATAAGGTCTGTGAATATAGTTTGTATTAGCTGAAACTGACTTTCATGTACCAGAGTGAAAGTGTGCCAGACTGCATGACATTTTGTTTGAGAGGTTAGTTCAGTTCAGTTGTTGTTATTACAGTGCAAGAGCGTTTAGAAAGAAAGTTTAAAGTTTTGTGGAATTGCTCCAAAAAATTATACTGACAGATAATTTCACAGAGTGGGTAAATGAAAAGAAGCTACATTAAATTCTGATCTGAAACCATTTAACTTCCCAGTGTATGACAGGCTTTAAAACAATTGTTAGTAAGGTCAGTCCTGTGGGGAGCCAAGTTAATGCCAGTTTTTCCTCTTTTCTCCTTCTCTTGAACCTTCCTCTTGTTCTCTGATGTACACTGGCACTGCCATGCAATTCTCAAGACCTATGTAGCTCATGACCAGAAACAATGAATAATGTAGAGAAAGTAAATTCATCAGTTTTATTCCTTTCTCATAATACAAGAACAAGGGGCGTCCAATGAAATTGAAAGGCAACAATATTAAAAATAACAAAACCTTTCTACACAAAATACGTAGTAAATAAATTAACCTGAAGTGCTCAGTGCCAGAAAATAGCAAGTTCCAGAGCTTCACAGGAATCAAAAATTGATCAGATGTTTGTATAATATGAACAGTTTGCTTAGGTAGACTGTTATAAAAAAAAAAGTGCATATAAACTTTCATGCATCAAGGCATAAATAAACTATTAACAGCCTGGAGTCAGTAACTTCTCTTACTGGTATGCTGTTGCATAACTATAAACATTTTTATTCTGTTGGGGCCACCAACTTCCCTGCGGCCACTTATCTTCATTCCCATTGTAAATAATGCTAAGCAGTGGCTATTTTGAAGGAGTGCATCTTAACTCAGTGCATCTCTGGCCTCAGTTCTATTAAGAGTAATAAGAGATGGCTGCCATTTTGAAAAATAAGTTTTTTGTGGAATTCTCTGTAGTTGAACATCATTCTTCATTTCTGCTGCAGAAGAACCTTTCATTTATGAAGATAAATGACAAAAAAAATTAATCATAAAAAATATCAATTGTAATCATTCCATGAGATTTCCATGAGATTTATCTTTATATGGAAAGTTGGAAGAGTCTGTATCAAGTTATTCACTGTTACAATAATTAGGGAGAAAGCATGGTCTGGAACCAGATGCTAAGTATCTTAAAGGACCCATATTCTAATTAATTTTAATTCTTAAACTAATTAACAGATTTACTTGTAAATTCTTGGAAAATGCATTCTGTAGTCGGAGTAAGTCTGGTAGGTTTGATGAATATAAGCTGTATTCTCCATATACACAACAAAGTGACTGAAAGGAGCATTAAGTGCAAAACATAGTCTTCAATAAGCAACTGCAACCAGCTCTTCCATCTTGTCGAGCCATAAGATTATTTTTGTTAGCTACACAATTTCAAGAACTATTAGTTTAAATATTCATTCTTTCTATATTGGGTGTTCCTTGTGGCATAGTTGAGGCACGTTACACTGGAATAGAGTAGGAGGTGTAGTTCTTTATTCCAGTGAATAGTGGCAGATGTTTTTTGAGTTTATGATCTGATGTTTACTTTCCTTGATTTGAATACCCACTGAAGTTTTTCAAAGAATTCCGACTTGAGTTGTCATTTATTTCCTTTGTTTTGGATGGAGCTGAATTCAAATTGTCTTTTCAAAAGCCACTTAATTTCTGGAGGCTTAGTACCTTACCATGCGCCGCTGATGTCTGACAAGCACTGGAAAAATGTGTTTTACTGCAGCCAAGGAGACTTAGTACATTGTTATAGGCACTAAAGAAATAGTGGCTGTTGAGCATTTACATGTGTCAGGTTACCTTTTAAAATAGGCTTGATTTAAGGCGTAAAACCTTGAGTAGTTGAAAAACCTTGAAAGTTGCCTCATCAGGGTTCAAGGTTGTAAAATGGAGTAAGATACCCTGTGCAACCATGCTAAGGCTTCCCAGTCCATCAGGCCAGGCATTGTGGGGAGCATAGGGGCTTTTCAGCCAAATATTTCTCTCTTCTATAGCAGATAGATAGGGAGTGGGCAAATACTTAGCTTTCCATCTCCTCCTCCCCCCCAAAAAAGAGAGAAGAAAAGGAAAAAAAGGTTATTGCCAGCCCATGAAGATTATTAGTCAGTGCAAGGGGGTGGTAGTATGTTACACCTGGTAAAGGGCTGTAGCAAATTACTTCTCCCCCAAACTCAAGGCTAGTAGCAAAGGCTCATTTAGTTGTTAATATTTAATGGAATCAGAACTACATATGGTCAGTGAAATTGACACTGAATGCTTGCAAACTAATATGTGTGAGAGAATGAACCTTAAATAATTCAGACTTCTAATAGATACTGATAATTCTATGTAATTTGGAGTGGCTGTAGTACAGTCATGTGATGAATGATAATTTGGAACCAGCTGATAAAAGAATTGTGTTGAGATGGAATAATTGCACATATCTCCATTTGTTCTTTTCAGGTAAAATTAATCCTTGCCTACACAAAGCCAAATGTCTCAGGCTTTGTGAAAGGAAGTACACAAGGATTAGGAAAGATGGAATTCATGCACCCCAGCTCATGGGCAAACTGTGGGGCTTATGAGGACAGCACAAAGCCCTCTTCTTTAATATGTAGCTACTCTGTCTTCTCCTCACAGAGGGACATATCAGGGCTTAAAGTGATGCAGTTGGCCTTAGAAGGGCCCTATGCACTTGGATGAATAGCTTCTGTTATGTAAGAAATCGACCTGATATTAATTACAAAAAAATTAAAAGAAATGGTACACCTCCTGATTTCCCCATTTATTTCCTTTCCCATTGGTTTCAGGGAAATCTGAAGAGAATTTAAAAAAAATGAAAAAGCTATTCCAAATATAGGTATACTTGCCAAAAAGATTTTGTATTTGTCTTTGGGGGAGAGGAGATTTTGAAAGATTGATGCTTAATGTGTCCAAAATAAAAAAATCGATTTTGAACGATATAGCTAGAATAATAAATTAAAAGAAAATGGCTTCACTTTTTAAACTAAATTTTCACAATGGAATGATGTCTTGCTTCATGTTTACAGGTATGAGCAGAGATGTTTCCTGTACTTTTTCACACTTAGTCAATTACTTTTTAGATATTATACTTAAAGTAACAACTTTTTTCATCCGTGCTTTGGCTAAGAGTTCTGATACTTGGTAAAATGTTTCACTGCTGAGCCAACATTTCTATTTGCATCTTGAATGCAGTTCTAAGTATAAAGAAGAGAAGGGATAGGGCTATATTTATCAGTGTTTTTTTATTGGTGAAAGAGTACAGGAATTGTCAGAGTAATTTAGTATTTTAAAATCTCCTTTAAGAGGCCAATTTAGTTAATAAATGATCACAATACATCAAAATTGTTAATATATCCAGCAAATTGTGTTTCCTTAAATGACCAAAATCATTACTTTTACTTGCCAGTGTAGTCTGCTTTCTTATTGATAATGGTGAGTTTACTGCAGTGATATTTCTGGTGGTTGGTTTCTTGGGGTAGCTTCTACCAGATTATTTAGTTGACAGTTGGTCTCTTGAGTTAAATCTGGTATTAACAGTAAGTGAATTTCAGGGGGAAGAGGAGATCCTAGGGTCTAAGTTGCTTGATATTTTAACTATTTGAGCCTTATTTTCAAGCCCTATTTTGGAGATGGAATCAAAATGTAAAGAAATATATTCATTTTAATATTTGACTAATGTTGTGAAGATACAAATCATTTATTTTACTACCTATAAACTGTTTCAGCACACTGAAGAAAAAGCTATGCTAATTTATATAGCTTTGACATTTTATAATTTTCATGATTTTTAGATAAAGGATTTTATATTTAAAACTTTAATAGTCTAGTCTGAGTTCATTTATCTTTAATTTTTGAAACGGGTAGAGTAATTCATAACAGTAATTTTATTCCTGTAATGTAATATTCACTTCAGTTCATTTGTGCATTAAAATTCCTTTAAGACCGTTATTAATGATTTATATAATGAAATGTCATATTAATCACAGAAGTTTTCACATTTTATTATTCTCTTCCATGTTAATACTATCTTTATGATCTCTATTAATGTTTTATATCCTCTAATTTCAATTATAAATCAAGAACATTTTCATGTTTTTGTTGGTATTTGCTTTTCAGGGGTGCCACCTTTAAAATTTTATGACTTTTCCCCCTACATATGCAGTATAAAACATCTTTATTCATATAAAGGTAGTTAATTATGTCTTTGTTTATAGTAAACTTCCATTGACAAACTTATAGTAATAATATTTCTTTTCAAGCTCAGAGACTAGAACGACTACGAAAAGAGAGACAAAATCAAATAAAATGCAAAAACGTTCAGTGGAAAGAGAGAAATGCTTCTTGTTCAGGTAAAAAGAAACATGTATTTCTTTATACTCTTAATTGTTGGGTTTAATTAATATTCATTTACAAAATCTTCAATTTGTAAACCTCACTTAAAAACTTCCAAAACCCTTTTATTTTCATTTGTGTTTTTCCCATAGATTTCAGCCACCACCTGCCCACTCCTTTGATTTACATTAAGGAAAAATCAAGAAATTGATTAAAAGCTACTGTAGTTGATTGAAGTTTTAATAAATTAGATTTTTTGCAAGGAACATTTTAAATTAAATCTTGTTAACACAGTGCTTGCAGATTTTGGCAGCTTGCAATATCACTGTGTATTTTGTGTATGCACAAAAAATCTTAGGTCAATCTATCAACATTGCTCAGTGACGTGAAAAATTCACACCTGTGAGGAATGTAGTTAAGCCAACCTAAGCCCCAATGTAGATTCAGCAAAATCGATGGAAGAATTCTCCCATCAACCTTGCTACCACCACTCAAAGGGTTGGATTACTAGAGCGACATAAAATCCCCTTCCAGTGCTGTAGCAAGTGTCTACACTACAGCAGTATAGCCGCAGCACAGCAGCTGTGCTGCTGTAGCATTTGTAGCGTAGACATACCCTAAAGCTCCTCTTAGCTTGATGAATAAGTGCCAAAGACAATTAAATTGTCTTCTGGAATTTTTGGGGGAGAATTAGTACAACCAGGTTTGGAATAACAGACAAGCCTTGCCTCTTTCCTTGCAATAGATCAAAGCCGATTTAGAGTTTCTACCTTCCAAATTGAAGATCACTATTTTCAGACAAGTGATAGGATTATGTCCTATTGCAAGTGGCCTTGGATGTTATGGATGAATGAGTGTGTGGTGAAACTTTTTTGAAAGGTTGTATTTACAAATTTTAAAAATAGTTCTGTGTTCTAGGTAAGGAAGAAAGATTAAGGGGAAAAAAGAATGAGAAATGTTATGAAAATCTCACTTTTGCCTTCATGGGATTTTAGGCTTTTGGGGCTTCTAAACAGTTTTCCATCTTACCTTCATTTAATCAAACTATTAATGTTATTGAAAGATGGCTCTTGCCATTAATGTAGCTCTGTTTAAGCATAGGAACACAGGAAATTTTAGATAGAAATGAAGCCAGAAATGCCATTTGAGATTTTTCTCTATTTCCTGTAACTGGTAGTTATAACTAATATTTTCCCTCCACATACCTATTATTTCCTTTTGGTATTTATAATTTAGTGTTTTTAAGGCTGTCCTGTGGTATTTAAATAGTAACATAGGAAACAAAAATAATTCCGTTCCAATTATATTATTTCCTAGCATAAGCCGATACCTGATCCTGTTGTATTTGATGCAGACTCTCAAAGTCTTGTATGGTCTATCATGCCTACTTCTTTCAAAATTTGTGTATATCTTAATGTAGTTCCTATGTAATCTCTGTGCCTAGGTCCCTGTATCTTTCTGACCGCCCTTTGTAGGACCTTCTTCAGTTCGGTAATATCTTTTTCATAAGAGAGTGAACAGAGCCGCTCACAGGATTCCAAACATGGTTGTACTAATCCTATGTACAGTGTTACAGCTTATGTGTGATACCTCTGTTATTGCATCCTTAAAATAATTTTGCCTTTTTATTCCAGTTAAGCATTTTGTTGAAGGTTTTAAAGTTTAATCTACCATAACCTCTAACCCCTTCTGCTTAATGTTTTGTAGCTTTTGACCACTGATGGTATAATCCTCTATGCTTGCTTCTTGTTCCTAACCCTATTGCTTGATGTTTCTTTGCATTGAAATGCACAATGGATTCCCATGCTCTTGCTTTTTTCAAGCTAGTTCTGTTTTGTTATTCGTAATGAGGACACAGATCTAAGACATTGAGGATTTCTGCTCCAGGCAGCCTTGGAGATGGACCAGACTTGCCAATTATTGGCAGGGAAGGTGTGTTTCCTCCTCTGAGAAAATCATCCAGTTTTTGTCTGAGTTTTCAGCTGCAGGCAAGGAGTCCCATTCCTCCCTGCTGCAGAGCAAAAAAACAAAACAAAAAAAATCAAAAGGCTTAAAATCTCCAGGCTCCAAATTTATCAGCAGAGTGGATTCCCTTTCTCCCGATCGTCTCTGGGATTCTGTCCCCTGCCCATCTATGTACAGGGCAGCATGGCGAAGAAGTATAAGGAAGAGGAAAACCAGATACTCTCTCTTCTGCACATCCCTGCTGATTGAGTGCCTCAGTGGAGGTCTGTGTCTGTTCTTTAGATATCCAGGCCCCTTTCAAGTGCTCAAGCAGAGGCAGGGTTTCCTCCAGTTTCTTCCCTGAGCAGGAGAGCTCCCAGGAAGCATTTGGCAGCACTTGAATAGCAAAATCCCTGCCCTGGGCCTACCACAGGGAGCAGCCCTGACTTGCAGGGAGAGAAAAAGTTGAAGCACAACATCAAAGGGCTGGGGAAGCTTCCCACCTCATAGATAGTCTGTGCTCACAGCCCTCATTGCTGACCATAGAGCAGCTACCCTGCCTATCCCACTCTTCCCTGTCAATGACGGGGGTGGCAGGGCTTCACTGGCAGGGAGTCATTGCAGGAAGAAAAAGGGGAGCCTGGTAAGAAACCCTCAGACCCAGCCCCCCTATGCCCATTCTGCAGCATTCCCACCTGCTCAGCCTTGTAGTGGCTTAGGGCTACTCCCTGCCAGCAAAGTGAAACCAGCTGTATCTCCCAGTGCAGCAAGTGGGCCCAGGACTCCCTTTGAACCTCCAGCATTGGAGCCAGGTGCCCCCAGGGTGGGGTCAGACTATGTCCAGGCCACATCCAGGAATCTCCCTGGGAAGCCCCCTTCTGGGCTTCTCCCCCTGCCTTCTTTTCAGGGCAAGAAAGCTGCTTAGAGGAGTAAGCACAAAGGTGTCCTTCCTTCCAGGCCAGAGTCTGTCTGAAATTACCCTCTCTCCATCTGAGGAAAAGAGGATAAAGGGAGTCAGAAGAAAAAAGTCTCTCAGATGTTCAGACTCATAGTTACCCCCAAAATAAAACACTAAGGGAAGAAAAATAGGTCCCTCTTTCTTCTGAAGAGTCTGAATCAGGAGACTCCTTTAGAAGATGGTCTAAAAGGCACAAAATGAAATCCGTTTCCCTCAAGCGGCATAAATCTGTAGTGAACAGCCTAAAGAATAATCCTCAGTGCTAGGTTCCCCTGTTCCCTTTGAGCACAGCATGACAGAGAGAGAGAAATCCAGGCCATAGATGTGCTGATTCCTCTAGGCATGCACAGCCACACGGGATTCTTCCTCATAAGGGGAAGAAGGCCAGAGTTAGACACTCCATAGTAAAATATATATTAAAAAACCAAAATTCTCCCACAGAAGCAAGAATGTACTGAGCATTATACATTAAGATTATGAAGTCTACTGATGCCCTAAACAAGCTATAATTATATATCCCTCCTCATGCAGTCTGGGGAGGTGTTAGTGGTGCAGTAGGAAATTCCAGCCACACCAAAAAGACTGGGAAAGGATTGTGTTGTCATCTCTAGTTGCTGGGTTATTCAGAAGAAGTAATGTCCATGCTTTTAGCTTCCGGAAAGCAATCTTCTAACTCCGTCTGCTTGAAGTTTACCTGGCGGTTCTAGGACAAGGGCGTCACCCCTACCTCTACCTCAGTACCAGGGATTCTTGTATTTCTT
This sequence comes from Mesoclemmys tuberculata, assembly GCA_007922155.1. Lineage (NCBI taxonomy): Eukaryota > Metazoa > Chordata > Testudines > Chelidae > Mesoclemmys > Mesoclemmys tuberculata. Next base: position 1,573,902 of record ML675655.1, read on the forward strand.
TAAGATAGACCAAGGCTATGTCTAGACTGAGAGCAGCAAATTCACCACTGTCAGATCGATTTATCCAGATCAATTGAGCAGAAGTGGAGACCCGCTCAATCGACCCAGAAATTGACGCTATTAATCCACCTCTGCCAGGTGGAGTAACACTGCGAACTAAAGACACCGCGGTAAGTAGAAGTTAGGAAGTCTACGGGAGATACGCCTTTACATAACTTGTGTATCTCCTGTAGACTGCTGCTGAATTTGGCGGCAAGTATAGATGTGGTCTCAGGCTGGGCCTGGCATTGCAGACGCTCAAAGGTTGAGTTACTGCTTTGTCTTGCATCCTTAGCGAAGCAGGGAAATAGTGAATCTCTTCTTATCCAAATGTCCATCATTTTTTGAGAGCAGCATTTATCCTTCTGAAACACACCAAATTCTTTCCTGGGATCTTAATCTGCTTCCCAGTGCCATTACAGACCCTCCATTTGAGCCATCCATGAAGGTATCTCATATAGTGCCTTGTTTATAGCAGCCAATTCAGCCCTCAGGGTGTGAGTTGGGCATTTTTTCCCTGTAACCTCAGTACTTTACCTTCCATAAAGATAAAGTGTTTCTCAGAATCAATTCTGCCTTCATGCCAAAGATTAATCCCAGGCTCTGTAGAGCACAGAAAATTGTCTTTCCATCCTCCTGTCCAGTTCATTGAATCCCAAAGAGAAATTGTGGCATACTTTGGATGTCCACAGAGCTCTGAAAGTATATATTCACCACACAGAAAGACAAATACTGTTTGTGGTTTATCATCTGGTGTCAAAGGAAAAGGCGGCCTGAAAATCTTCAGTTTCCAAATGGCTAAAATATTGTATCTCAGAAGCATACAAGTCTAAAAGCATAACTCCATCTTCCAAAATCAGAACTGGCTCCCTCAGAGCGGTGGCAGTTTCATGGACAGGAACATCTTATATATTGTTCAGGGAAAATTTTAAAGCATCCACTGGGTCATCTGCTGATACTTTCTCCAAGTTCCTCCAGTTGGACATCTAGTGGTGATCGAGACAGTCTTTGGGAGATGGACAATCCTTGCTGTAGTATCTCAGTAACTATTAGTAACTCATTGACAGCTCTTCAGAACTATATGTAGCTCCCCGTGAGTGGACGTTGCTAGAAAAATCCTAGTGTCATGGATCTGTGGACCTCCTTGCAGATCACAATAGGAAAATTTATCTGTGCCTTACCTGAAATGTCCTTCCTTAGAGTAATGAGGTCCACAGATCTGACCCACCCTGAATGGGCTGGTAATTGGGGAAAACTATGGGATTATTAATTGGCACTTACATTTGTTGTTCATTGAATTCCTTGCTCTGTAGGCAGATTGTTCGGTTTAGTCTTAGTGTTCCATGTTCCTTTCCGGTACAGAGTAGTTCGAGATTTCCTAGGCTATGGAAGTGTCTCCACTGGCAGGTTCTCAGAGGTGGCGTTACACCTCCCCTGCCACTGATTGAGTGTCTGGTCTCCCTCCAAGACTGCATGGAGCAGAGATCTCCAATGTTATGGATCTATAGACCTCATTACTCCAAGAAAGGAAATTTCCAGGTAAGGCATGGCTGAATTTTCCTATTATTGCCTATTATTATTATTATTATTATTATTTTATTTATTATATTATTTATTATATGTATTAATTATTATAATATTTATATATTATTCTTATTGCCTATTAGTTCCCCATCCCCCAAGTTTTGTGTTTGGCAGACTTCACCTTCTTGCATTTTCCTTATTTCATGTAATTGGTGTATGAAAGGATCAAACTGGACCTCTGGAGTGACCACCAGTTATTTCCCTTCTTTCTGAGGCCTGGTCTACACTTACCTTTGCGATTCGGTAGCAGTCGACAGGAGATACACAAGTGATGTAAATCACTTGCGTATCTCCCGTTGACTTTGCAGCGTCTCTTCTGCACGGCATCCACACTGCCACTTACCAGGGTGGTTTTCCTGTGTCGCTTGCTGGATCGACTGAGCGAGTCTACACAGACCGTTCAGTCAATCCAGAGCAGTCGATCTGATGGCGGCGAATTTGCCACCGTCAGTGTGGACCCAGCCTGAGATACTTCATTTTGTCAACTTCTTGTGATAGGTGTCCCAGACCCAAAGCATGTTCCAAGGTAAAGGTTTAGATTCTGGTAGTGGAATGACTGTGTGCGCAACTCTTCCTCAGCCATGGCCCCCTTGCCAGTAGCTCTCTTACTGGCTTGGTGGTTAGAATCTATTTTTAAAAGTAGGTGACATTTAGGTCTGGGTGCATCTACATTTGCTGTATTCACCTAGCTCACCCTCATATTGTTTCATAGACTTTTGATTTCTCATGTATCTCATAAGACAAAACTATTTTTCTCTGTCTTTCTCCTCAATTTGTTGCTTCTTCCTTAAAAGTTTGTTGCTGTAACTGGCTGTTTCCAAAACAAAACAGATTGCTTTTTAAAAAAATGCATAATTTCTAATTGTTTTGAATCCCTGAAGTCTATCAAGATTGAACAAATCCCATATGTAGATGTCCTGAACAAATCCCATATGTAGACGTCCCTACTAATTCTGTTCTGAGGTGGAGCTATGTTTTTTTAATGAACAGATAAGCCTGACAGACTATCTGTTGCTGGCACATGTGGGGGAAAATAAAGACTAATTAGTATAGTATAGTCGGAAACATATCTTAAACAACCGTGTAAGGGACTGACACATCATTGATTTAGCCAGAGATGGCTATAAGCAGCTGGAATTCCCTCACCACTCCAGAGCATAGCAGGTAAGTAGTCTAAAATTATTCCCTGCCTGGTGTTTGACCTTATAGGAAATTTCAATAACAGTTAAAAACAAACCAAAACAAAACCTACCAACCAAAATATAAAGCACAGTCTAAGCTTTATCCTCCATTTTAGATGTTTCTTGGTGTTCCCAGCAGGACCTCCTCTGTCCTGTTCCTAGTTGTCTTGATATCAGGAAAACACTCAAACCCTCCTCCTAACTTGGTTGGCACTAATGAGCTCCACCTGTCAACATGAGTCAGCACAGTTTTAATGGCTCAACTGAAAATCACTTTATTCCTAAACAGAGTTCTAGGATCTGCCAACCTGTTACAATGGCCTTCTGTTAAAGGTGGAGAATTGTACTCGTTTACTTAAGGATTCTTTAGAGAATGCTGAAGATGGGTGAAGTATGGGGTCCCAAACAGTTTCACTTTTTCTGTCTTTCTTTTTAGTTACTATTGAGTTACTTCAAATGTAAAGGGCTCCTTATTTCATTTTTTTAAGGAGACACTCAGAACAGTGAGGAAAGACAGACAAAAATCAGTTGCCTTGGAATGCCATCTGAGTATTGTGAAGCAATGTTGATACCATGAAGTAAAAAGTGCTATTTGGCTTGTCCAAACAGCAACAAATTCACTTTGCGGAATCATTTTCTTGGTGATGTCCTGAAATGGCTGATTTCACACTGTTTGATCACAGATTTCTTGCTTTCCATTCAGCTGATTTTACTTAAGTTCTTAAGTTTCTTTGGTTACCTAAATCTTATAAACACCCAGAAAGAAATGTTGAGGAGGGAGTGGCTAGGGCAGAGGACTGGAGCTCAGCAATTAGTAGACATTGTTCAAGGCACTGTACTGACAGGGCTGGGCAACGGTCGATGCACCAGAGGGTGTCTCACACAAGCAGTGAATGTTGTGAAGAATGGGCACAATGTGCTTGGTTTACATTTGTTCTAATTTTTTTAATTCTGGATAGTGATAGGGTGAGGGGGAATGGTGGGAATTGGGGCTGTCTCAGTTGATCACTTGTTTAGCCAAGATCAGCAGGCAGAGTTTTGCAGGCATCACAGCAAAGGTGAGTTTTAAGGAGGATAAGGTTGTAGTTCTACATATTGGGTAAGGAACATCATTTCCATGCATAAGAGGTGGCATGGGGAAAAGTGTAAAGATATTTATGGGATAGCTCCCTGGTGGGCGTTGAAGGGTGGGACTGTTGGGAGTGTGAAGGTGGAGTGTTCTGTTGAGTTACTACCATTCTGGAGTTTGTTCCTACTGTGCTACTGACTGACTTCACCTTTATGTACCTCCGTCCTCTCACCATAAAATGGAAATAACGATACCATCCTGCCTCATTCATGTATTGAGGCTGCATTAATGTTAGTAAAACACTTTGGGATCTTCAAGTGAGAGATTAGAGACGTGGCAAAGCATTATTATTTTCTAAAATAATTTACTTGCTCTCCCTATATAAAATAAAGTGAATCTTCTGGTCACTCTGTAAGACAGACTAAGAAGACTTAGTGCTGCTTTTCATCCATTCATCTCAAAGCATTTACATAGGTGGGTAAGCATTAGCTTAATTTGTTATACGAATATTGGGTTGAAAAAAATTATTGATAAACTTTCCTTGCTTCAGAAATTTTCAAATCCCTAATTACCATACAAACCACGTTAGTATGTGTTGAGAAGGTTCTTTATTGCAGATGAGCTTTCCTGCATGTTTTGTGGTCAAATTGCATCCAGGAATTTTGTGGTTTTGTTTTCAAATATAGGAACTAGGGAAGGAGATTAGTTTTCATAATTGAAATGCTGTATTTGAAAGGTGTGTGGGTGTGTGAGAGAGAGAGAGATGAAGTACTTTTCGTAAATGCATGTTTCTCTCTCCAAAAATTGGTTGTCTGTTGAATAGGCTTTGTAATGAGACCCTTATGGATTTTGCCTATAAAAGTGAGGCTAGTAGTGGAGTTAGGTTTTACCAAACAACATAAGAGGGTGCTGTATTTGTTGTTCAGATTAATTCATCTGTAAGTTCTTGATACTGAAAAATGTAACAAGCTATTCAGAAAGAGGGGAAAATATCGTAAAATTGACTATAGATTGAAACAGTCATCTGAACACTTTGGGCTTGTACAGAATAACACACACAGCTAATAACTCTATAAAAGACCAAGAAAAATGATAACAGATGCAGGCTAGTTAAAAAGCTTTATTTTATTCAATAGGAGGTGAAAATAGTGCATCTAAACCTATGGTTTGTAAAACACATGATCTGTGGTTTTCCTTCTAAAACTGAAGGCAATTAAAATGGTGTTCCCTATCCCTTTCAATAGGTTTTCCCTGTTTCTTTTCACAACATTGTGGAATGTGCTGCTGTTCCAAACTCCTGGGTCCCACATTGTTTGGACTAAAATAAAAACTATTCAAAACTCAACACAAAACAGATGCCACAATAATGAACACAGAAGAATTCCAGAGATCCTCTTGCCGCACATGCCAACAAAAGAAACAGTAAATAAGCACATCTCAAAACATTTTCTAAGAAACAACACAAGCAAGTAAACTACGTGCTTTCTTACTAGAACCAATGAAATCATTATACAGAACTCCAGGGGACAAAGTACATTCCAAAGGCACAAGAAATTACAGCTCACAATATTACTCTAACATAACGGCAAATGAAAATTTTTAAAAACTAAAACAAACCTATTGTACAAACAGAATACGTTATGGGGTTTAAATTGCCGTAGTTAAAGGAAAAATTTAATCATGCTTTTCTGGATTAACCTGTATCTTGCTCAGACCAATTGGGTATCTTTTAGTATATACGCCAGTGTAGCACCCTGGCCAACTGTTTGAATTTTCGAGCAATCTGATAGATAAAAATAAAACTGAGTTTATGACTAGTAATATAGCTTGCGAGGTTTTAATTTCACAAATTAAAAAAATGAACTGCCTCCCTGAAGCATTGACTTCAGAGTCCTGTTCAATCTGCTTCAGTAACTGTTTCAGTTCTCTGGAGGGGCAGAATGTAAATCTTTGGGACTTGAGAAAAATCCAAACATATGAATAAAGAACAGAGCGTAGACAGTTTAGGTGAATTGATGCTGATTCTCAGATAATGATTGATTGAGTCTGGGCGTGGTTTGCTTCTAGAGCAGGTATGAAGCAAACTTGCCCAGTTTCTCTCACTGTTACTAGAGAATAAGACTCAGGTTCTAGAAGGCTAAACGATACAGGCTCTGAGTGTAGAGCCCTTGTAACATTAGGATCCTTCCTTTATTTAAACAACCACAAAATTCTCATAAATTTGGGTTTAAACTTTTGCTGACAACCCTGCTATCCACTCACTTCACACCAAACAGCATTATATCAGAGCCCTTTCCTCAGCCCCACTAACCACATTAGCTTTACTCTCACAATGCTTTCTTATGACCCAGGATGCTTTTTGCTTGAGCATGGTGTTATCATGCCTTATTTTTCCAGATGAGACACATGCAAGGCTGCCTGCTTAGAGAGGGGAAGTACATGGGAACATAGGAATTGCCACACTGGGTCAGATTTATGGTCCTCCTAGTCCAATATCCTGTCACCAATAATGCCGGTTCTAGATGCTTCAGAGGAAGTTCGAGGAACCCTGCAGTAATTAATGATGGGATGAGTAGCCCCAAGAAAGTAGCAAGAGGTAGAATTAAGCTCAGAAGCAAAAATTTATATCCCTTCCAAAACCCTCGTTTGTTCTTAATATTTACTATTAAAACTCTTAATAAACCTAAGCCCCTGAGCCATTACCATCAAGCAGCCTCCAGCTCCAGATTATAGCAAGTTCAGTATTAACCTGTCTGGGTGGGACATGGAGCAGGTGGCAACTTTCAAATATTTGGGCAGCATCCCTAGACAGTGCTAGAGGATGCTCAAAAGATGTAGATGCACTTGTATAAGATGCCATGTTTGGGCCCTTCAGCAGCTTCAATTGGAACATCATGACCTTAAGCTTTCTATGAGGCTGCAAATCTATAGAACGTCAGTTATATCAGCTTCATTGTATGGAAGTGAAACATGGATTGTGGAAGACTGAAGTACACTGGGTTGGTGATTTTTGATTTTCATCATCTTGGTCCCCCTGCTCCGTATCAAGAGGCAGGACAAGATCAGAAATGAGCATCTTTGAGGCTGCACCCAGCAGCCACCTCCATCAGCACTAGTTTGGTTTCAGCAGCTTTCTTGGTATATACATTATGAGAATAGAAGACCAATGAATTCTGAAGCATGTGTACCAAGGAATGCTGCTCCATGGCCAGCGATCACATGGATGTGACCTTAAGCAGAGAGAGATCTGGGTGGTGCTCAGTCTGCAAGGAAGACGCTTCCTTTTGGGATTTGCCCTGGTGGTGATGAATATAACTCTGGGTATTCTTGATATCCATGCTGTTGTTTGTGTTGCAGTAGTGCTTAAAGACCCCAACCAAGATTGGCGCTCCATTGCACGAGGCACTCTACAAACGTAGTTAGAGTTCCTGTCCCATAGAGCTTACAGTCCTATATAGTAAAGATAGATGAGTGATGGAAAGAGAAAAAGAAATATCTAACCCCTTTTTAATCCCGATGCACTCTTGTAGCATGAGTTCTACCGGTTAATTGTGTGAAGAAGCTTTCAGTTTTGAATTCAGCACTTTTCAGTTTCTTTGTCACCTTGTTTTTCTTTTATGAGACAGGATGAATAGAAACTCCCTATTTTCTGTAGGCTGTTCATTGTTTTGTATAATTTTTATTATATCCCCTTCTATTCATCTTCTCTCTAAGATAAACAATATAACAATATCCTTTTTGCATGTGGTTATGCAAATGCTTTTCTCTTTTTTTTTTTAAACCGCAGCAGAGGAACTAAGCTTGCTGTTTGAAAAAAAGAATTTCAGAGTAAAGTCTCCACATCCAGGGAAGCAGTCATTACTGTCTGTGCGACTTGAACAGTGCCCATTGCAGTTGAACAACCCTTTCAATGAGTATTCAAAATTTGATGGCAAGGTAAGTGAACCAAACTTTTTTCTCTTACATAAAGCTGGCTTCTGATCTGAAGGTTAGGTTGCTGTATCTGCTCTTATGAAATTGCAATGTGTAGATATTTCTTTAGGCTTTAATTAAATATCATAACAGCCATACAGTTGATTATTTTAAACTGGCTATCCTGAAACTGGTTTCTCTTTCTCTTAATTATAATGGTTCCCAGAGGCAATAGCAACAGGAGCCAAATGAAAATATATAATAGATAAACGGTATGTATGCTGTGCCCTTGTACTGGAAGGTTATACCATGGGCTTGTGTCTGTCCTTGAGCACATGGTGGTTTAGGTAAAATGTTTAGTGCAGCTCAGTCTTAGGCCTCTTATCCCTGTTTGTCTGGCTCCATGGATGTCAGTAGTCTGTTGCATTGCACAGACTTTCTATCTCGTATGTCTAGCCCCATCCCCATAGTACTGAGCACCTCACCGTTTTTAATGTATTTTCCTCCCAGCACCTCTGTAAAGCAGTGAAATGCTATTATGCCCATTTTAGAGATAGGAAACTGAGACATAGAGACAAAGTGACTTGCTGAAAATTCCACAGAAGTCCTGTGGCAGAACAGGAAATTGAATCCTGGTCTCCCCGAGTCCCAGGATAGTGCCCTTCCCACTGGATCACCCTTCTCTCCCTGCTGCTAGTTGTACTACATTCCCTAGTTAACTGCACACGTGTCTCTGGGAGCTAGCAGAGCAGCTTGAAGTGGATCTGTGTGATATTCTCTTTCCCTTTTCTCCCACCATTCATGACGGTCTATATTTACTGGACTGGGAGTAACATCAGCATCTCTTGGCCATCCTTTCCCTCCTGGAAGGTTCCCACTTACCAATGTCTGCTGAGGCAAATAGGGCAGGAGGAGTGGCTTGCATGGATCCTGAGGTTGAAGGGAGAGTGTGAGTAGGGATCTCACAGGAACAGATGTCGTCTTGGTACTGTCTCCCACTGTAGTTGAGGCTCTGGGATCTGAGTTTAGATTAGGTCCCAAATGGCTGGCAACTTTGCAGCTTTGGCAACATCTGTACCTTGCCACTGTGGCCACTAATCCCAAGTAGTCAGATCCAGTGCTCCACAGCTCCTAGCTGTAGCTATTTAGAGAACTGCTGTTGAAGCCTGGCTGGAACTGTATTAAGGGGAGGCGGGGAAGTAATTTGATCAAAATGATGCCATTTTAAGGTTTATATCTCTCAAACCCATGGAGCTCATATACACTTTATTCATCAGGCAGGGACATCTATCTCTCCAAAGGTGTATAGCAGCAGTTTCTGTCCCTGTTGATTGCAAAGAAATAGTACCTTTAAAATTGTCATTGATTCATGGGTAATATACAGACCATTTGCCAGACAGAAACATAAGAGATGCCATAATGGATCGTACCAAAGGTCCATCTAATCCAGTCTAGGGTCTTTGACTAGTTGCTTTGCTTTTCAGAGTGTCTGCACACCGACACTTCCCAAACCTTCTGAAGCTGTCCCAGTACTGGTCTTTTCGGATTCCTTCCCCAAGGATGACTACCTTAAATATTTATAATGTGATCACTGATGCTTATTTCATTTATTTAGAGTTTGATTGAAAGAATTTCACCCTCAAAGGGCTCTGTGTCCTTTGACATACATTTAAAAACACAGTACCATAAGGAATGCAAAATATAAATCACCCAACACAACAGTACTTTCTTTTTGCACACTAATCATCAACTACTGTAATCACCAGTCAGCAGACCAATATAGCTTAAAAATACCATTCCCCACTGGACACAAATCTTACCCCCAACCACCTCAGGCCCACCCCACTGCCAGCTCTGATAGTCAAGCTTTGCAGTATGCCTGGAAGATCAGCTTAGTTATTCAAATCCAATCACTTTGTAAACTAACTACTGTATTACCTAGGACCATATCAAGAATGGTTTCTTCTGTGTGCAAGGCCACCCTCTGCTTTTATCACATTTTGTTGATCATAAAACCTGGAAAGCTGAAAAAATATGAATATTAGGATCATAGGACAGTGTCATAGTGTTCTGAAAAAATTACAGATGGCAGTGTAGCTCTGTTTTCTGCTGGATTCGTTTGTGGGGACTTCAGTGGGAGTCTCAAGTTTGAGCTCCATTATTGTTTTGGTGGGAAATCTTCACTTTCTGTCAAGTGTTTTTAACATAGAAAATCGGTTTTGTAATTTAACTTAACACCTAGAGAGGTAGCTTTATAATACGCTTTGTAGAGTTGCAGCTCTTAGACCATGGTATTTGTAGAGCATAAACTGACTGTTTATATGTTATCTTTCATTTATTAGTATTGCATTAATTAATGCTAACTCAGTGTTTGAGAAAATTATTTCTGGCATAATTACTAAGTGATAACTAAGGATAAGATTTTGTCACTGTGGTCATGGAAGTCACAGATTTCATGACTTTCAGAGACCTCTGTGAAATTATCCTCCTCCCACTTCAGCCCTGGAGTGGAGGGGACAAAACTATCAGCTGCTGGTGAAGGTGGGGGCCCCCAGGTTCTCAGCCACCATGGGCAGTGGGAGCCCTGCAGTCCCCAGGCTCTAAAAGTTTCCACCCTGAATCATGGACACGCTTACAGCTTATGAAGAGTATACAGGTCATGCTCATCAAGTCACAAATGACATTCCTAATCTCGCATTGTGGGCAGACAGCTACTCTGAAACCTGCCCACATCGAACGCCCCTTCTGTCGAAGTGTAACTTGTTATATCAGAATTGCAACAGTTTGCGAAAGGGACTTTACCGAAAAGAATCAGTTATTTTTGTTCTATGGTTTTCCATTATTTTTGGTGGAAAAATGATTGCACAATATGTGTATACAACATAAAAATAGTTTACTTTGTCAAGGAAGTAAAAACTATTGTATTAATGTTGTTTTGTTTCATGTAAATGTTACTGTAATCCTTTGTTAAATTGCAACACATTTCTTGTTGCTATGACCATACAATGATTTTGTTAATTTTTACCTTGACCATTCGGTGAATTTTACCTCATTTCACCATGACAAAATCTTATCCATAGTGATAGCAATGCCTTGCTGCCGGAAATAGCTGGATGGCCTTCTTTGTCTGCAGCTCACATTTTGGCGTTCCCGTGTCCCTGGATTCTGATTTGTCAAAGGGTTACAAATCGTTTACGCTATGTTTACGACAGCTGTTGAATACAGAGGAGGTTTAAAAGAAAAATCTCTGGACTAGAGGAAATTATCTTCATTCACAAAGGTCGAAATGTTATAAACTGTAAAAGTTTGAGTGAGACTTGGGCTAGGGGCAGGGTGTGGGGGTGTTTTGGCAAGCTGGGGAATGGAAAAATTATTCCTTCTCAACCTCCTAACTCCCACTACTTTTTTTTCTGCTTTAGTATGTATTACAGATGACTGGAATTAGAATCTTATTTTCATCTATTTAACACTGATGCATTTGGCAGGTGTGTAATGAAAATCAGTAACATTTGAAGAAAATTGTACTGTACATATTAGTCATTTTTTATAATCATTGTGAAATGCATCAATATGATTTGCAGTGACACCTTGGTGATTAATAGAGAATTATATTTGAGTCAAGCCTTTTTTAACCTAGAAATTAAAATGCCTATTCAAATAATGCTGCAAAATAATCAAATTAGCATTTTGTGAATGCATAATTAGATTCTATTAGTTATAGCAGCATTGTTTGTGCTACTGTGGGTAAGTTTGTGTCAGCACTTTGATTATAAAAGCCTTTCTTCTGGGCTTCGTATGTATTACCTATTTTTAAAAAAGCACAACAATAACAACCCGAGATCCCAGTGGAGCTATAGTACAGATATTATAGTTCAGTAGTGAATTACTTTACCTTGTTAGACTTTCTTCTGTTTTGCTGTATTTTTAAATAGTAATTTGAAATTATAAATATGTAGTTTTTTCATTATCCTATGGCAAATATTACTATTTTTAATGTAATTTTGTAGGTGGGACCAATACTCTTTGGTATTTAAAATATTTATTTTCACTGATAAGAAAAGAGCAGTATTTTTGCCACAAATATTCATAACTCTTTTCCTGGGAATAGTGCACATCTTATTTACATAATTAACAGAGCCACTCATATCTCTTGGGAAAATGATACATAATTGGGGAGAAAAGGGGGGATAAGGAGGGACTTGGGGCCTAATTAAACATGTTTAAAAAAACCCTACTTAATTATGTATTACTCAAGAGACCAGAGAGGCTCTAAAATCCTCTTTAAGATTATTACTAAGGCTTTGATTTAAAATTTTTAAAAATTATTGTAATGTAGATTTTCTGTTTGTTGGAAAAATCCTTTTTGTGTGTCACTGGCAAACAAAAAGCACATCAGCCACTCTGTCCAAGCTGAGAGTGTCTGTCTGTCAGTCTGTCTGTGTGATTGAGCGGAGGGAGGAAGGGAGAGGGAATGGAAAGAACTTGTATTAACTCTAAAATCATACCTCTGAATATTTTAATTCTAATAATGAAAGTGCCTTCATAAATGAATTTAAATGAAATGAAATCCACTTTATTGAAGTTTTTGTTGTGTAATGAATGTACTGTTTTAAGATAATCAGTTAAAAATAGGAAAGCATAAAATTCTATCATTTTAGACATGCCACTCTATTAAATCTCACAGTTTTCCAGGTGTGTTCTGTCAGACGTAGTGTCTGTTTCATAATCACTTCTGCATGTTTATGAAATAATAACATTTTAAAGCACTCTAATGTCTTCCTGTTGTTTTGATCAGTTCATTGAATTATCAAAAATAAATTAGAAAATACAGCTTCTAAAATACACTCACAATGGAAGCATTATGATCAGTTCACAAGAGTTCTGGGAACCCTTGTCACACAGCCAGTTGAATAACTGCTAGCTTCACATATACTAGAATACTAAATAAATAAAAGGCAGGGCAAACTATATGTTTACTTTACCCAGCCAAATGGGGTAACAGACAGATTGTCTAAACCTTTCCGTTTTTTCCTAAAATCAATTTCTCTTGACAAATCCCTAGTCCTGACAGTCAGCAGGTAGCTGTCTCAGTCATTCAGGTACACTCTTTGTTTAATATATGCTGGTAAACTGGGCTGATGAGAATCTGGTGCACTAGAGACCTTTGACCCTTTCTACTCTATACAGTTGTAATTTGTATGTAGGAAATTATATTAAGAAACAAGAAATTGGTGGCCAAATTGATTTTACTGCAAGCCTAATGAATTTCCACACTAATGACAGATAAAACACACTCAAGAAGTGTTAGATTTATTCTCTGCCACCAGGTTTTTTTAAAGCTTGTTTTTGTGGTTTGTTGACCCTTTCACGTTCTGGATATTAATGGGGGAAAACAAGCCTAGCTGTGAAATAGCTTTCCAACCCGTAGCCCAGTGCATAGACAGCAGCATCAGGGACGCCTTGTGGTTAAGGCATGGCACTGGGAGTCAGGAAATCAAGAGCTGTTCCCAGTTTGTACAAGAAGTTGTGCGTGCTCTTGAACACATGATTTAGACTGCAATCCTGCAAGGTGCTCCACATGGATAAATTCCCATTGCAAGATTGGGGCTCTAATCTCCCTGTGCCTCAGTTTCTTCATCTATAAAATGGAGCTAATACTGCTTGCCTACCTTTATTAATGTTTATAAAGCACATAAGATCTTCTGATAGAAAGCTTTGTAGACATGCAGAATATTTAGTTTCAAACCACAGGCATACATCACATGAGTGGAAGGAAAGAATGGTTGTATGGGATGTTTTGTCCAAGAGACTTAACCCCTAAGGGCACTTACATAGTACAGAGTAGGGTGGCCATCTACACTAACAGGAAAAATGTTAACAAGATGCTTTCAAGTGACAAGGATAGCGGCTCCCTGACTATAAATAAAATGATGAGCTTCATGATAGACTCATAAACAGGGTCTCTCTCCCTGACACTCCTGGGTATTATCCCTGAAGTAAATCTACATTCACTTTTCTCTCAAATCACAGCTAAACTTCTTGAGAAGCTGGTAGCCAGTGAAATGTTAACAGGACACACTTAAGTCCAATTTTTTTCTATGAGATGGCTGTTGCCTAAATGGTGCAAATATTGGGCACTTGGTCCACAAAAGAATATCAAACACGAGTGCTATGGGAAAATCAAGAGCAGGAGCAGATGTTCAAAATAGTCAACAAGGAATTGGGAGTCTATTGATCTAGCTAAAAGTCAGCTTAACTCTAAAATAATCTAGAAACACAAGGCTGAAAACTCCTTTTCTGTGCCTAGAGAAAATACTGCAGTCCTCTAAATGCACTTTAATTCCTCTGACCGTAATCACTAAGGTAGAAATCAGAATGAAGTATTTTAGCTTCACTGATTTCCAGCGTCACTGGAAGGGACAAGCTTTTGAACTACACAGAGCCCTTCTTCGGTGACATGAAGAGTCTGAAGAACTCTGTGTAGCTCGAAAGTTATCCCTTTCACCAACAGAAACTAGTGCAATAAAATATATTACCTCACCCACCTTGTCTCTAATATCCTAGGATCAAAATGGCTGCAATAATGCTGCAAATAAAATAAAAGTACAGCGTCTGTATTGGGCAGATGCTGAAAAATGTATCTTCAGGATCTGTGCTTGTTTGTAGAACAACAAGGATTTTTGTGAATGTGATTGTGGTAACTTATTAAAACCCAACAATTTCTCCTTTAGCAATTCCTTTTACAATGAAGCTGTGGAAAGCGTGGGGGAAGGGATAATTCATGAGTGCTAATTGCTTGGCTGTTAATTTTCATAAGTGGTGATAGAAGCAGTTCCTTAAATTAAACTTTGTTTAAAATGTATCAAGGGAAATATTCCACAATGTCGGGCCTGAAGTGAAAATTAATATGAATGCTGTGGCAATTAACACGTACTGGTTAATAGCTTTTAGCAGCATTTTGGGATGATAGTCCTTAAATACATTTTTGCATGCTGCTCTTGTTTCAGTCTTGTTCTAGTGTATGTCTGGATAATTATGAACAAATGTTTTCCACAATCACCAATGTTAAATAGCCTTACTCAAAGAAAGGAGATGAAGAACTTTTGAAAGAAGCAATACAGCTATTAATACTGAAAATATCTCAACTACAAATCCAGGATCAAAAACTCAATGTCAATGTGAAAAGAAGATTTTTGGTTTTTTGCCTGTAAGCTGAGGAGAAAGTTTCACACTTGAATTCTGAACATTTTGTTTTGATTTAGCAAGTGTAGTTTGCTTAGTTTGTATTTCACCATTTATTTGTTCTGCAACTTTAGTTCAGATACCATTATGATAGAACAGTAAAAGTGAACAAACAAAAAAACCCTAAACATACAGGGCCTCATTGTTTTAATCTACATTACCTTTCACATCTATAGTGTTCAATTAAATTGATTTTAGAATGTGTGCATTTTGTCTATAACAGATGTGTGTAAATATATATATATACAATATGGAATCTGGCATAATGATTAGTAGAGAGATATTTTGTTAACTATATATAAAAAAAATCCCAACCCAAATCTCCTGATTTGTAGTGTGGTGCTCTCTGAGCAAGCCAGGTTTTTCAGCTTCGGAAGATGCTCGTTGCAGAATTTTCTACAATAATCTCTTTCAAGCCTTTCATAAGAACACTTAGAAATGCTGATAAATTTTCTGTTCTACTGCAGCAGGAAACTGCTTTTTCATCTCTTGTATTTTCCATGTTTTCATAAGTTTTCCTTTTACAAAGCTGTCCCACTATTCTGTATGTAAATACTTTCTCATAAAATTGCTGCTTGACCTTCCCCCTTCTTCTCTCTTCTAGCAATTCACATGCTAAAGTCAAGTGGTGTAGCACATCCAGATATGGTTGCTTTCCACTGCAGAATTGTAAAAATAAGGCTCTTCTTCATCTGGTTCTTCTTTCTATGATCACTTTGGTTCTAATACCTCGTTAATAACACTCAGTGTACTTGGCTCCCAGACCTGTTGGTGACATCCTACCTCATTGTACAGTACCATTTACTAATCCATAGTATTGACTGGGAGACATATTGCTGAATGTAATTAATTAATAGCTAACAATTGTGTGCATATATAATAACGTGTGTGTATACATACACTAAATAAATGTGTATGCACTGCATACGTATATGTGCTATATCGTCTAACCTTTGGCAGTTTGTCTCCAGTGTTCTGTTGCTTTTTCCCCTTGGACTCCTCTATGGTTTGTGTACTCGGGCATCTAATAAACTCTACCCTTTCCTTTCTGTCCCAGTTTTCAGTGGGACCATTGGAGTGCTTTGCATTTAACTATGGCAGGTTCTTCTTCCCCAGACTCTTGTATTCACTTGGGAGGAACAGGAATGTAGCCTGCCCAATAAGAAATCCTCTATTCATGAGCAGTATTTTCCCTCTTGGGGAGGATTTAAGTGTAAGGGCATTTTAAAAAGATGTGCAATTCCTGCTATTATGCAGCTAATTTAAAGCCCTGCTTACCTCCTTCACAGGGGTGCTGAGGGTTAATTAGGTGCTGTTTGTAAAGTACTTAGGAGATAAATCTCTATATAAATGTTGGATGTTTATTAATCCTTTTTCTAACTCGTATTAAAAATCAAAGTTCAGGTTATCTGAAGGCCTCTATCAAGACAAAGCAAACTGCATGGAGGCTCCAAACTCCATTAAACTCAATTAGAGCACTCTCTTAAAAGGTGAGGGAGCAAGGGGGCCCATAGAGGATAGGACAAGACAATAGCCATACTGAGCCAGTAGACTGCAGAAAAGCAGGTGTGTGTAAGAGATTTCTTTGAATTTCCATGTGTGTTGCTATCTCTTGCTTAAACCAGTTCAAAAGCTGCCTTTTAGTTCTTAATCTATCATACTGATGATCATTATTCTGGAATTCCATAAGAACTTCAACGGTGAAGTTACCTACAGTCAGGAAGAACTTCTTAGACACTCTGTGTCTCAAGAAGCTTTCAGCACTCATGGAATGTGTAGC